>BSBK01000424.1:2500-180000 GCA_027943335.1 Chamaecyparis obtusa
AAGAGTTGAGCCTTGATTTTATAGAAATCTAGGGCTTGAGGATGCATTAAGAAAAGCCATAAATCACTCTTGATAAACTCAGGTTGATTTTTGAGTTATCAAGAAATCAAAGATAATTAACTCACAAAAATCATGCAAAAGCAGTGTTTAACTCAAAATAGAGTTTAGATCAAATTTCAACTCATCATTAGATGTTGAATTTCAATTTAAAATTGTTTGTTAATTTCTAGTTGCTTGCTTTTCTGATTGTGCATGATTTATTTTGAATTAATTTAAAAATAAAGTGATTTATTCTCAACTTAACTGATTTTTGAATTAAAACAATTGATTTATGGATTAATCAATTATTAAATCAAATTTTATTCTAAAACTATATTATCAAATATTGACAATTGACTTTAATTAATTAAATAAGAATTTAATCAATTAGTCATGTGATTTTATATTTATTGTCAAAATGAAATAATACAATTTAGGAATAAATAGAATTAAATTTAATTAAATAATTAAGTGGTAGTATTAAATCTAATTAATTAAATATTCAGAATATTTAATTAATCAAACCTTAAGATAAATAAGATTTATCACCAAATAATTATTAAATCAAAGATTATTAGGATAAATAGGAATATTGCTAAGAATATTCCCCAATGCGGAATTTAGGATAATCAATTAAATTTTTGATGATTTGATGTGCAGATGTGCCTTAGGTTAGGACTTTTGTGTCAATTTTGTTCGATTTGAAGATGTAAGAGGTTAATGAACCTATAGCCCATTTTTGGGGTATTACATTTTGCCCCTCTTTGAATTACTGTGTGAAGCACAGTGGTTCAAAGAATAGTTTGTGTTTGATAAAGATGTATGAAATTGATTTGAAAGATTAACCGATTCTAAGACAAAAACTAATTGAAAGATATTGAAGATGTAAGATTTAGGTCCAGATTGACCAAAGATGATGTTAACTATAGCAACAATGAACTAGTGATTATGAAAAAGTATCAAAACGCCTGATTCTGAACCTTATGATTACGAAGAAGTGAGTGACCTAATACTAGACCTGATTGTCTAAAGGAATCAATATTGGTATCACATCTGAATCCTTTAGTTATGAAGAACCAAGGAAATGACGCTAATGAACTGTTGGTTATGAAAAGATGATACAGTTTACAAGATAGATTTAGGATACCAGATTGATATGGATCTCGATGAATCTTATATGCCCCAAGAAATGATAGATTTGCCCCACGCGATGAGGTCTTTTGATGAATTAGTAACTAGACGTGGTTGTTGTCTTGATCACTAAGGAAAGATTTGATTTACAGATTTGATTGATGTGTAATACCATGCCCCCTTCGGGATGAGAATTGAAATCTGACAAGAAAAGTCAGTGTTAAATGGTGTAGAAGCATGTTAATTGATTTGAGAAGTGGTTATACACATTCGAAAATGCGTTCTGCATTGTTTAGAGGTCCTGGAGACCAAATTTGACTAGGTTTGACCATGAGTTGGCCATGGGTGACCAAGTTGAAATTTTGATAGTTTGATGTAAGATACTCAGTTAAGTTGAATTCTAGATTTCTGCGATGATTGAAGGTTGATTATGCAAGCAATTGACCGTCCTGGGTCTAAAAATTTTAAATCATGATTTTGGCAAAGGAAATGATCTCAAATTTTGATTTTGATCCCGAAAATGGGTTTAGAATGTTGAAATTAGCTAGGGGTGCAATTTTTGTGGAAAACAAAGCACTTTTGAAAATTAGGTCAAAAAGCTATATGAGGGCCAAAAAGGTCATTTTCAATTCATTATTCACTTTTGACTTTTGAAACCTTATGGAGCCCTCTGAGCGAGAAAATAGCTGAGATGAAGGTACCTATCTCTTCCCACCAATTTGAGCGTAGCCGGAGACATCAATGACCTTCGTAGCATGGACATCCAGTAAGTGGACCTCTGTGCCTCTTTGTAAATTCCATTTTTGCTTGTTTGTAGCATTTTTTAGTTGTTTTTCATACATTTTTAATTTTCAATTCTCACATGCATGGAAACTCGTACGAATGCCCTCCATGACTCATATGACTTTTCAATTTCCTATAGATTGTCGTATCATAACCCCTAGAAGCTCGTTTGATAGGGACCCAAGAGTCGTACGACATTTCCTCAGGTCCCTCATATGTCATACGATAAGACCTAGAAAGTTGTATAACCATGGTTTGTCATATGAGACCCTGTTGGAACTCGTATGAGTTTTGATGCTAGACTATGTTGTTGTATGCAAAACAATGAGCTTAAAACACCTCTTTAGGTCAAAATTTTTTGATTTTTTGATTCTTTAGGCTGATTGGTGAGCATTTAATGCACCTTCTGAGATAGTGAACTTTTGAATTTTTGTATTGTTAGCCTATTTTTCAACCAAATTACTAATAGGATTCCCTATTTTAGTTTCGTGTAGGTCATATATCCTTACATACATGTGCATATCTCTCATCTCGTGACTTAAAGATTATGTGTTTCTCTTCTAGACCCTATGAGGGTACATCTAGCTTTCTGTGGTCTTGAGTATCTGATTCAGTTGCCCAAGATTAGGGTGAACCATAGACTACTGACTGCTTTGATTGAGAGATTTCATTTAGAGACCCAGACATTTCACCTCCCTATAGGAGAGATTACTGTTACACTAGAGGATGTGTACAGGATTTTACGCATTCCATTCCATGGTCCTCGTCTAGATTATGTGAGTTTGAGGAACTCTAGATTACATTCCTTCAGATGATTGCTTGGAGATGATACATAGCTCACTAGCTCAATTTCCTGGGAGACATTAGTGCAGCGCTATGGGTAGACCCATAGATTAGAGTGCATTATAGCTGTTATGATTGGAGGCATTATCATGTCTGACTGTCAACAAAATGGTCTTTTGATGGGCTGGGCCCCGATGGTTGCATGATTGATGGCCACTCCTTCTAAGTTGGGTTGGGGTTAGTGTATGCTGGCTCACATATTCTCTGAGATGCACAAGATTGTGTATCAGGAGAGAAAGACATTTTCTTATGGTGCTTTGGTTCTTCAGATATGGACCTGGGAGCATATCCCAGTATTGAGACCAGTATGTCAGACACAATGCCATCCACAGGAGCCAGTGATATATGTATACTTTGGTTATGTTACATAGGTGCACATGGGTCATATAGAGTACTAGAGACGATGCCTAGATGATAGTACATATGTTATCTGATGTCTATATCTACAAATTGAGGCCTGGCCTACTGCAGGAGAGCAGTTTAGCTATTTTTGCCAGAGTCGGGTATTGATTAGTTAGTCTACTGCAGTGCTTGAGCACTTCCTTATTACCAGAGTGTGGAGGTAGTATGACATCATTCAGGATGCACCATAGGAGCATGCTACTTATGCATGGATATTGAGAGAGCTTGGATTAGGATGGGGCCCATGATTGTCCTATGCTCTTTGTACACAAGAGTACAACGGTATTGTTGGCAGAGATTGGGACTATCGGGTAGATGTTCCAGATGCTAGGGTTATAGATGGTTTTATTGCATGGCTCATAGAGCATCTGATATATAGATTTTCAGATCCTACAGAGTTGATACCTTCCATGGAGGAGGCTATGGATGTTACAGGTGCTTTGATGGGTAGAGGGAAGAGATGTATAGGTGCAAAGATTCTGATGCCCCAGCCTACACCTCTGAGGCCAAGAGGAGTGTTGACACCTCCAAAAAGACCATCTAGTCAAATGAGATCACCTCATCCCTCTAGTTCTTCAGCAGGTAGACTTGCAGTTTTACAAAGGAGATCGACTAGAGGAGAAAGTGGTATGTTAGGCAGTGTAGGTAGTGCAGATGAGGTATTGGGAGTAGAGCAGTATGTAGGTGTCAGTCCTGATCCTATACAGGATGATACAGATTTTGACTTGGGTGTTGAGGTGAGATGTCATGATGAAGGGTGCTACCCTCAATACCACAAACACATAATAGAAACAAAGAAACAACAATAATTTGCAAGAACAAAAAATGGGCTTCTTATTATCTCCACAAATGTGGAATTACAAATTTCAGAATTACAACATGCAAAGCCTCGAATCATTACCCAGATCTACCTAGAACTGCTCCCAACTACCTAAGACAACACTACAACCTTCCTTATATAGGCAATTTTCCACTGCCCAGGAAGGTTCCAGAATTTTAGCCAATAAGACTGACCAAAATTAGAATTATTTTATTTTACAATTTATTACATCAGAGTTGGCTCAAAACAACTTTTGAAACCCAAACAAAAATTTTGAAGAAAAATTATTTTCTGCCATTTTAGGTGACCCAACTTCTGAAGACCATAAGTCATCACCCGTTGACCCAATTAACTATTATGACCCCATTTCAGAAAGGCTGTGAAGTGCTCTACAACACCCAAATGAAGCAAGCTTCATTTAGCCAAAGTTTTGACCTCATATAGGGCCTCTAAAGCCTTCAAAACTGAGTTCAAAGTTTCTATACCCAGCTGCCAATACCAAAAATTTTCAATATCTTCAAAACTAGACTTGATCTGTGAATGAAACTTTACTGGTAGCTTGATATGACCAAAATGAACCTCTAGAGAAGAAAATAGAACATTTTGAGCTCGAACAGAAAACTTACTACAAATAGTAAATTTCCAAAAATAGCAGCTTTGCACAAGATCGCCCTTATTGAAAACAAAACTAGAAACATTTTTGGGTGATGCAAGATTTCTCTTACACCCAGGATGCTCCTGCATCACGTTGTAAGGTGCATAGAGTAGAGGCTGCTGATCAACCCGTGAGAGATATAGATATGCCTACAGCAGATGCAGATCTCGGTGTACCACAGATTCCTTAGGATATCATCAAATGTCTCAGATTACAGGTTAGGGACCTGAAGGTATAGAGTGCTCAGTTTGAGGAGTATTTTACAGAGGTAGACAGACAATGATCTGAGCTCCGAGAGGAGAACAAGAGATTACAGATAGAGGTGACACATCAGACCTCTAGAGCTACTTATTATGTATCTTCTTACTATGTTGTTGTTCCTGCTGCTCAAAGAGTATGCACATACACTCAATATATGATAGTGTCAGAGGGAGCCAAGGTACCCCGAGCTGAGGTAGTGCCTGATGCACCACCACCACCTCCACCAAATGCAGAGGATCAGTCAGACAGTTGATATGTCTAGATATTCTGATGTTTTTGTGATTTTTGTTCATAGATATATTGTTCTAATCTTCTGATAGCTCACATGAGCTCATTCTTCTGTATATTGTGCCAATAGTGTACCCTTGACTAGTTTGAGTTATATGATATATATGAGATCGAGATTTTGGTTATGACTTCATCTGTACTTGTCATGTTTTGATTTATGATGATATCATGTGATGTAAATGCTATGAGTAATGTAGAATGTATGTATGGATTTATGCAATGCAATGATTTCTTTCACATGTATGGATGTTATGCAAATGTAATGGATTATGGAAATATATATGTATGATTTTGATGATGCTCATGTATGTAATGAAATGCAACAGATGGAATTATTATGATATGTAATGGAAATGCAACGATACACATGATATGTTTTGCAGGTATTGATTAAGATAAGTACTCAGTCTTATGTCAAAAAGGATGTTTAACCCAGAATGGTGGCTGCCTGCAGTTCTGTGAGGAAACCTTCATGGGAGATTCAACTCTTCATTTCCAGTTTAAGTTTAGTTTTATTTTTGAAGGATTGTTTAAACATTCAAGTGTATTCAACAATTTGTGAAATCATGCAATCATGCAAAGTGCAAAATGACATGCAGAATGAAATGCAAACCTAAGACCTAGGACCTATTCACTGATCATGTGTCGATTTGTTTTCATCATTGAAATTTTTATGGCAACCGGATAAATCAATACAACATCCACTAGTTATGAAACTATAGACATATGAATATTGATTTGTATGTACAACAATCAATACAATGGCCATTGGCTAGACAACCATGGACATATGAATATTGATTTTGTTTTCAGAATGTCAGATTAGATATAAGCACGAAGGCATAAATGCTAGGATGACCTAAATATCATGTCCATTTTGATATATAAATTTGTATAAGCATCAAAACATAGACATTGTGATGACCGAAATACGCCTTGCAGAATAATCACATCAAGAAGTCAAGAGATCATTCTAAATCCAGTGTGAATTACCCGTACTGACCCTTTATCGTTCACATCCTTAGGTAAGATTACGTTTCATAGTAGGAGTAAGAACTTTCTCAAAAAGACAATAGTTAGATCAAAATTCTTTGAATTTTTTGGGTATCAATGGTCAAGGTACGCATGGCCATCCAATATGACATAGAGGCTCTTATAGATGGACACCATTTCAATCCAAAATTTCCAAAGTTGTTAGATTTTCACTCCAAGTAGAAAATAAAGAAAATATTATGCCCCCAGCCATCACTCTCTAAATCCTATAAAGGACATCATCGAAGAGCTCGAAGGGACACAATATGCAAAAATCTCAATGTGAATCAGTAAGCATACAACGAGATAAAAGCATGTAAAAGCATAGATTGTTTTCAATTTGTTGATGTTTGATTGCGTTGTTGTAGATGCAAAATCCTTTCTGGAGAGGAGATAGACTTGACTAACTCAGATGAAGCTTCAAAGGACTCTGACTGGATATGATATGTCTAGGATACACTGGAGGCCATAGGATATGACTTTTATTGCTCCCAATTTTGAAACATTGATAGGATACAAATGCTTTTGCAGATTGGTGTACAAATCAACTTATTAAAAATAGGAATGTGGAAACAAACTGGGAGAGATGTACAAACTAAAGAAAGACTGAAAGCTGGTATTGACCAAGATTGCACTGATAGATGGAGCATTTTGAAACAAGTGGCACCCATTTTCTAGGTTTTCACCATCTTGGCAGAGATTCTATTTTTGCTACCAAGGTGCCTGTTTCCAGGTTTTCACCAAGGCACTTTTTCTTTTTCTCATTTTTTTTGTATTTTTCAAAATTTTCAATTTTTTTGTATTTTTGATATATTTTTTGAATTTTTTTGTGATACATCAAGGCACCTATTTGCTAGGTTTTCACTAGGATGATCATTTTTTTCTAATTTTTTTTATTTTTATGATTTTTTTAGGACATTTTACCGTAGACTGAATGCCTTAGGTGTAGAATTTCTTTAGATGGAGAACATTGATTGGTTCTCAGAGTTGTTCTCCTTTAATCATTGAGAGTTGATAGGCTCTAGAGCCAAAAGTAACAGTGATTACAAAGGGACCCAACCAGTTGGGTTCAAACTTCCCCTTGTGTTATCTATGTGATTGATTTTTAGGATTCTCTCTCAAGACTAGTGTTAGGCCCATTTTTTGTCATTGTAAAATCCTTTGAAAATGACATTTTTTCCTTGCAAGTGTTCTTCATTGCCTCCTACCCTGTGTTCCTTGTGTTTTCACCAAGTTCTGGTCAAATTTGCACTTGCTGAATCATTAAATCCAAAAAGATATTCAAAGTTTAAGGTCTGCGGGAAAATTCTTTTAATATTACCACAGTGTCGAAAACCCACCGTGTTTTCAAAAGTCCACGTTGTTTTCAACCTGTGTGTTGTTTTCGACCTTGTGCTTCCTGTTTGGTTCACTTATCTTTTACCATCAGAAACTCTGTGTGTTTTAGGCTTCCTTGCTTGCCTGTTGATGTGTCAGAATTTTTGTGTGTTTTCGATCCTCTGTCATCGAAAGCCCTGTGTGTTTTCAACCCCACACTTTTTCCTGGTTTGATGGTGTTTTCTCTAACTACGCATGTTTGACCGTGTGGTGGGTCCAGATTCTTCCCTATTGGCTGTCGCATGGCCGCATGTCAGACTTTTCTAACATGCGATCATGTGACCACTTGCCACGTGGCTGTGTGGGTCCTGGTCCTTTTTAGCTACCTAGTGGTCTTCTTTACTAAATGTGCAAGTGCGATGGTGGTGGGACTTATTTTTCCGAAGGCACAGTGGGTCCTGACATGTTAGAAGATCAATGGTTGTCGTTAAAGCACAAAGGACGTGTCAGGGCTATGCGCTTTTGTGACAACTGTTTGATCCTCTGGATGGGTTTGGCTTCTTTAGTGTGGTCCCAAAGGTGGACATGTGACAGCCTGTGATAGGCTGTCGCATGATCGTATAGCCCATTTCTGGGCTATGTGATCATGCGATAGGGCACCACGTGTCCCTGGGGCTCGGTGGCAATGTGATCTGGTTGTGGTTCCATGTCCCAGAGTGCGGTGATGTGGTGGCTTCCTATTGGATGTTGTATGATTGCATAGCCTTTCTCTCAGCTATGCAATCATGCGACTAGGTGACATGTGTCCTTGGTAGTGCGGTGGCGGTTGCGGTACCCCTTGCAGTTACGATGGCAATGGTGTTAACCGATGGCGGTTAATGTTTGCGTGTTGTCCCATGTTTGCATAGCCTATTTTTAGGCTATGCGATCATGCGATAGGGTGCCACATGTCCCTAGGGCCTATCTAGCTATTTGGTCAGCTCCTGTTGCGGGTGGACGGGTGGCAGTTTTCAATTTGTCCAAGCTGGCAAGGTGGTGGATTTTTTAAACATGGGCCCAGGTGGGGTCTTGGTTTTGGCAGTCCAGACAAAGGGATCTGGTGGTGCCGATAAAGTTTAGGCTTTTCACTCATTCATGGAAAGATTTGGTGATGCCCTAGTTCTTTTGGCGATTCAGCGAACAATGGTCACGTGATCGCTAGGTCTTTTGGCGATGGCATAAAGTATTGTGTGATTTGGCAAGAATTCTTCGGTCACCAGTTCACCAGATAGGGTCAGGTCGGTGTTCCGGTAGTGGCGGTAGAGGATTTGGTGGTTATAGTTTGCAAGTTGTCGCATGTTCTCATAACCTATTTCTGGGTTATGCGATCATGCGATTAACTGACTATTTGTCACGGTTGCGGGGGTGATATGGCCGGAGGCTTTGTAGAGGATTTGGGACTGATTGTCGACTGTGGTTAAAAGACCACAGTCACATGCTTGCAAGGGCCATTTCCACGGCTTGCAATCATGCGACCAAGCATGTAATGGAGCTCGGATTCCTGTGGCGGTGAGAGATTTGACAGTGCGGTTGCATGACTGGGGGAAACGGCTAGAGAACATTGATCCTGCCAAGTGCTTGTAGCCGTTGCAGTTTGAATTTGAATTTTTGAGAGACAGGGTGTACCATTGTTTGCAGAATTGAATGCCAAATTTGACCCTATTTGGTGAGAGGCTATTTGCAGTGTGGTCCAGGGTGCTTGGCGATTGTTTGCAGAGGTGATTATGTACCTGGTGCCATGTGGTTATGAGCTCAAGAAGTGTTTGCAGCTGGTGGATTTGACTATTTTGAGCTTGCAAGCTATGGCTTGACCCCTGTGATGTCTGGTTTTATTTCTTAGTGGGGTTAGGTGATTTTGAATTTTCAAAGTGATGGTGCTTGCCTTGTAACCCTAGTATAAAGGGTTGAAATTTTGACTGGTTAAGGGTTCCACTCTGTTTGGTTCTTGTGGGAAGTAGTGAATTCTGTTGCATTGTAGGAGGCTGAATAGAACTTTCTGATATCTTTTGCAAGTTATTGAAGTGGTTGTCTCATTTCTGGTATAGACATGTACATGATTCATCAAACTTAATACAATTACTCTCATGCTTTCATGTCTCTCCTTGGTGTTAGTCTTGTGAGTTTTGGATTTTCTGATCCATTGCATTGGGTTGCCTCTGCATATGTTCTAGTCTTTAGTTCTTGATCTAGGATCAAGTGAAATATACTTCAGATAGGACATAGATTCATTTTGGCTGTCTACAGAAGGATCTTATAAGCAGTGGGTGGGCTGGAGTAGTTGTATTTATGGCTTTGAATCTTTGACAGTAGTTGGTTCATGCTTCTATATTTGCATTTAATGATTTTCCCAATGGATAATGGCACTGATCAAGGATTAGTACATTCAGTTGAGTGCATTGTTTGATGGGTTTGGGCTATTTTCCTGCATCTTTATATCAATACCATTTCAAGTCTTTGCCCTTCACAAGACCATTTTATCTTGCATAGTAGAGTTGATTCAATGAATGCCTGGTTAGCATTTAGCAATCCTTTACTATGATCTACTATTTAAATCCAGAAGTATAGGGTGTGTAGTGAGTTTGAATTCTATCTGGATTAGGTGTACTCGCCTTGGTTTTGCAGAGCCAGAAGCAGAAGAGGGCAGTCTTGTCCCTATAGTTGGTCCAATCACCCTAAGACCTCATAGCAATTTTGGAGCTAACCATTCCTAAAATCTTCTGAGGGTATATTGGTAGCCTGTTAGAGCATAAGAGTTTTCGAACACCAACAAGATGGCGACTCTGCTAGGGAAAAAAACAACAAATCTTGTTAAGGAAATCATGATCTCTAGTGGCTATTGGAAAGAGTCAGATACAAAATTAGCATTTGCAAAATTTTCTCACCTAGTTGTGAGTGGTGGCTCTGATTTGTCTCTGTTTGATCAGTGTTCTTTCTGATAAGCAATGAGTTACTTGGAGTTTTGTGTTGGTTGGGAGCAACTCTACATTGCAAAATCTGATGGAGTTCCATGGTGAGCTCAAAATCTGCCCTGCCTTCCAGTCAGCAAAGCTTTCTACTGCAAATTCGAGGTATTTATGATTATAATGTTTCCATATCAAGTATTTAGTGCAAATATAGAGGGAAGACTGAGATAAGATGAGTGGCTCTCATCTTGCATTAAATCAAATGGAAAATCAAGAGAAAAGTCAGTCTAGGCTATTGGGTTTTCTCAGGTTGGATAGGCCTCTGAGCTATGCTCTTCCAAAGTCCCCTCACTCTTTTCCTAGTGAGCTTTTGGGTTTGATTCCTGCCTTTGATTGTAAGTTTGATTCAGCAGTCAAACATGTCTTAGCATTCTATAGATTCATTATAGAATATCAGATTATGGATGAGGATGTGAGCATGATGTTTTTTGGGAGATCCCTCAAGAGAGTGGCATCTAATTGGTATCTAAATCTGCCCCCAAAATGCATTTCTTCTTTGACTAAGTTTAAGTGGTTGTTCTTGGAGAATTTTGCTGATGATGATGAATGGAAAAGGTTACAAAGGGACCGTCAGCAAAAGGGGAATGAAAGTTGTATTCCAGAGCAATCCATTTCTAGTGCTATGGATACTTCTTCTGATGAGTCTTGGTCAGAAGAGTATTCAAATTGTGGTAGTGGGTAGGAATCAGGGTCAAGGTGTACATGATCCTCCATTTATTTAAAAATGTCTAAATATGATTGTAGTGGCTATTCAGGTGAGGATGATGAAGGCAGTGATGCTGATGTGTCCTCATGTGAATCAGATGAGGCATGGGAGGAGGAGAGTAGTAGTGGAAGTGAACACTCCTTCAGTGAGGAGTATGAAGACAAGCAAATGGTTTTTGAATGTGATATCAATGATTCTTCATATGGTTCTAATTTTTCTTCATGTGCTATAGGTTTCCATGAGGTTGAGATGGGTGTTTATTTTAAAGTGTTTTCTAATGCTTTATATGATGAAGAATTTGATTATCCACCCATTTTATGTCATGATGTTCAGCATGGTGCATTGCATGGAATAATCAATCCTCTATTTGAAGAAGATGTGGAGGTCTCAGATTCAATTG
Organism: Chamaecyparis obtusa; assembly: GCA_027943335.1. Lineage (NCBI taxonomy): Eukaryota > Viridiplantae > Streptophyta > Pinopsida > Cupressales > Cupressaceae > Chamaecyparis > Chamaecyparis obtusa. The sequence goes on from BSBK01000424.1 coordinate 14,180, forward strand.
AATCAGGATGCCCATTATCCAGCTGTGGGTATCAATCTGACTTTTCATTTGAGGTCCAACTGGTTGCACCTGGGGAAATGCAAAGACAGGGTCTAGATGAGACCTTTTAGCAAGTAGAATATGAGTGTTTTATGTTTCAAATTGATGACATACATGAATCAATGAAGAAGAGTAGGTTCTTATCTAATGGTGTTGTTCATGGGTATACTGATTTGTTTCTTCATAGTGAGCAAGGAGAAGAGAGTGCCAAAATTTTTTACATGCACTATGAAGAAAGCTTCTTTGTTCTTCCTGATTTGCTGGTTGAATATGTTGATAGCCCTATGGTGACAAGTGAAAAAAAGATGTCTGATGTGCCTCGTGGAGGAAGAAATGAAAATCAAATTTTTGATAGAGGCAGAAATTAACTCATGTTTGTTGCTGCAGGTTTTTGTAAAAAATGTAAATATTTTGTAAATAGTCTTCCCTTTCTGCTCTGTCTTTCCTTTCTTGTTCCTTGCATTTTTTGGGTTCCCTATTTTTGTCCAGTTGGTGGTTTTCTCTCCCAGTGATTCTGAATTCTTGCATGGGCACAAGTTACCCATCGTCCCCAGCTAGAGCCACTGTTAGGCCCATTTTCTGTCATTGCAAAATCCTTTGAAAATGGCCTTTTTTCCTTGCAAGTGTTCTTCATTGCCTCCTGCCCTGTGTTCCTTGTGTTGTCACCAAGTTCTGGTCAAATTTTCACATGCTAAATCATTAAATCTAAAAAGATATTCAAAGTTTAAAGTCTGCAGGAAAATTCTTTAAATTTTACCACAGTGTCAAAAACCCACTGTGTTTTCAAAAATCCACGTTATTTTTGACCTGTGTGTTGTTTTTGACCTTGTGCTTCCTATTTGGTTCGCTTATCTTTTACCATCGGAAACTCTGTGCATTTTCGGCTTCCTTGCTTGCTTGTTGACATGTCAGAATTTTTGTGTGTTTGCGATCCTCTGTCATCAAAAGCCCTGTGTGTTTTTGACCCCGCACTTGTTCCTGGTTTGATGGTGTTTTCTCTAACTGCGCATGTTCGACCGTGTGGTGGGTCCAAATTCTTCCCTATTGGCTGTCGCATGGCTGCATGTCAGACTTTTTTGACATGTGATCATGCGACCACTTTCCACATGGCCGTGTGGGTCCCAGTCCTTTTCAGCTGCTTGGCGGTCTTCTTTGCTAAATGCACAAGTGCGATGGTGGTGGGACCTATTTTTCTGAAGGCACAGCGGGTCCTGACATGTTAGAAGATCAACGGTTTTTGTTAAAGCATGAAGGATGTGTCAGGGCTATGCACTTTTACGACAACCATCTGATCCTCCAGATGGGTTTGGCTTCTTTGGTGTGGTCCCAAAGGCAGACATGTGGCAGCCTATGATAGGTTGTCGCATGATCGCATAACCCATTTCTGGGCTATTTGATCATGCGATAGGGTGCCATGTGTCCCTGGGGCTCGATGACAATGTGATCTGGTTATGGTTCTGTGTCCCAGAGTGTGGTGATATGGTAGCTTCCTATTGGTTGTTGCATGATCGCATAGCCTTTCTCTCGGCTATGCGATCATGCGACCAGGTGACACATTTCCTTGGCAATGTGGTGGTGATTGCGGTACTCCTTACGGTTGTGATGGCGGTGGTGTTAACCAATGGTGGTTAATGTTTGTGGGCTATCACATGTTCACATAGCCCATTTCTAGGCTATGCGATCATGCGACAGGGTGCCACGTGTCCCTGGGGCCCGTCTGGCTGTTTGGTCAGCTCTTGTTGCGGGTGGACGTGTTGCGGTTTCCAATTTGTCCAAGCTGGTAGGGTGGTGGATTTTTTAAACATGGGCCCAGGTGGGGTCTTGGTTTTGGCAGTCTGGACAAAGGGATCTGGCGGTGCTGATAAAGTTTAGGCTTTTCGCTCATTCACGAAAATATTTGGTGATGCCCTAGTTCTTTTGGCGTTTCAGCGAATAATGGTCACGTGATCGTTAGGTCTTTTGGCAATGGCATAAAGTATTGCGTGATCTGGTGAGAATTCTTTGGTCACCAGTTTTCCAGATAGGGTCGGGCTAGTGTTTCGGTAGCGGCGGCAGAGGATTTGGTGGTTACAGTTTGCAGGTTGTCGCATGTTCGCATAACCCATTTTCGGGTTATGCGATCATGTGACTAACTGACTATTTGTCACAGTTGTAGAGGTGATATGGCCGGAGGCTTTGCAGAGGATTTTGGACCAATTATCGACTATGGTTAAAAGGCCACGGTCGCATGATCACAAGGGCCATTTCCACGGCTTGCGATCATGCGACCAAGCATGTAATGGAGCTCAGATTCCTGTGGCAGTGAGAGATTTGACAGTGTGGTTGCACGACTGGGGAAACAGCTAGAGAACATTGATCCTGCCAAGTGCTTGTAGCCATTGCAGTTTGAATTTGAATTTCTAAGAGACAGGGGGTACCATTGTTTGCGGAATTGAATGCCAGATTTGACCCTGTTTGGTGAGAGGCTATTTGCAGTGTGGTCCAGGGTGCTTGGCGGTTGTTTATAGAGGTAATTGTGTACCTGGTGCCATGTGGTTATGAGCTTGAGAAGTGTTTGCAGCTGGTGGATTTGACTATTTTGAGCTTGCAAGCTATGGCTTGACCCTTGTCATGTATGGTTTTATTTCTCGGTGGGGTTAGGTGATTTTGAATTTTCAAAGTGATGGTGCTTGCCTTGTAACCTTGTTATAAAGGGTTGAAATTTTGACTGGTTAAGGGTTCCACTCTGTTTGGTTCCTGTGGGAAGTAGTGAATTCTATTGCATTGTAGGAGGCTGAATAGAACTTTATGATATCTTTTGCAAGTTATTGAAGTGGTTGTCTCATTTCTAGTATAGAGATGTACATGATTCATCAAACTTAATACAATTACTCTCATGCTTTCATGTCTCTCCTTGGTGTTAGTCTTGTGAGTTTTGGATTTTCTGATCCATTGCATTGGGTTGCCTCTGCATATGTTCTAGTCTTTAGTTCTTGATCTGGGATCAAGTGATATATACTTCAGATAGGACATAGATTCATTTTGGCTGTCTACAGAAGGATCTTATAAGCAATGGGTGGGCTGGAGTAGTTGTATTTATGGCTTTGAATCTTTGACAGTAGTTGGTTCATGCTTCTATATTTGCATTTTCTGATTTGCCCAATGGATAATGGCACTGATCAAGGATTAGTACATTTAGTTGAGTGCATTGTTTGATGGGTTTGGGCTATTTTCTTGCATCTTTATATCAATACCATTTCAAGTCTTTGCCCTTCACAAGACCATTTTATCTTGCATAGTAGAGTTGATTCAATTAATGCATGGTTAGCATTTAGCAATCCTTTACTATGATCTGCTATTTAAATCTAGAAGTATAGGGTGTGTAGTGAGTTTGAATTCTATCTGGATTAGGTGTACCCACCTTGGTTTTGCAGAGCCAGAAGCAGAAGAGGGTAGTCTTGTCCCTATAGTTGGTCCAATTACCCTAAGACCTCATAGAAATTTTGGAGCTAACCATTCCTAAAATCTTCTAAGGGTATATTGGCAACCTATTAGAGCATAAGAGTTTTCAAACACCAACAACTAGTTCGCCAACCTGAAATTCTCTATGTCAGACTTTCTTGTTGTAGCCTCTAGACATTCTTTTCTGATATACTCCGAGATGATCATATGCTACTTGTCTATGCTCATCTAGTAGTTCAAGTTCTTGCAACCTAGACACTTTGTAGTCATCATCAGTTACTAGGCCATGCATTCTGATTCTTAGTGATGGTATTTCAACCTCAATAGGCAGTACCACTTAAGACCCATAAACTAAAGAGAATGGTGTAGCCCCAGTGGGTGTTCTAATACTTGTTCTATAGGCCTAGAGAGTTGGATCGATCATGAGATGCCAGTATATTCCTATTTTATTAACTATTCGGTGCAACATTTTCAATAGATTCTTGTTTGAAGCCTCTACTTGTCCATTCCCTTGAGGATAGTAGATAGATGACCAATGTTGTGTAATCTTGAATTTGGCACATAGATCATCCAAGTCTCTATTTTTGAATTGTCCACCATTATCTATGACTATAGAATGTGGAATACCATACCGACATATGATGTAGTTCAAGATAAACATTGACATTTGATTGCCGGTTGCTTGAGTCAAAGGGACTGCTTCTACCCATTTTGTAAAATAGTCTGTAGCTGTAAGAATATGGGTATGTCCGTTAGAAGAATGAGGATGTATGGCTCCTATAAGATCAAATGCCCATTGATGAAAAGGCCATTGTGTAGTAAAGGGAATTAGATCTCTCTCTGGTGCATGAATTAAGTTACCATGTACTTGGCACTTTTGACAGTTCTTAGCAAACTTGATAGCCTCTTTTTCTATTTCAGGCCAATAGTACCCATCCCTAATAAGTTTTTGAGCTAGTGTTAAACCATTGGAATGTGATCCACAAATACCCTCGTGGACTTCCTCTAATGCACATTGAGACTCTTCTCATTCTAAACATCTAAGGAGTGTACCATCTAGACCTCATTTGTACAGATCGTGACCAATGATGACATACCGAGATGCATTTCAGATAAGGTATCATTTCTCACGGTGGTTGAAGGTATCGGGAATGATTTGATCTTGGAGATAGGAGAAAAGGTTTTTGTATCAGGATGAATCATGACCAACAATAGTGAAGATCATGTGGGTTTCGAGGGAATCATATGTAGGATAAGATAGTGCTTCCACTAGGAACTCATAGCATAGCTCATGTTCAAGCTACTGTAATAAAGTAGAGAGTGTTGCCATAGCATCTACAACCTTGTTCTCTATTCTAGGAATCTAGTCAAATGTGATAGATATGAAATATTTCTTTAGATCATCTACCATTCTCTTGTATGGGATTAGATTTCTATCTTTTTTTTGATACACATCATTGACTTGGTGTATTACAACTTGTGAGTCTCCTTGAATGTGTACTTCTATTAATCTCCACTCAATTGCTATCTTCATGCCGTTAAGAAGGGCTTCATATTCAACAATATTGTTCGTGCAAGGAAACTTGATTCTGAATGCTTTAGGGATTGAGTATCCTTGAGGAGTGATAACAATATGCCTGCTCCAGATCCATTCTGTGTATAGGAACCATCAAAGAATAACTTCCATGCTCTAGAAGAAAGATTCATGATAGAGGAATCTAGGAATTCCATTTGCATTGGTGTATCATTAAACAAAGGTGCGTCAGCTAGTTGATCTACAATTACTTGGCCTTTGATAGCTTTTCTTTCAACATATTCATTATCAAATTCACTTAATAACATCACCCATTTAGCTAACCTACCTGTGAGAGAAGCTTTTCTTAGGAGGTACTTTAGTGGATCAATCTTAGCTACCAAATGTGTGGTATGAGCTAACATGTAGTGTCTCAGTTTCTATGATGCAAAGATCATAGCTAGACAAGCTTTCTCAATAATTGAATATTTTTTCTCATATGCTACCAATGTTCTACTAATATAGTATATAGCTCTTTCCTTCTTGTTCTCATCATGTTGCACTAGTAATGCCCCCAATGATGTATCTATGATAGAGACATATAAGATCAATGGCTTCCCTTGTATAGGAGGAATCAAAATGGGAGGATTTGATAGATATTTCTTGATATGATTAAATTTCTTTTCACATTCCTCGTTCCATGCAAAGGTCACACCTTTATGTAATGTTTTTGTAAAAGGTTGTGATATGTCTACTAGCTGAGATATGAAGCATCTAATAGATTGTACTCTCCCTTGTAATGTTCTAATTTGACTGATATTCTTGGGAGGTTGCATCTCCATGATAGCTTTGACCTTTTCCAGATCTACTTCAATTTCTTTCTTTGAAACAATGTAACTTAAGAGCTTTCTAGAAGTGAAACCAAAAGCACACTTATTAGGGTTCAGTCTGAGACTAAAATTCTCCATTCGATCTAATATTTTTCTCAAATCATTTAGATGTTTGGATCTTATCATATATTTTGCCAAAGTATCATCAACATAATCCTCCATAGTTTGATGCATCATGTCATGAAAAATAGAAATCATAGCTCTCTGATATGTAGCACATGTGTTCTTCAAATCAAATGGCATGAAATTCCAACAGAAGGTACCCCATGCACATGTGAAAGTAGTTTTCTCTTGATCTTCTAGAATAATTTTTATTTGGTTGTATCCAGAAAAACCATCCATCAAAGAATACATCTCAAAGCCCACAATCATGTCCACTATCATATCAATATTAGGTAATGGAGAATCATCCTTAGGGCATGCTTTGTTTACATCTCTAAAATCTATGCACACTCTGATTGATTTATCTGGTTTAGAAATAGGTACAATATTAGAGATCCATTCATCATAGTCAATAACATAGATGAATTCGGCTTTTAGTAGGTTCTCTAATTTAGCTTTGACAAAGAGTGCTACATGGGGATGCATCTTTCTTAATTTTTTCTTAACAAGTTTGACCCCTAGAGCTATAGATAAATGGTGCATTATAAGATCAGGATCCAACCCTGGCATATCTGAATATTTCCATGCAAAGTTGATCTTCTTTTCTGTTAAGAATGTGGTAAATTTTTTCTTTTCTTCTTCTGATAAGGATTGTGCTACATGGATCAACTGTGGTTCTTCTATTATTCCCAAGTTGATGGATTGAGTGGGCTCAATTAGAACTGGAGATCTATCCTATAAATGACTCAGAAGGACATCAAATATCTCTTCCTTAGGTGCCTTAGAGAGGTTTTCACCTTCAGCTACATCTTTTATTTTTACTTTTGTAGGTTCTGAGACTGCCACAAAGTGGTTTTCACCCTCAGAACTCCTTTTCTTTTTATTTTTACTCTTATTCTTTTGACTAAGATACTTGATGTCTGACTCCATCATGATAATGCTCAGTTCATTGATGGAAGTCTTCATAGGCTCAACCACATTGAGATAGCAAGCAAGGGCATAGTCATTTGGAAAGGTATATATACCTTGTCTTGGATTCATAGAGATTTGGTCAAGAAATTCAAGATGTTGGATAGTCAAAGTAGTAAAAGATTGGGAAATAGTGTTTATGGATATGGATCTGTCATCATTGGTCCTAACTCGACTCTCAAGTTTGAAGGTGATATTACAACTTAAAATGTTCAATTCATGAATAGGCTCAATGTCATTGTGGGAGTCCACTTCAGCCATAGGTGGATCATAATCGTTAAGTTCATTATTTCTATCTAGACTTACATTGGGTTTAGGTGCATATTGGTGAATAACATCAACATGTTTTCTATGATAAGCTCATCTTCTTCAGGAATTCCTCCCCATTCATAGTCATTTGATTCCTCGTCTATGCCTCTAGGAAAATTAAGAACATGAGTAAAGTCAGGATGGGTACCCCAAGAAGGGTTACCCTCAGATTCTAATTTGAATTGATACTCATGAGAATTTGTCTCAGAATAGCTGGCACCTTCTTCTTTGTCTGTTTGATTTCCTTCGAGATCAGCTGGTTCTTGTGGTGCAACTATCTCTTGTTCTATAGTGGGTTCTTGTGTTTCTAATACATTGATTCTTTTTACTGGATCATCTTCAGCTTCAAGGAGGTCTTTTATTTCTTTAGGAAAACACTCATAAGGAATGAGCTCCTTAGTGGTGGTGTCAGAATCATCATTGTCAGATTGTTTTGCTGCTTCTTCCTTTAATTGATTTGTTGTGGATGGCTCAATTTGTTCTAAGACATGTGGGGAGTTTTTGCTAAGATAGAAAGGCTTCTTCTTATATCTTAAACCTTTTGTATCCTTTTTTACTAGGCCATGATGGTCAAGAGGTGATAGAAGACTGTTACCTTGAAGTTCTAGAGGTCCTTTTCCAGAATATCCCATTTTTGTGATCAATTTGTCCCCTGGTTCGTATGACTTCTGAGAAATTTTTCTTGAAGTGGAGTCACATTTCTGGACTGATTGGGATTGAGGCTCATCCTTGTATAACCATGCAAGCATGACTTGTTCTTCCTCAAACTCCTATTTAGATAGTTTTTTTGTGAAAAAACTTCCATTGAATATGACTTGGGATTCTTTAGCTATAGGTTTCACTTTGTCAGAAGGTTGTCCATAAGATTTACGGGACAACGGGAGAGATGTGAGAGATAAAATAGGTTCCATTGTGTATTCTCCCATACCATTGTCTTTGATTTTGACTTCTTTAGCAATGTCTTCCATTTTGGATGTTGAAGCAATGTCTATTTTCTTAGTGGAAGATTCTCTGTTATTAGGAACAAGTTTATCAACACTTTCTTTCAATGCATTGCAAGTTATGTATAGGTCCCCTGGAATCGTCACCTCTACTCCATAAGGAAATTTCACACATTGATGGTATGTGGAAGGAATAACTCTCATTTCATGTATCCAGGGTCTTCCTAGAAGGATGTTGTAAGCCAAAGGTAGATCAAGAACTTGACATATGGTGTCTCTGATAACGGGTCTTGTCCTGGTATGTAAGACAATAGTTCCCTTTGAAGATCTTTCTTGCTCATCATATGCTTTGATAGTTATCTTCTTCTTAGGATCGATGGTAGCTTCAGAGAATCCCAATTGTGTGATCAAGCTGTAAGAACAAATATTGAGACCAGCGCCTCCATCTATCAACATGCATTTGACACGATGGTTTTGGATCAAGACTTCAATGTGCAAGGGCTGGTTATGTGGATGACTCAAGGAATTATCATCTTCCTCTGAAAAGGAGATATACTGTGGAGACGTCAGATGACCAACCATAGTCTAGAACCTATCTAAATCAAGGTTGTTAGGAACATTGGATCCAAGTAGAGCTTTGTCTAGAATGGCTTTATGAGCTGGAGATATCTGAAGCAACTCAAACAGGGAGATTTTTGCATTTGTATGCTGGAGTTTTTGGACAATACTGTATGATATTGGCCTTGTGTCTTTAGGATTTGATGATTTAGAGGTAGCCTTTTATTTAGAAGCAGATGAAAGATTGAAAGGTATCTTAGGGACATTCGATGAATTTGGGATTTGTCCTTGTAGATGTGCATTAGCTTGTGATTGAGTAACTGCATTTGCTGATTGATTTTCTCTATCTTTTCTTACAATTGTGATGACATTGCAACACTCAAATAGGCATGGTTTAACCATATTGATGACAACACTATTTCCAGAGTAGGCATAATTGACTTTAGCACCCATATTAGGCTGAGAAGAAGAATCTTCTTTACCATGTTTCAAAAATGGTTATGTGAATGCTGTATGATCATTATTGCTTTTATGATTGTCAAGCGTGATTTCTCTGTTATCAATTTTGTCTTGTATGATGTGTTTCAAGCATACATAGTTATTGGTTTTATGACCCTTATTACAATGGAAGTCACAGAAATTGGTCTCTTTCCACCATTTTGGTTTAGGTTCAGGATCAAATGGTCGGATCTCAGGCAAGAAGGTGATGTTGTTAGCCAACAGAGTTTTCATGGAAGAATCTAATGATTCTCTAAGAGTAGTATACTTACGTTTAGGATCTGTAGCCCAAGGTTTATACTCAGATGACTTCTTGTTTGACTCTGTTGCTTTAGCTTCAAAAGATTTGATGGCTTGGGTGCCAACACTGAGATTGAAAGTGGGTGCCTTAAATGGGGCATGGATATTATCAACAATGCCGTATGTGACAACACCTTTATTCTTGCTCTAGGTTTTTCCTTTGTCTTTAGAACTAGATCCGGACTCATACTTGTCCTTTTGAAGTAATATGTCTCCTTTTTGCACAAGTACTTTCTCAATTTTGATTGCATTTTCTACCATTTTATCAAAGGATGTATGATTTTGAATTTGCAAATGGTAGTTGATCTTTGGAACAAGGTTTTTCATGAAAATTTCCAGCTTCTAAGTTTCTGGAATATGTCTAGCATATAGAGAAAAAAATTTCCTCCATCTTTTGAGAAAAGTCAAGAATGATTCTCTTGAGTTCTATTTCAGATTGCAAATGTCGATCATAGTGACCGGATGTTGGATGTTGTAGGAGTATTGTTGATAGAATAGTTTTCTTAACTCCTCAAAAGTTTTAATAGTTGGAGGTATTTTTGAGAACTATTTAATAGCTGGCCCTCCCAGAGATCGAGGGAAAATACACATTAAGTAGGTTGGTTTGTTCATGAACTCCATAGATTGAGTACAAAATTCTTTGACATGATCTTGAGGATTAGAGTTTCCATCATACTTATCATATCTAGGCATCTCCACTTGCTTAGGGAATGGTGGCATGTACAAGTCTTTATCAAATGGAAAAGGACATAAAGCTTCCATGGAGAACTCCTTAGGTTCCTTTTCTTTTTCAAGTTTGTTAAGCTTGACTTGCATGGCATGCATCTGTTTCATCATAGCAAAGATTGAGTTTCTTCCTCATGTGTAATGATACCTTCAACATTAAAGTTGGGAGGAAGTTTAGCCCCTTGACGAGCTAACTCTAGGAAGTATGTTTCTCTATCTTCCTTCAAGAAATGCCTCATCATTTTCTTGAAGTCATCATCATTTTGATATCAAGTAATTTTAGAAGGTGTTGGTTTTTTATCCACACCATGTTGAGAGTGATGTCCTTGAGACCCATGATGTGTCCCTCCTTGAGACATGTTAGGAGTTTTAGGACTCCCTGGGATAGATTGATGTAGAGATTGTTGATTGACTCTTTGGATTGATGGAGGAGGGGGTATATAACCAATTTTTAATTAAAGATTTCCAAGACCGTCATCTTCATAAAGACCTAAATTATAGATTTTTTCAAAGGTTGGACCCATGTGAGTAGACAAAGGTAAGGTATGAGGTGCTTCTCCATATTTCTTGTGTGATGAAGCTCTAGTTTCCACCATTAACCTTGGGTGAAGCAAGAGAGAAAGATGAAGACAACTGAAGAATGACTTGATTCAAGAGGATTGCATGACACAACCTTGTCAAGATTGAATTGACTAAAGATTAGATTGGACATAAATGAAGGATATTGTGCCCTAGTAGTATGGGTAGATGTCCAAAAGATGGTGGACACGAGCTCACAACACTTAGCCATTTTGTAAGAAGACTGAATTTGAAGATAATTTTGACAAGGTTTTGACACAAGATGAAAAAGACACAAATCAAAAGGATAAATTAGAAGGCTAAATCAGACTCAATAGACCACTTTAGGTAAATGATCGAATTCTTTATAGTTTCTGCTTTATTTCTGACATAGTGAATGTTTTGATAGAATCTGGAGATAGGCTGTAAAAACTAGATTCCTGGCAAATTTGACAAGTCTCTGACAACTTTTTGAAAATTCTCAAACAAGTTTTTGCAGGCTCGTACAACACTGGATATGCTCTCAAACAACAATTGACAAGACTTGTACAAAAATTATTGTCAAGGATAATGTTATTTTGATTTCTAGTGACAACACTTGTACAACATAGTATTGACTCTCGTACGACAATACAAGGCTTATGAAATGACTTTTGCTAAAGACTCGTATGAAAATCTGAGACTGTGGCATGAATTTTGACTCTAGAGAGGAATTTTGCTTCAAATTTTGCAATTTTTAGGCTTTCAGTTTCAGATTGTTGGCAAAGTTTTCCATCTAGTTTTGAAGATCTGTGTAATAGTCCATCTCAAATAACCAAGTAGATATCAAGCATGCAAAATAGCAAGCAAGAGAAGTAAGAAATCATCTGAAAATAATGAACAAGGGAAAAAGAAACCTTGCACATGAATAAGCAATAGTGACTTAATGTGCTAATCCCTAGGAGTGCTATTTGTGTATGTTCCAAAAAGTTTTTCAATAAAACACATATTCCTAGAAAATGAAAAATTGGCCTCGCTAAGGTTTGTAGTAATGGTCTGACTCTGGAACTTTTGTGATCTGAAGAGGGAAAACTCCAATCTAGGTGCACCAGGGTTTTGACACAGTTTGAGAATTTAATCAATCAAGATCTACTAGGGAGATCTGACAGCCCAACAAGAGACCACACCTATGAAGATTTCCTCCACAAGGACATTTATATAGCAGCTGCCACTACCTCGAAGAAAATGGCTATTATCGCTTGAGGTTCCATCTATGTGTTTGACCCAATTAAGGGAATGTCCACTACGGTTAACCTTCTCTAAAGGTGACTCACAAAAGATACCACAGGGGGACTAGATTGGATTCAAGGATCTGGGTTTCTAGTACTATCCAAAAAGGAAGTAGAGCTTAATCCCCTATCCTCTTCACTTCACCAAAACAAAGTAGATAGATTAATTTGACATGCTAAGACTGAAATTATCTCACAAAGATCTATGATGTCAACCGCTTATGGTCTATCAATCTCTCTGGAGAGAGAATGTATCAATCAAAAGTTGAAGACTCAAAAATCTAGGAGAACGCAAGACAATCTCAGTATCCTCCCTACCTACAAGGGGATCCTTCATCAAGAAGAGATTCACATGCGTGAACAAGAAAAAGAAGCCCACTCTCTCAAGATCATCCATAAATAGTGTTCATAGGGCCTATTTACTATGTGTAACAAATATGCAGAAAACAAATCTATGTTCATTTTATAGCCCAAAAATGAAGTCTGTTATATGAAAGCAAGAAAAGTCACACAAGCTTGACATGTGAGAGTTTGTTTTATGTCCAAATCGAAGTGATATTAGATTGAGAAGAATACCTGAATTCCTCACAATGTGCTTGGTAGATTTTACCTATTTTAGCAATTTAGTTGCACTTTTTTCAATCAAACTCAACAAATATCAGTAAAAAATAGAAGATCTCAATTGTTAGGGTTAGTTGTTAGTCCAAATTTGAAAATCAAATCTAAAAAACTACCTAAAATTCTGAAACGACAATTGAATCCTAGTATCAAAACTCGTACGATAGTGGGTTACCTTTCATATGACAATCCAAATCCCATACGAGAGTGGGTCACCTTTGGTATGACTGTCTAGAAACTCGTACCATAATGGGTATTTGTTCAAATGACAAAGGCATTCCCAAATGACAGTCTGTAGGTTATGATACGAGCCTCAAAATCTTCAACTTTTGTATGACAACCAGTAGCTTCTAGTATGAATTTCTGACAAAAGTCATATGAAAAATGTACGGACAGAGAATAAAATAGCAGAATTGACTAGAAAATGATAGAAATTGATATGGAAGAAATGGAAACCCATTTTAGGGCCCCACAGTGGGTACCATAAATGTGTGTGTGAAAATTGTACCTAGTTGTGGACACAACACTTCAATAAAACATTAAAGGTTAGCAAAATCAAAATCTGTAAATAAATGAAATAGAGCTAACTAGACAATTTATTGCCTTCTAGTAGGTGCAAGTATGATGTTCTCAGATTGAAATCGAGATTAGTGACAATGCAACACCTAAATGAAGGATTTGAATGGAAAAGAATAAAAGACTGTATGAATGCAGATTAATCTATATTTTTGTATTTTGTGTGCAATAATATGAAAAACTTTATGAATCTAAGCTAGATGAATGAAATTGAATGCAGATTTAATCTAAGAATTATATGAATGAATAAATGCTATGATATGAAAACTATGCAAAAACTATGTCAACTATGAAAGGTCTCACAAATCGTCTGTTGCAAGTGTTTAATCCTTCAATTGCCAATTCACCAAAGTAATTGTGCAAATTCAAGTGTTGATAATTATGAAGAGCTGAGCCTTGATTTTATAGAAATCTAGGGCTTGAGGATGCATTGAGAAAAGCCATAAATCACTCTTGATAAACTCAAGTTGATTTTTGAGTTATCAAGAAATCAGAGATAATTAACTCACAAAAATCATGCAAAAGCAGTGTTTAACTTAAAATAGAGTTTAGATCAAATTTCAACTCATCATCAGATGTTGAGTTTCAATTTAAAATTGATTGTTAATTTTTAGTTGCCTGCTTTTCTGATTGTGCATGATTTATTTTGAATTAATTTAAAAATAAAGTTATTTATTCTCAACTTAACTGATTTTTGAATTAAAACAATTGATTTATGGGTTAATCAATTATTAAATCAAATTTTATTCTAAAACTATATTATCAAATATTGACAATTGACTTTAATTAATTAAATAAGAATTTAATCAATTAGTCATGAGATTTTATATTTATTGTCAAAATGAAATAATACAATTTAGGAATAAATAGAATTAAATTTAATTAAATAATTAAGTGGCAGTATTAAATCTAATTAATTAAATATTCAGAATATTCAATTAATCAAACCTTAGGATAAATAAGATTTATCACCAAATAATTATTAAATCATAAATAATTAGGATAAATAGGAATATTGCTAGGAATATTCCCCAATGCAGAATTTAGGATAATCAATTAAATTTTTGATGATTTGATGTGCAGATGTGCCTTAGGTTAGGACTTTTGTGTCGATTTTGTTCGATTTGAAGATGTAAGAGGTTAATGAACCTATAGCCCATTTTTGGGGTATTACATCTGTAATACCCCAAAAATGGACTATAGGTTCATTAACCTCCTACATCTTCAAATCGAATGAAATTAACATCCAAAGTCCTAACCTAAGGCACATCTGCACATTATCGAAATTTAATTGATTATCCTAAATTTTGCATCGGGGAATATTCCTAGAAATATTCCTATTTATCCTAATTAAGTTTGATTTAATAATTATTTGGTGATAAATCTTATTTATTCGAAAGTTTGATTAATTGAATATTTTGAATATCTAATTAATTAGATTTAATACTACCACTTAATTATTTAATTAGATTTAATTCTATTTATTCCTAATTATATTATTTAAGTTTGACAATAAATCAAATCTCCTACGAATAATTGATTAAATATTTATTTAATTGATTAAATCCAAGTTGTTAATATTTAATAATATAATTTTGAATAAAAGTTTGATTAAAATAATTGATTAACCTGTAAATCAGTTATTTTAAATTTAAAATTAGTTAAGTTGAGAATAAATCACTTTATTTTTAAATTAATTCGTATTAAATCATGCACAATCAGAAAAGCAGTTAACTTTAAATCAATTTTCAATTTCATTTTGTTAACTTTCTAAACTCAACATCTCATGATGAGTTGAAAATGAGAACTAAACTCTATTTTGAGATAAAAACTGCTTTTGGATGATTTTATTAGTTAAAATATTCTTGATTTCTTGTTAACTCAAAAATCAACTTGAGTTTATGAAGAGTGATTTATGACTTTTCTCAATGCATCCTCAAGCCCTGGATTTCTATAAAATCAAGGCTCAACTCTTCATAATCATCAACACTCGAATTTGCACAATTACTCTGGCGAATTGGCGATTGAAGGACTAAACAATTGCGACTAGGTGATTTGTGAGATCTTTCATAGTTGATCATAGTTTTTGCATAGTTTTCATATCATAGTATTTTTTCATTCATATCATTCTTAGATTAAATCTGCATTCAATTTCATTCATCTAGCTTAGATTCATACAGTTTTTCATATTATTGCACACAAAATACAAAAAAATAGATTAATCTGCCTCCATACAGTTTTTCATTCTTTTGCATTCAAATCCTTCATTTAGGTGTTGCATTGTCATTGATCTCGATTTCAATATGAGAACATCATACTCACACCTACTAGAAGGCAAGAAATCGCTTGGTTAGCTTAGTTTCAATTATTTGTAGATTTCAATTTTGCTAACCTCTAATGTTTTAATGAAGTGTTGTGTCTGCAGCTAGGTACAATTTTCACACACACATTTCTAGCACCCACCGTGGGGCCTTGAAATGAGTTTCCCTTCTATTCTATCAATTTTCTATCTTTTTCTATCAAAACTGTGATTTTTAATTTTTTGTCATACTTTCGTACATCCCTGTCTGGATTCTCGCATGAGATTTTTCATCATATTGCACGAAGTTTTGCTAGTTTTAGCACTTCCTCACGTGGGACCACATCCTTCCTCATGTGAGACTACATCCTGACTCGCACGATATTTTACATTCAGAGACACAAAATCTACAGATCTGTACTTTCAGATTATTCATTTCTGATGCTTACTATTTGCTATTGATTTGTCTTGATTTTATACTTTTAGAGACAGCGTAATACTAAATTGTAGAATTTTTGGATGTGTGCTAAATTCTAGATTATAGAGCATTGGAATTGAGGTATTCTTCTCAATCTGATAACACTTTGGTTTGGATTAAAATGAACTCTCTTGTGTCTAGCTTGTGTGAATTTCCAGCTTTTATAAAAAAGACTTCATTTTGGGCTATAAAACGAACATAGATTTTCTTTTTGCATATCTGTTACACATAGTAAATAGGCCCTATGAACATTATTTTCGGATGATCTTGAAAGATTGGGCTTCTTTCACTTGTTTATTCATGTGAATCTCTTCTTGACGAAGGATCCCCTTGTAGGTAGGGAGGATACTGAGATTGTCTTGTGTTCTACTAGATTTTTGAGTCTTCAACTTTTGATCGATACATTCTCTCTCTGGAGAGGTTGATAGACCATAAGCAGTTGACATCATAGATCTTTGTGAGATAATTTGTCTTAGTGTGTCAGATTAATTTGTCTGCTTTGTTTTGGTGAAGTGAAAAGGCTAGGAGATTATGATCTACTTCCTTTTTGGATAGTACAAGAAACCCAAATCCTTGAATCCAATCTAGTCCCCCTATGGTATATTTTATGAGTCACCTTTAGAGAGGATTAACCATAATGGACATTCCCTTAATTGGATCAACCACGCAGATGGAACCTCAAGCAGTAATAGCCATTTTCTCCATGGTAGCAGCAGCCGCTATATAAATATCCTTATGGAGGAAATCTTCATAGGTGTGGTCTCTTGTTGGGTTGTCAGATCTCCCTAGCAGCTCCTGATTGATTAAATTCTCAGACTATGTCAAAACCCTGGTGCGCTTGGATTGGAGTTCACCCTCTTGAGATCACAAAAGTTATAGAGTCAAACCATTACTATAAACCCTAGTGATGCCAATTTTTTTCATTTTTTAGGAATATGTGTGTTATTGAAATTTTTTTTGGAACATACACAAGTAGCATTTCTAGGTATTAGCACATTAAGTCACTATTTCTTATTCATGCGCAAGGTTGCTTTTTCCCTTGTTCATTATTTTCAGATGATTGATTTCTTCCCTTTGCTTTCTATTTTGCATGTTTTCTATCTATTTGGTTTTTGAAAACAAACAATCCCAAACTATTACACAAATCTACAAACCTGGACAGAGAAAATCTTGCAAATAAACTGATTCCAAAAATTGAAAAATTGCAAAATCTGAAAAAAGATCCTTTTCTGGTGTAAGAACTAAATATTCTATCAGAGAACAACCAACACTGTGTATCAAAATCTGTGCCTTAAAAATTGTGCCAAAACTGTCAAACTTTGTTCTTTTATCACATGAGATTTCATTTTTCTGAGCATTTCCTCATGTGAGACAGCATATTCTCGTGCATAGCTTGGTACTTCCTCACGCGGGATAGAATTTTGTCGCACAAGACTATCCCCAAATTTTCAAAACAACAAGCCTATTCCTGTCAGTTGGTCAACTTTCTGTCAGATCTAATTTTTGTTTGGGATCCATATGCCTATTTTCCTGTTGCACACTGCCTGAAACTGGATGTCTAGAGTTGAGAAACAAATCCTGGAATCTGCCAAACAAATCATTGTATCAGGAATAGAGCAGGAACTATAAAAAATCCATTCATTTTCCTAAAGTGGTCTTTTGAGTCTGATTTAGCCTTCTGATTTATCGATTTGAGACTTTTTCATCTTGTGTCAAAACCTTGTCAAAATTATCTTCAAATTCAGTCTTCATACAAAACAGCTAAGTGTTGTGAGCTCGTGCCCACCATCTTTTGGGCATCTACCCATACTATTAGGGCATAGTATCCTTCATTTACATCCAATCTAATCTTCAATCAATCCAATCTTGACAAGGTTGCATCATTCGATCTTCTTAAATGAAGTCTTTCTTCAATTGTCTTCATCTTGTTCTCTTGCTTCACCCAAGGTTAATGGTGGAAACTCGAGCTTCTTCACACAAGAAATCTGAAGAAGCACGTCATACCTTACCTTTGTCTACTCATGTGGGTCAAACCTTTGATGAACTCTACAATTCAGGTCTTTATGAAGATGATGGTCTTGGCAATCTTCAATTAAAAATTGGTTACATACCCCCTCCTCCATCAATCCAAGGAGTCAATCAACAATCTCTACATCAATCTATCCCAGGGAGTCCTAAAACTCCTAACATGTCTCAAGGAGGGACACATCATGGGTCTCAAGGACATCACTCTCAACATGGTGCGAATCAAGAACCCACACCTTCTAAAATTGCTCAATATCAAAATGATGATGACTTCAAGAAAATGATGAGGCATTTCTTGAAGGAAGATAGAGAAACATACTTTCTAGAGTTAGCTCTTCAAGGGGCTAAAATTCCTCCCAACTTTAATGTTGAAGATATCATTACACATGAGGAAGAAATTCCAATCACCACTATGATGAAACAGATGCATGCCATGCAAGTCAAACTTAACAAACTCAAAAAGGAAAAAGAACCTAAGGAGTTCTCCATGGAAGCTCTATGCCTGTTTCCATTTGATAAAGACTTGTACATGCCACCATTCCCTAAGTGAGTAGAAATACCTAAATATGATAAGTATGATGGAAAATTTGATCCTCAAGATCATGTCAAAGAATTCTATACTCAATCTATGGAGTTCATGTATGAACCAACCTACTTAATGCATCTTTTCCCTCGATCTCTGGGAGGGTCAGCTATTCATTGGTTCTCAAAGATGCCTCCAACTATCAAAAATTTTGAGGAGTTAATCAAACTGTTCTATCAGTAATACTCCTACAACATCCAACATCCAGTCACTATGATCGACATCTGCAATCTGAAATAGAACTCAGGAGAACCATTCCTGACTTTTCTCAAATGATGGAGGAAGAAGTTTTCTCTATATGCTAGACCCATTCCAGAAATTGAGAAGCTATAAATCTTCATCAACAATCTTGTTCTAGAACTTAACTACCATTTGCAAATGAAAAATCATACATCCTTTGACAAAATGGTAGAAAATGCTATCAAAATTGAGAAAGTACTTATACAAAAAGGAGACATATCACTTCAAAAGGACAAGTATGAATCTGGATCTAGTTCTAAAGACAAAGGAAAAAATTGGAACAAGAATAAAGGTGTCATCACATATGGCATTGTTGATACTATTCGTGCCCCATCTAAGGCACCCTCTTTCAATCTCACTGTTGGCACCCAAGTCATCAAATTTTCTGAAGCTAAGGCAACAGAGTCAAAAAAAAATTCATCTGAGTATGAACCTTGGGCTACAGATCCTAAACGTAAGTTTACTCCTCTTGGAGAATCCTTGGAATCTGCCATGAAACTCTATTGGCTAACAACATCATCTTCTTTCCTAAGATCTGACCATTTGATCCTGAACCTAGACCAAAATGGTGGAAAGACACCAATTTCTGTGACTTCCATCATAATAAGGGTCATAAAACCAACAATTATGTACACTTGAAACACATCATACAAGACAAAATTGATAAAGGAGAAATCATGATTGGCAATCATAAAAGAAATAATGATCATACAACATTCATAGAACCATTTCTGAAACATGGTAAAGAAGATTCTTCTTCTCAACCTAATATGGGAGCTAAATTCAATTATGCCTACTCTGGAAACAATGCTATCATCAATATGATTGAACCATGCCTATCTGAGCATTGTAATGTCATCACAATTGTAAGGAAAGATAGAGATAATCAATCAACAAATGTAGTTACTCGATCACAAGCTCAAGCACATCTACTAGGACAAATCCCAGATTCATCCAATGTTCCTAAGATACCTTTCAATCTTTCATCTACTTCTAAACATAAGGCTACCTCTAAATCATCAAATCTTAAAGACACGAGGCCAACATTATACAGTATTGTCCAACAACTCCAGCATACAAATGCAAAAATCTCCATGTTTGAGTTGCTTCAGATATCTCTAGCTCATAGATCCATTCTAGACAAAGCTCTACATGGATCCAATGTTCCTGACAACCTTGATTTAGATAGATTCCAGACTATGGTTGGTCATCTCATGTCTCCATAGTATATCTCCTTTTTAGAGGAAGATGATAATTCCTTGAGTCATCTGCATAACCAGCCCTTGCACATTGAAGTCTTGATTCAAAACCATCATGTCAAACATGTGTTGATAGATGGAGGTGCTGGTCTCAACATTTGTTCTTACAGCTTGATCACACGATTGGGATTCTCTGAAGCTACCATTGATCCTAAGAAGAAGATAACTATCAAAGCATATGATGAGCACGAGAGATCTTCCAAGGGAACTATAGTCTTACCTATCAGAATAGGACCCATTATCAGAGACACCATATATCAAGTTCTTGATCTACCTTTGGCTTACAACGTCCTTCTAGGGAGACCTTGGCTACTGTAAGGAAACTCAGGTGCGGAAACAGCTTCCTACGCTAATCTCTATAGGAGAGTATTGTGCAAACTCTTATAAATCCTTACAATTTCAGATTCATTAACTACTTTAACAAAGATATTGCAACCACATACCATGCATACATAAAAAATAGAGAATGACATAATGATATACCCTAGGCAAAACCTTTCGATAAAAAACCCCAGCACTCCAAAACCTGCACAATGTATTATCTTCAACACAAAGATTACAATACACTTGCAATGCAAGTTCTTTCAGGAAATGAGAGACAAAGCCAACAAGACTTAAATTTCTATTATATCTCTCCCATAGGAGTAGCATCATATATATAGACTCCTTTGGACCCAAAAATAGGCACAACCACCAAGACCCATGCACAAAGCCACATGTACATAGTTGTTACATGCAATCCCAAGAATAGGCGTCCATCCCTAGAATAGACTATGATAGCTTGTCATAGAATCCACCAAAAATAACGGTCATAAGAGAAGTGTAAGAGAATTTATCATACCAACCTATTTTTGGGATATTCTCTTACACACACCAACCACTTCTTCTTGGGCACCCAAATAGGCCCAAGTCATAAGATGCTCTTACACCTGTCATAGCACATTCCTTAAATAGTTCTTACGCATCATAGAAATCTGTCATGACCGTTTCATTCATGATCTCCTAACACACAAGATGCTGACACATCAGGTGGAGTGACACATCAACATGCCAACTAGACATGTATACTCACACTTAATTACATTATTTGCAAAAAATACATTTACAAAACAAATAATAAGAATAGGAATTATCCAAGGTTGAGACACCTTATTCCTAACATTCTCCCACTTGTCGAACACCTTGTAAGAGCAACAGGAACATAACAGGAACTTTAACCACTATAGGCCAAAAGGCCCATAGACTCTGAACACCATTTGAACTTCTCAGTGCCCACTGGTTTTGTTAATGCATCTGCAACATTCTTCACAGTATCTACCTTCTCCAAATTTACCTTTCCATCTTCCACCATATCTCTCACAAAGTGAAACTGCACATCAATGTGCTTCGTTCTGGCATGGAAAGTTGGATTCTTTGCAAGGCAAATAGCACTCTGACTGTCACACCAAATAGTAATCTTTTCTACATCAACACCAACATCAGAACATAATCTTCTAAGCCAAATGGCTTCTTTACAAGCATGAGTAGCAGCCATGTACTCAGCTTCTGTAGTGGACAAAGCAACCACAGGTTGTCGCTTACTCATCCAACTGATGGCACCACCAAACATAGTGAACACATAAGCACTGGTGGATCTCCTACTATCAATATCACCTACCCAATCTGAATCCACAAACCCATGAATATAAACTTAATGCGGAGATCTAGAAGAGTTACCATGATAACATATGGAGTAATCTGATGTACCCCTCAAATATCTGAATACTCGCTTAACTGCATCCCAATGTACCCATCCAAGATTAGCCATAAACTGACTCAAGACTCCCACTACTTGGGCAATGTCTGGTCTAGTACAGACCATAGCATACATAAGACTACCAACTGCACTAGCATAAGGTACTCTACTCATGTCCTCCACCTCACTAGGAGATTTTGGACAATCATCTATAAATAACTTTGTTCCCACAGAAATAGGAACACATAGTGGTCTACAATCTGCCATGCTGAACCTGTCCAAGATAGACTTCACATACTTACTCTGACTCAACCAAAGTTTTTTGTTAGACCTGTCTCTACTGATTTCCATACCCAAGATGTACCTAGCTGCCCCAAGATCTTTCATCTCAAACTGTGCTAACAACTAAGATTTAAAATTAGAAATCATACCCTTACCCTTCCCAAATAGCAACATATCATCAACATATAATGCAACAATAAGAAGGCGATCATTTTCAACTCTAAAATAAACACAATGATCTTATTTTGATCTTACAAATCCAATTGACAACACAAAGGCATCAAACTTAAGGTACCACATCCTAGGAGATTGCTTCAAACCATATAGAGATTTCTTTAATCTGCAAACTAAGGATTCTTTACCTTTAACAATGTAGTGCTCAGGCTGTGACATATAAATCTCTTCCTCCAAATCACCATGAAGGAAAGCTATCTTCACATCCATCTATTCTATCTCTAAATCATATGATGTAGCAAGAGATAACAGAAATCTAATGGATGTCAAATTTGCAACAGGAGAGAATATTTCACCATAATCTATTCCCTCTACCTGTGAATACCCCTTTGCAACCCATCTAGCTTCATACCTTTCAACACTGCCATCTGCACAGAATTTCTTCTTGAACACCCATTTACAGCCAACAGATTTTCTCCCTTTAGGCAAAGGTACAAGGTCCCAAGTTTTTTTTTTCTCCAATGAAGCCATCTCATCATCCATAGCCTCAATCCAGGAACCTGCATCTTCCATACCCAAAGCTTCTTTCACAGATCTAGTCTCATCAGTGTTAGTAATCAAAGCAAATGCACAACTAGAATCTAACATAGAATAACCAAACCTTTCTAGTTGCTTTCTTTCTCTCATGGATCTCCTCAAGGGCTGAGGTTGAGGTTGTTCTTCCTCTTCTTCTGAACTATCAGAGCTGCTAGAGCTCTCCTCATCATTAGACCCAACATGGTCTCTCTGTTCAGTCTTCTCAGGGGTAGGAGGCAACTGAACAACATCTTTTTCCTTTTCTTTTTCATTTGGTTGTAGCACAATAGGAGAAGATGTTAGCTCTCTGAAAATAACATTTCTACTATACAACACCTTACTAGTCATGGGATCCCAAAGCTTGTATCCTTTCACACTAGCACTATATCCGATGAAAATACATTTAACAGCTTTGTTT
Organism: Chamaecyparis obtusa; assembly: GCA_027943335.1. Taxonomy (NCBI): domain Eukaryota; kingdom Viridiplantae; phylum Streptophyta; class Pinopsida; order Cupressales; family Cupressaceae; genus Chamaecyparis; species Chamaecyparis obtusa. Next base: position 37,555 of record BSBK01000424.1, read on the forward strand.
TCCAACTTAGATCTTTTCTCCTTTGGAACATGTGCATAAGCTTCACAACCAAAAACACAAAGATGTCTAATTGAAGGCTTCTTACCATACCACACCTCCATGGGTGTCTTACCAGCAAGGGCTAATGTAGGAGATCTATTAACCAGATAGCAAGCAGTGGCCATAGCTTCGGCCCAAAACCTTTGTTCTAAACCAGCTCCACTAAGCATACTCCTAGCCTTCTCCATCAGTGTCCTGTTCATTTTCTCTGCAACTCCATTTTTCTATGGAGTATAAGGAGTTGTCTTATGCCTCTTGATACCTTGTTCTTTACAGAACTGTTCAAACTCTGCTAAGCAAAACTCACCACCATTGTCAATTCTCACACACTTAATCTTCTTACTACTCTAATTCTCTACAAGAGCTTTAAATTCCTTGAACCAACTAAAGACTTGTGTCTTACTTTTAAGGAAATAAATCCACGTCCTTCTACTGTAATCATCTATGAAAGATACAAAAAATACAAACTTGGAGATTGAAGGAACTTTTACAGGACCAAATACATCAGAATGAATAAGATCCAAAACATTAGAAGATTTGTGAGAACTAGAGTAAAACTGAACACAATTTTGTTTACCATAGAAACAGTGTTTGCAGAAGTCAAACTCGAGATTGCAATCATTTAACCCCTCAACGAGATTTTTATTTTTCAGGGTTCTGAGACCCTTTTCACCAATGTGGCCAAATCTCATATGCCACAACATTGTCTTTTCTGTAGGAAGCTTACCTTCCAAAGTGTTTTCACTACCATCGGAACCAATAGCCACAGACTTCTTCACTGCTTGTTCAGATGGTGAGGATGAAGAACTATTACATAGAGGAATACATGCATCTAGCTAAAATAAGGTACCTCTCCTAGTACCCCTTGCAAGCACTATCGATCCTCTCATCATCTTGCATCCTTCTTTCGAAAAAACAAATTGCACACCTACATCATTCAGCATACTTATAGATAATAGGTTTCATGCCAAACCCGAAATGTGCATAACTCTGTTGATTCCCTTTACTCATCCATCAAGAAATTTGATAGTGACCCTTCCGCATCCAACTATCTTTAGGTGAGAATCATCACCCAAGTACACCTTTCCACCATCGAAATCTTCATATTTTGAGAACCAGTTTCAATGAGAGGTCATGTGAAAAGATGCACCTGAGTCAACCAACCACACATCATTAGATGCATGGGTTTCCAAAGCTACAATGAATGCATCACCATCTTCTTGAGATCTTTCTGAAGCTAAATCTAAACTTTTCTTCTTCTTCTTCGGCTCTTTGCAGTCTTTACGAAAGTGCCCAGATTTATCACAGTTCCAACATTTTTCCTTGGACTTATTGGAAGTCTTTGACTTCCCACAAGATTTGGATCTACCCTTATTGTCAGACTTATTGTCATTTTTCTTCCCTCTTTCAGTGGATCTCCCACGAATAGCAAGGGCTTCTTTTTTTGAAATGGAAGCCTTTCTCTGCATCTCCTCTGATAGCAACGAAGACACCACATCATCCATTTTGAAGGTGACTAAAGTTCTTTCGAGAGCCATCACTAGATGGTCCCATGAATCTAGTAAAGAACACAAAAGTGTGTAGCAATGATCCTCCTCCTCTAACTTGACACCAGCTGATGTCAATTGTGCAGCTAGTAGATTAAATGCATTTAAATGATCCGTTAAGGATCCACCTTCCTCCATTCACAGAGAGTACAACTTCTTCCTTAGGAACAACTTGTTCACTAGAGATTTGGCCTGATACACGGCCGCAAGTCTTTCCCACAAACTATTTGCGATTTTCTCATCTAGAACATTTAGAAGGACTGCATCAGTTAAACAAAGTCTTATGAGACCCTTAGCTTTACGGTCTTTGATATCCCAATCTGCTTGAGCTATAGTTGCTGGTCTTGTAGCACTTGAAGTCACTTCCCATAGGTCATGATCTTCCAACATGTCTTCCATCTTGAGTTTCCACAACTCGAAATTAGTGCCATTAAATTTCTCCACCTCCATTCTTCCACATGATGAACTTTCCATCTCAATCTGCAAATAAGATTTAGAATGCTCTACAAAAAACTCCCACTCAAACTTGAGATTAGCTCAAAAAACCCTACCCAACAACTAGGATCAAAAGTTGATCAAGCTCTGATACCACTTGTAAGGAAACTTAGGTGCGGAAATAGCTTCCTACACTAATCTCTATAGGAGAGTATTGTGCAAATTCTTATAAATCCTTACAATTTTAGATTCATTAACTACTTTAACAAAGATATTGCAACCACATACCATGCATACAGAAAAAATAGGGAATGACACAATGATATACCCTAGGGAAAACCTTTCGGTTAAAAACCCCAGCACTCCAAAACCTGCACAATGTATTATCTTCAACACAAAGATTACAATACACTTGCAATGCATGTTCTTTCAGGAAATGAGAGACAAAGCCAACAAGACTTAAATTTCTGTTATATCTCTCCCATAGGAGTAGCATCATATATATAGACTCCTCTGGACCCAAAAATAGGCACAACCACCAAGACCCATGAACAAAGCCACATGTACATAGTTGTTACATGCAATCCCAAGAATAGGCATCCATCCCTAGAATAGACTATGACAGCTTGTCATAGAATCCGCCAAAAATAAAGGTCATAAGAGAAGTGTAAGAGAATCTTACATACCAACCTATTTTTGGCATATTCTCTTACACACACCAACCAGTTCTTCTTGGGTGCCCAAATAGGCCCAAGTCATAAGATGCTCTTGCACCTGTCATAGCACATTCCTTAAATAGTTCTTACGCATCATAGGAATCTGTCATGACTATTTCAGTCATGATCTCCTTACGCACAAGATGCCAACACATCAGGTGGAGTGACACATCAACATGCCAACTAGACATGTACACTCACACTTAATTACATTATTTGCAAAAAATACATTTACAAAACAAATAATAAGAATAGGAATTATCCAAGGTTGAGACACCTTATTCCTAACAGATACATGAAATGAGAGCTATTCCTTCCACATACCATCAATGTGTAAAATTTCCTTATGAAGGAGTAGAGGTGATGATTCTAGGAGACCTATACACAACTTGCAATGCATTGAAAGAAAGTGCTGATAAACTTGTTCCTAATAACAGAGAATCTTCCACTAAGTAGATAGACATTGCTTGAACATCCAAAAGGGAAGACATTGCTAAAAAATTCAAAATTAAAGACAATGGTATGTGAGAATACACAATGGAACCTATTTTATCTCTCACATCTCTCCTGTTGTCCCCAAAATCTTATGGACAACCATTTGACAAAGTGAAAGCTACAACTAAAGAATCCCAGGTCATATTCAATGGAAGCTTTGTCACATAACAAGTATCTAAACAAGAGTTTGAGGAAGAAGAAGCCATGCTTGCATGGTTATACAAGGATGAGCCTTAATCCCAATCAGCCCAGAAATGTGACTCCACTTCAAGCAAAATTCCTCAGAAGTCATACAGACCAAGGGACAAATTGATCACAAAAATGGGATATACTAGAAAAGGACTTCTAGGAATACAAGGTAAGGGTCTTCTATCACCTCTTGATCATCATGGTCGAACCATCAAGAATACTACAGGCCTAGGATATAAGAAGAAGCATTTCTATCTTAGCAACAACTCTCCACATGTCTTAGAACAGATTGACCCATCCACGACAAATCAACTGAAGGAAGAAACAATAGAAAATTCTAAAAGTGATGATTCAGACACCACGGATGAGCTCATTCCTTATGAGCATTTTCCTAAAGAAATAAAAGACCTCCTTGAAGCTGAAGATGATCTAGTAAAAAGAATCAATGTAGTAGACACACAAGAACCTACTATAGAACAAAAGACAATTGCACCACAAGAACCAATTGATCTCGAAGATAATAAAAAAGACAAGGAAGAAGGTGGTAGTTATTCTGAAATAGATTCCCATGAGTATGAATTCAAATTAGAATCTGAGGGTAACCCTTCTTGGGGTATTCATCCCGACTTTACACACATTCTTAGATTTCCTAGAGGCATAAATGAGGAATCAAAGGACTATGAATGGGGAACCATTCTAGAGGAAGATGAGCTTATCACAGAAAAACATATTGATGTTGTTCACCAATATGAACCTAAACCCAACGTAAGTCTAGAGTGAAATAATGAACTTAACGAGTCTGATCCATCGATGGTTGAAGTGGACTCCCACAATAACATTGAGAAAATTCACTAATTGAACATTTTGAGTTGTAATATCACCTTCAAAATTGAGAGTCAGGTTAGGACCAATGATGACAGATCCACATCCATAAATATTATTTCCCAATCTTTCACCACTTTGACTATCCAACATCCTGAACTTCTTGACTAAACCTCCACGAATCTGAGCCAAGGTATCTATACCTTTTCGAATGACTATGCCCTTTCTTTCTACCTCAATGCAGTTGAGCCTATGACAAATTCCATCAGTGAACTGAGTGTTAACATGATGGAGTCAGACATCAAGTATCTTAGTCAAAAGAATAGAAATAAAAAGAAAAAGAAAAGGAGTTTTGAGGGTGAAAAACACTTTGTGGTAGTCTCAGAACCTACAAAAGTAAAAATAAAAGACGTATTTGAAGGTGAAAACCTCTCCGAGGCACCTAAGGATGAGATATTTGATGTCCTTCTGAGTCATTTATAAGATAGATCTCTAGTTCTAATTGAGCCCACTCAATCCATCAACTTGGGAACAACAAAAGAACCACATTTGATCCATGTAGCACAATCCTTATAAGAAGAAGAAAAGAAAAAAATTACCACATTCTTAATAGAAAAGAAGATCAACTTTGCATGGAAATATTCAAATATGCCAGGATTGGATCCTGATCTTATAATGCACCATTTATCTATAGCTCTAGGGGTCAAACCTGTTAAGAAAAAATTAAGAAAGATGCATCCACATGTTGGACTCTTGGTCAAAGTTGAATTAGAGAAACTATTAAAAGCCAGATTCATTTGTGTTATTGATTATGCTAAATGGATCTCTAATATTGTACCTATTTTTAAACTAGACAAATCTATAAGAGTATGCATAGATTTCAAATATGTAAACAAAGCATGCCCTAAGGATGATTTTCCATTACCTAATATTGATATGATAGTGGACATGACTGCAGGCTTTCAGATGTATTCTTTGATGGATGGTTTTTCTGGATACAACCAAATAAAAATTGCTCTAGAAGATCAAGAGAAAACTACTTTCACATGTGTGTGGGGAACCTTCTGTTGGAATGTCATGCCATTTGGGCTTAATAATACTGGTGCTACATATCAAAGAGCTATGACGTCTATCTTTCATGACATGATGCATTGAACTATGGAGGATTATGTTGATGATACTTTAGCAAAATCTATGATAAGATCTAAACATCTAAATGATTTGAGCAAAATACTAGATCGAATGGAGAAGTTTAATCTCAGACTGAACCCTAAGAAGTGTGCTTTTCATGTCACTTCTAGAAGGCTCTTAGGTTACATTGTTTTAAAGAAAGGAATTGAAGTAGATCCTACTAAAGTCAAAGCTATCATGGAGATGCAGCCTCCTAAGAATATTAGTCAAATGAGAACATTATAAGGGAGAGTACAATCAATTAGACACTTCATATCTCAGCTAGTAGACATATCACAACCTTTGACAAAGACATTACATAAAGGTGTAACCTTTGCATGGAATGAGGAATGTGAAAAGAACTTTAACCATATCAATAAATATCTATCAAATCCTCTTATTTTGATGCCTCCTATAGAAGGGAAGCCATTGATCTTATATGTCTCCACCACAGATACATCACTGGGGGCATTCCTAGCACAACATGATGAGAAAAAGAAGGAAAGAGCTATATACTACATCAGTAGAACATTGGTAGCATATGAGAAGAACTATTCAGTGATTGAAAAAGCTTGTCTAACTGTGATGTTTGCATCATAGAAACTGAGACACTATATGTTAGCTCATACCACACATTTGGTAGCTAAGATTGATCCACTAAAGTAACTCCTAAGAAAAGCTGCCCTCACAGGTAGACTAGCTAAATGGGTGATGTTATTAAGTGAATTTGACATTGACTATGTTGAGAAAAAATCTATCAAAGGCCAAGTAATTTTAGATCAACTCATTGATGCACCCTTGTTTGATGATACACCAATGCAAATGGAATTCACCGATTCCTCTATCATGAATCTTTCTTCTAGAGCATGGAAGTTATTCTTTGATGGCTCCTATACATAGAATGGATTTGGAGTAGGCATATTGTTCATCACTCCTCAAGGATACTCAATCCCTAAAGCATTCAGAATCAAGTTTCTTTGTACAAACAATATTGTTGAATATGAAGCCCTTCTTAATGGCATGGAGATAGAAATTGAGTGGAGAGTAACAGAACTACACATTCATGGAGACTCATAACTTGTAATACACCAAGTCAATGATGTGTATCAAATGAAAGATGGAAATTTAATCCCATACAAAAGAATGGTAGATGATCTAAAGAAATATTTCATATCTATCACCTTTGAGAAAATACCTAGAACAAAGAACAAGGTTGCTGATGCTATGGAAACACTATCTACTTTACTATAGCAGCCCAAACATGAGCTATGCTATGAGTTCCTGGTGGAAGCACTATCTTATCCTACATATGATTCCCCTGGAACCCACATGATCTGCACTATTGTTGGTCATGATTCATCTTGATACAGAAACATTTTCTCCTATCTCCATGATCAAATCATTCTCGATACCTTTAACCTCCATGAGAAATGATACCTTATCTGAAATGCATCACGGTATGTCATCATTGGTCATGATCTGTACAAACAAGGTCTAGATGGTACACTCCTTATATGTTTATAATGGGAAGAGTCTCAACATACATTAGAGAAAGTCCACGAAGGTATATGTGGCTTACATTCAAACGGTTTAACACTAGCTTGAAAACTTATTAGGGCTGGGTACTATTGGCTTGAAATGGAAAAAGAGGCTATCAAGTTTGCTAAGAACTGTCAAAAGTGCCAAGTACATGGTAACTTAATTCATGCACCAAGGAGAGATCTAATTCCCTTTACTACACAATGGCCTTTTCACCAATGGGTATTTGATCTTATAGGAGCCATACATCCTCATTCTTCTAATGGACATACCCATATTATTATAGCTATAGACTATTTTACAAAATGGGTAGAAGTAGTCCCTTTGACTCAAGCAACCAGCAAACAAATTTCAATGTTCATCTTGAACTACATCATATGTTGGTATGGTATTCCACATTATATAGTCACAAATAATGGTGGATAATTCAAGAATAAGGACTTAGATTCCTTGTGTTCAAAATTCAAGATTACACAACATTGGTCATCTATCTACTATCCTCAATGGAATGGACAAAAAGAGGCTTCAAACAAGAATCTATTAAAAATCTTGCACCAAATAGTTAATAAAATAGGAAGAGATTGGCATCTCATGATCAATTCAACTCTCTAGGCCTACATAACTATTATCAAAACACCCACTAGGTCTACACCATTCACTTTAGTTTATGCATCTGAAGTGGTACTGCCTATTGAGGTTGAAATCCCATCATTAAGAATCAGAATGCCTGGTCTAGTAACTGATGATGACTAAAGAGTGTCTAGGTTGCAAGAAATTGAACTACTAGATGAGCGCAGATAAGCAGCATATGATCATCTCCGAGTATATCAAAAGAGAATGTCTAGAGGTTACAACAAGAAAGTCAGACACAAAGAATTTTAGGTTGGCAATCTAGTCTTGAGAGAGAATCCTAAAAATCAATCACATAGAGAACAAAAGGGGAAGTTTGAACCCAACTAGCTAGGTCCCTTTTTTATCACTGCTACTTTTGGCTCTAGAGCCTATCAACTCTCAACATCTCAAGGAGAATAGCTCCGAGAACCAATCAGCGTTCTCCATCTGAAGAAATTCTACACCTAAGGCATTCAATATTAAAAAATGTCATGAAAAATTTATAAAAATCAGAAAAAGTCTTAAAAAATGAAAATCCTGGTCAAACCTAGCAATAGGCACCTTGATGTATCACAAAAAAATCAAAAAATATCATAAGTACAAAAAAATTGAAAAAATGAAAAATACAAAAAAATGAGAAAAAGAAAAAGTGCCTTGGTGAAAACCTGGAAATAGGCACCTTGGTAGCAAAAAAAAATCTCTGCCAAGATGGTGAAAACCTTGAAAATGAGTGCCACTTGTTTCAAAATGCTCCATCTATCAGTGCAATCTTGGTCTTTTCCAACTTTCAGTCTTGCTTTAGTTTGTACATATCTCCCGGTTTGTTTCTACATTCCTATTTTCAATAAAGTCGGTCTGTACACCAATCTGCAAAAGTGTCTATATCCTATCAATGTTCAAACTTGGGGGCAACCAAAGTCATATCCTATGGCCTCTAGTGTATCCTAGATGTATCATATCTAGTTAGAGTCCTTTGAAGCTTCATCCAAGTCAGTCAATTCTATCTCCTCTCTAGAAAGGATTTTGCATCTACAACAATGAAATCAAACATCAACACAAACTGAAAATAATCTATTCTTTTACATGCTTTTATCTCCTTGTATGCTTACTGATTCGCATTGAGATTTTTTGCATATTGTGTCCCTTCAAGCTCTTCGATGATGTCCTTTATAGGATTTAGAAGTGATGACTAGGGGCATAATATTTTCTTTTTTTTCTTATTGTATGTGAAAATCTAACAACTTTGGAAATTTTCGATTGAAATGGTGACCCTCTATCTTGTATTGGATGGCCATGCATACCTCGACCATTGATACCCAGAAAATTCAAGGAAGTTTTATCTAACTATTGTCTTTTTGAGAAAGTTCTTACTCCTACTATAAAACACAATCTTACCTAAGGATGTGAATGATAAAGGGTCACTATAGGTAATTCACACTGGATTTAGAATGATCTCTTGACTACTTGATGTGTTTTTTCTGCAAGGTGTATTCTGGTCATCACAACATCTATGTTTTGATACTTATACAAATTGCTAAATCAAAATGGACATGATATACAGGTAATCCTGGCAATTGTGCCTTGGTGCTTATATCTAATCTGATAATCTGAAAACAAAATCAATATTCATATGTCCATGGTTGTCTAGCCAGTGGGTGTTGTATTGATTCTTGCACATACAAATCAATATTCATATGTCTATAGTCTCACAACTAGTGGGCATTGTATTGATTTATCTGGTTACCTAAAAATTTCAATGATGACAACAAATCGACACATGATCAGTGACTCAGTCCTAGGTCTTAGGTTGCATTTCATTGTGCATGTCATTTTGTACTTTGCGTGATTGCATGATCTCACAAATTGCTTAAACACTTAAACGATTCTTCAAAAAAAAAATGCTAAAAACATGACAAAACGAATGAGAATTGTATGAAGGTCCCTCCAATGAAACAGAAAGTAGAATCCATTTTCGAGATCAAAAATGAAATCTAAGATAATTTATATTGTCAAAATCACGATTTAAAATTTTTGGACCTAAGATGGCCGACTGCTTGCATAATCGACCTTCCATCATCACAAAAATCCAAAATTCAACTTAACTAATTACCTAACATCAAACTATCAAAATTTCAACTTGGTCAACCATGGTCAACTCATGGTCAAACCTAGTCAAACTTGGTCTCTAGGACCTCTAAACGATGCAGAATGCATTCTCAAACATGTATAACCACTTCTGAAATCAATTAACATGCTTCTAAACTATTTAACGCTGAATTTTCTTGTTAAATTTTGATTTTCATCCCAAAGGGGGCATGGTATTGCACATCAATCAAATTTGTAATCAAATCTTTCTCTCAGTAATCAAGACAACAACCACGTCTAGTGACTGATTCATCAAAAGTCCTCGTTGCTTGGGGAAAATCTATCATTTCTTGGGGTATATTAGATTCATTGAGATCCATATCAATCCAGTATCCTAAATCTATCTTTTAAACTATATCAGCTTTTCGTAACCATCAGTTCATTAGTGTCATTTCCTTGGTTCTTCGTAACTGAAGGGTTCAGATGTGATACCAATATTGATTCCTTTGGAAAATCAGGTCTGGAATTAGGTCACTCACTTCTTCATAATCATAAGGTTTATAATCAGGCATTTTGATACTTTTTCGTAATCACTAGTTCATTGTTGCTATAGTTAACATTATCTTTGGTCAATCAGGACCTAAATCTTACATCTACAAAATCTTTCAATTGGTTTCTGTCTCAAAATCGGTTCCATACATTAGACACAGACTATTCTTTGAACGACTATGCTTCACATAGTAATTCAAAGAGGGGCAAAATGTAATACCCCAAAAATGGGCTCTAGGTTCATTAACCTCCTACATCTTCAAATCAAATGAAATTGACATCCAAAGTCCTAACCTGAGGCACATCTGCACATTATCAAAATTTAATTAATTATCCTAAATTTTGCATCGGGGAATATTCCTAGCAATATTCCTATTTATCCTAATTAAGTTTGATTTAATAATTATTTGACGATAAATCTTATTTATCCTAAAGTTTGATTAATTGAATATTTTGAATATTTAATTAATTAGATTTAATACTGTCACTTAATTATTTAATTACATTTAATTCTATTTATTCCTAATTATATTATTTAATTTTGACAATAAATCAAATCTCCTATGAATAATTGATTAAATCCAAGTTGTCAATATTTAATAATATAGTTTTTAATAAAATTTTGATTAAAATAATTGATTAACCCATAAATCGGTTATTTTAAATTTAAAATCAGTTAAGTTGAGAATAAATCACTTTATTTTTAAATTAATTCATATTAAATCATGCCAAATTAGAAAAGAAGTAACTTTAAATCAATTTTCAATTTCAATTTGTTAACTTTTTAAACTCAACATCTGATGATGAGTTGAAAAAGAGAACTAAACTCTATTTTGAGATAAAAATTGCTTTTGCATGATTTTATGAGTTAAAATATTCCTGATTTCTTGTTAACTCAAAAATCAACCTAAGTTTATCAAGAGTGATTTATGGCTTTTCTCAATGCATCCTCAAGCCCTAGATTTCTATAAAATCAACGCTCAACTCTTCATAATTATCAACACTCGAATTTGCACAATTACTCTAGCGAATTGGCGATTGAAGGATTAAACACTTGCGACAGGCGATTTGTGAGATCTTTCATAGTAGGTCATAGTTTTTGCATAGTTTTCCTATCATAGCATTTATTCATTCATATCATTCTTAGATTAAATTTGCATTCAATTTCATTCATCTAGCTTAGATTCATACAATTTTCATATTATTGCACACAAAATACAAAAAAATAGATTAATTTGCATCCATACAGTTTTTCATTCTTTTGCATTCAAATCTTTTGTTTAGGTGTTGCATTTTCACTGATCTCGATTTCAATCGGAGAATATCATACTCACACCTACTAGAAGCTAGTAAATCATCTGGTTAGCTTAGTTTCAATTATTTGCAGATTTTGATTTTGCTAACCTCTAATATTTTACTGAAGTGTTGTGTCTCCAGCTAGGTACAATTTGCACACACACAGTATCAGATTACCAGGTGTCAGGATCCTACTATATCAACATTGATATAACCATGATTTATAGCTTCCCATGGTCATTATTTGAATAATGACCAGATTCCATTGTACTTTGCACAATAGGTTTTGTTGAGGTTCATTTAGGGAGGGTTGTTAATTACATTGATTTTGCAGCACATCTAGGATAGGGGCGTGGCAGACTTGCCAATAGAGATGATTTTTGTCGAGCTAATCAATAGAGGCTAGTACACATGGCCATTGTTCGTCAGAGGGCACCTGTTATAGCTCCTTCATTGGGTCCTATTGTAGATGATGTTGTTCATAGCACCCAGCTTCAAGTTATGATTGATAGTGTGGGGGACATTGCAGCAGCTACAACATCCATATCTAGTGATCAGGTTGGTTAGTACCTGATGTTGCGATGACACTCTAGATGGTCAGGTGGCGCACCCTCTAAGAGGACCAAACATGAAATGTATAGTGTTGTAGGCATCCCTTCACTTTCTATCCTAGAGGGACTTATAGGAGAGATGACACATGTCACATTGACTAGTTTGGCTAACGATCTATTGGATGCATATGCATTTATAGCAGCAGAGCATGATATCCCCATATCAAAGGTTAGATCTCATGTGGGTACTGTCAGATATGCTCGGCCACATCCTTCTCACCTAGACCATGGCCATAGTGGCATTTCTCATGAGGATCCACCTATTGACCACCCTATTGCTACATAAGAAGAGACATAATGTACAAACCCTTCAGTTAGTGCAGGGCATCAGTTCTTTGATGTTGGCCTTGATGATGTTGAGTTCAACATGACCAGTACTAGTTATCTAGATTTGCTAACACATGATGATATGAATTCCATGCCATCTCATTTGGTTAGTCCATTGCATTCATCATTAGAGAGGAATGTGTGGTCTACTCATGTTGTAGATATAGAGTTGATCTTGGACCAGATGCAGAAAAATCTTGGTACCTTGGTTGATAGGATTGAGGCCAGAGAATTTGAGTACTGTTAGTTTCCACCACCTACACAAGTATAAATCGGATTATATATGTATTTAATGTTACAATTTAAATTAAATTTATTTTAAAAATTTTAATCAATTTATATATATATGTACATGTATATATATGATATATTTTTTATCTACCAAGATATGCCTCTTGTTACTCCTTCTTTGAGCACTGATTATGTAGGTCTTTGGGACTCACTCGATGATGACATCAGTAGTGGACAGGTGAGTTTTTAATTTATTATCTATGTGTACACACTTTATAACATGTTTTCTTGTACAATATTTAAAATCAAACTTAAGATGTGTACAATGTTTATATATTAATTTATATATCTCTTTCTTTGTAGGGATCTGCACATCCTTCACAGCATGATAGTCACTTTGGGTCTGATCACTTAGTGAGGAGTCATCATGATGAGTCCTAGGAAATTTCATATTTGATCTAGACATATTTCATATTACATATATATTCACATGTGTTTGATGAACTATATTTCATTTCTAGACTCTACAAGACCAATTGATGTGTTTGATGTTATATTTCATTTCTAGACCCTTTTGATAGAATGTTTGACACATGATTGATCCATATGTTTCATATTTATAGTACTTGATCTACACATGATTTACGTTTCATGCATATTATATATACTTTCACTCTAGATACATGTGCATGTGTGATGAACTTGTATACATGTTTTATTCTTCATGAGTTCATGTGATTTCAAATTTATAAATGTAAATTTTCAATACTTTCAATAGATTACATGTACACGAGTTTAATTTAAATTTACATGTGTACATGTTGGATTATATATGAATTTTATATTTTAAATTTATATGTACATGTGTTTGATTCAACACATGAATGGTGTTTGATTGTGGGTATGTGCAGGATCATGAGGGGCCAAACTATGCCCTTAAGTGGCAATGAAAAATTAGGCAATCAGGATTAGTCAACTTGGCGTGAAAAAATGAACTAGCTATCAACCTAATATCAAAAAGTTGTAACAATATAATTTGTAGGAAATTAAATGTAGTTTCTAAACTACTAAGCCTTTTCTGAAAAAAAATTAATATGATTGGTAAAAACTATAGATTTCAATGCAGCACTACAAACATTTCAGTAAAAAAATAAGAAGTACGTGTATGTCTGACCACCCTAATCAAAAGCAAATGATAATATTTTTTTATAATATTCTATATATAAGTAGTTGACTCATGCTCGGATGTGACACATAATTTTTGGTATTTTTATTCCAAACAGATAATTAATTATGATTTTTTTTCTACAATGCTTTCAAAATTTAAAGACTCTCGTGTTTGAACACCTTAACTCAATCAAAACTTATCATAATTCAATTTTTTTTAATTTTTTCTTATACTAGATGAAGCATAGAATGTGACACATCTTTCGGATTTCAAAAATGTTATACCATTTGAAAGATATAGTCATTTCTCAATCAGTATCTAAATCAGCACTTTAGAGGTAGCTTGATTAGAAAATAATTAATAATTACTTAACGAATTCAAAATTTGAGAGAAATTATATCGATAAAAAGCTGATAATCTCCTTAAGATACCCTTTTCATTTTATCAAATTCGGGTGAAAAAAAAGTCATCAACTACATGGTCGAAGTCTAGAACTGAGAGAAATAGAAGAAAAACACATTTTTGTGACACTTGAAGAGTTGACCAGGTAAGTTTGGTGCACAGACCAATACCGAGCCTAATCAGGTACCTGATATTTTTGGGTACCCGAATCTGGCGGCAAAATTTCAAATTTTTGCTTTGCCTCCACATTCTCTAATTTCTAATTTTGAAATTTGGTTCCACTTTATCAATTATAGTTATATAATTGATAGTTATATATTTGATAGTTATTAGTTATATATTAAATATTATATAATATCAATTATATATTAATTGTTATATATTAGTTATATATTAAATATTATATAATATGAATTATATATTAAATGTTATATTTAATATTATTTAATATATATTAATATTAAAAACTATATATTAGATTATATATTATATATAATATTATATATTATATATTAAATATTATATAATATACATTTTACATTTTAAATATTATTTAATATGATTCAGAGCACGAGCATGAGTCCCTACAGTGGCATAGTAGTGCCTTTTACAGGTGCCAAAAATCCTAGCTACACAGAAATGGAGGCTTTGAAGAATAGTTCACTAGAGGCAGATTATAGAAGCAGAGGGAAAGAGAATCACTCTGTTTCCACCACTTGTGCCTATGAAATGGTATCTTTCCCTACTTTTTCAACCGAAATGCTAAATTGTAAAGGTTCTCGAAATAGATTCTAGTCATGCCAGACAATTGTACCACGCCTATTGATAATCCGGTAGCTGAACAGAGTCATTGGGAGGTTAAACAAGAACAACCAGATGGATCTTTGAACCGGTCAAAGATTATGAAGAGCGGGGAAGGGTTTGGTAAAATGAGCAGTTGTACTAGAAATGATGCATGTGCCATAGAACTGACCGCATTAATAAATTTAAAGAAGAGATCAATGGTGACAAGACATTATGAGGAAAGCCTTGTCATTTCAATGGTGCCCCCCCCCCCCCCCCCCCCCCCCCCCCGCGATATTATGAAGAATGTCTTACCGCTTCAATGCTGGCACCACCTCTGTCTCAGACTTTCACCATTGCTTCTCATCGGTACTCTAAAATATGGCAGGGATTGTAGGTACATTATTACCCCTAGGGATTAGGATTGAGATATCACACGTTAGGACCCCTAGGGAGTCCCCATGACCCCTTATGACACATTGGAACGCTCAAATGTGTCTTAAGAGGTCTTAGGACCCCTTCAAACACACTTGAACATTCCAATGTGTCAAAAGGGGTCATCGAGACTCCCTAGGGGTTCTATTATGTCTTATCACGCGTTAGGACCCCTAGGGAGTCTCCATGACCGCTTTTGACACATTGGAATACTCAAGCGTGTCTTAAGGGGTCCTACGACCCCTTAAGACACACTTGAGCATTCCAATGTGTCAAAAGAGGTCATGGGGACTCCCTAGGGATCCTAGTATGCCTTATCACATGTTAAGATCCATAGGGAGTCCCCATGACCCCTTATGACACATTGGAACACTCAAGTGTGTCTTAAGGGGTCCTACGACCCCTTAAGACACACTTGAGTGTTCCAATGTGTCAAAAGGGGTCATTGGAACTCTTTAGGGGTCCTAGTATGCCTTATCACGCATTAGGACCCCTAGAGAGTCCTCATTACCCCTTTTGACACATTGGAATGCTCAAGTGTGTCTTAAAGGGTTCTACGACTCCTTAAGACACACTTGAGCATTCCAATGTGTCAAAAGGGGTCATTGAGACTCCTTAGGGGTCCTAGTATGCCTTATCATGCGTTAAGACCCTTAGAGAGTCCTCATGACACCTTTTGACACATTGGAATGCTCAAGTGTGTCTTAAAGGGTCCTACGACCCCTTAAGACACACTTGAGCATTCCAATGTGTCAAAAGGGGTCATTGGGACTCCCTAGGGGTCCCAGTATGCCTTATCACATGTTAGAATCCATAGAGAGTCCCCATGAACCCTTTTGACACATTGCAATGTTGTAGTGTGTTTTAAGGGGTCTTAGGACCCCTTAAGACACAATTGAGCATTCCAATGTGTCAAAAGGGATCATGGGAACACCCTAGGTGTTCTAATGCATGATAAGGCGTCCTAGGACCCCTAGGCAGTCCCCATCACCCCTTTTGACACATTAGAATGTTCAAGTGTGTCTTAAGGGGTATTAGGACCCCTTAAGACACACTTGAGCATTCTAATGCATCAAAAGGGGTCATGGGGACTCCTTAGGTGTCTTAATGCACCTTATCATGCATTAGATCCAAGGAGTCCCCATGACCGCTTTTGACGCATTAGAATGCTCAAGTATGTCTTAAGGGGTCCTAATACCCCTTAAGACACACTTGAACATACCAATGTGTCAAAAGGGGTCATGGAGACTCTCTAGGGGTCCTAACATGTGATAAGGCATACTAGGACCCCTAGGGAGTCCCCATGACCCCTTTTGACACATTAGAATGCTGAAGTGTGTCTTAAGGGATCCTAATACCACTTAAGACACACTTGAGCATTCTAATGTGTCAAAAGGGGTTCTGGGGACTCCCTAGGGGTACTAGTACACCTTATCACACATTAGGTCACCTAGAGAGTCCCTGAGTATGTGCAGGATCATGAGGGGCCAAACTATGCCCTTAAGTGGCAATGAAAAATCAGACAATCAGGATTAGTCAACTTGGCATGAAAAAATGAACTAGTTATCAACCTAATATCAAAAAGTTGTAACAATATAATTTGTAGGAAATTGAATGTAGTTTCTAAACTACTAAGCCTTTTCTGAAAAAAAATTAATATGATTGGTAAAAAGTATAGATTGCAATGTAGCACTACAAACATTTCAGTAAAAAAATAAGAAGTATGTGTATGTCTGACCACCCTAATCAAAAGCAAATGATAATATTTTTTTATAATATTCTATATATAAGTAGTTGACTCATGCCCGGATGTGACGCATATTTTTTGGTATTTTTATTCCAAACAGATAATTAATTATAATTTTTTTGCTACAGCGCTTTCAGAATTTAAAAACTCTCATGTCTGACCACCTTAACTCATTGAAAACTTATCATAATTCAATTTTTTTTAATTTTTTCTTATACTAGATGAAGCATAGAATGTGACGCATCTTTCAGATTTGAAAAATGTTATACGGTTTGAAAGTTATAGCTATTTTTCCATCAGTATGTTAATCAGAACTTTAGACGTAAGTGAACTAGAAAATAACTAATAAATACTTAACAAATTCAAAATTTGACAGCACTTATATCGATGGAAAGCTGACAATCATCTGAAGAAACCCTTTTCATTTTATCGAAATCGGGTGGAAAAAAAGTCGTCAACCTAATGGTTGAAGTGTTGACATAAGAAAAACAGAGAAAAAATACATTTTTTGCACACCTTCAACGTTGACCATGGAGCTTTGGTTTCCAAAGCTATTACCCGATTTTGCTTTAATTTCAAATTTGAAAAGTTTCCCCGTCCCACTCTTTTTTTATTTCCCTTTAATTTTGATTTTTTTTCTTTCACCCTCACAATGAATAATTTATATATTTTATATTTAGGTTTTATATTTTATGTTTTATATTTTATATTATATAGTATATATATTATATATTATTTATTTATATTATATATTCGATAATATCAATTTAAACAGCCTAAGTATATAGTCTATTCAGATTTATATTAAATGCAATATTTTTATATTATAATATAAATGTTACATAATATATATGTATATATTATAAATTATATATTAAATATTGTTGTGTATATAATATAATAAAATATAATATAATGTCTAATATATATAATATATAAAATGAATAGGACATTAATATATTGTATATTTCATAATATATATTAAATGTAACATCTAATATATCTTATAATATATATATTATATATTTAGTCTATTAAATATTGTATTTTTTCAAATATTTTATATATTATTTTAATATTTAATTTAAGTTATAACAGATCCTCTCATGAGACAATAGGTCGAATCAGGGTCGCTAGACGTCTTAAGGGGTAATTAGGGTTTGTGAGGCAACTTCGGATGTATAGTGACCATTTGGAAGGCAATAGGGCATGTCCGAGTACCAATGTACCAAATTTTAACAATTTTTTTCTAGTCCAACTCGAAAAGGGTCCATGGGGTGCTCTCAGGAGACCACGTCCAATCAGTGTCGTTAGGCGTTTTAAGGGGTCATTAGGGCTCGTGAGACAACCTTTGATGCACGGTGACCATTTGGAATGCATTAGGACATGTCAGAGGACCTAACTCCACAATTTAGATGAATTTTGATTATTTAAACTTGAAAAGGGTCCATGTGGTACTCTTGGGAGACCATTGTGCGATTTGGGGTCGATAGGTGACTTAAGGGGTCATCGGGGTTCCAAATGAAACTTTCGATGAACAGTGATCCTTTGGAACACATTTGGACATATCAGATGACCTACGTACCAAATTTGGATAACTTTTGCCTAGTAGAACTCGAAAGGGGTCTATGGGGTGCTCTCGGGAGACCACATGTCGAATCGGGGTCGATACTTGCCTGTTAAGAGGTCATTAGGGTTCCAAATGAAACTTCAATGGAATGGTCACCCTTTGGAACACATTAGGATATGTCATAGGACCTATGTACCAAATTTGGATGACTTTTGCCTAGTAAAACTCAAAAGGGGTCCATGGTGTGCTCTTGGGAGACCACATGTCGAAATGGGGTTGGTAGGCCTATTAAAGGTTCATTAGGGTTCCAAATAAAACTTTGATGGAATGGTGACCCTTTAGAATGCATTAGGACATGTCATAGGACCTACGTACCAAATTTAGATGACTTTTTCCTATTAGAACTCGAAAGGGGTCCATGGGGTGCTCTCGGGAGACCTCATGTTGAATCGGGGTTGGTAGTCCTATTAAGGGGGTATTAGGGTTTGAAATGAAACTTTGATGGAATGGTGACCCTTTGGAATGCATTAGGACATGTAAGAGGACCTAATTCCATGATTCATATGACTTTTTCCCAAAATAACTCGAAAGGGGTCCATGGGTTGCTCTCGGGAGACCTCATGTCGAATCGGTGTTGGTAGGCCTGTTAAGGGGTCATTGGGGTTACAAATGAAATGTTGATGGAATGGTGACCCTTTTAAATGCATTATAATACGTCATAGGAACTACGTACCAAATTTGGATGACTTTTGCCTAGTAGAACTTGAAAGGGGTACATGGGGTGCTCTTGGGAGACCACATATCGAATCGGGGTGGATTGGCCTGTTAAGGGGTCATTAGGGTTCCAAATGAAACTTAGATGGAATAGTAACCCTTTGGAATGTATTAGGACATGTCATAGGACCTACATACCAAATTTGGATGGCTTTTTCCTAGTAGAACTCGAAAGGGGTCCATGGGGTGCTCTCGAGAGACCTCTGGTCGAATCAGGGTCGATACGCCTGTTATGGGGTCATTAGGGTTCCAAATGCAACTTTGATGGAATGGTGAGCCTTTGGAACACATTAGGACATATCATACGACCTATGTACAAAATTTGGATGACTTTTCCCTAGTAGAACTTGAAAGGGGTCCATGGGGTGCTCTCGGAAGACCTCATGTCGAATCGGGGTCGGTAGGCATATTAAGGGGTCATTAGGGTTTGAAATGCAACTTCGATGGAATGGTGACCCTTTGGAACACATTAGGACATTTTAGAGGACCTATGTACCAAATTTGGATGGCTTTTTCCAAGTATAACTCGAAAGTGGTCTATGGGGTGCTCTCGGGAGACCACATGTTGAAACGGGGTCGGTAGGCCTATTAAAGGGTCATTAGGATTCCAAATGAAACTTTGATGGAATGGTGACCATTTGGAATGCATTAAGACATGTCATAGGACCTATGTACCAAATTTGGACTAATTTTTCCTAGTATAACTCGAAAGGGGTCCATGGGGTGCTCTCGGGAGACCTCATGTCGAATTGAGGTCGGTAGCCCTGTTAAGGGGTCATTAGGGTTCCAAATGCAACTTTCATAGAAAAATGACCCTTTAGAATTCATTAGGACATGTCAAAGGACCAACGTACCAAATTTGGATGACGTTTCCCTAGTAGAACTCGGAAGAGGTCCACGGGGTGCTCTTGGGAGACCACATGTCGAATCGGGGTCGGTAGGCCTGTTAAGGTGTCATCCAAATGAAACTTTGATAGAATAGTGACCCTTTGGAACACATTAGGATATGTCATAGGAACTATGTACCAAATTTGGATGACTTTTTCCTACTAGATCTCGTAAGGGGTCCATGGGGTGCTCTCGGGAGACCACATGTCGAAACAGAGTCGTTAGGCCTATTAAGGGGTCAATAGGGTTTGAAATGCAACTTTGATAGAATAGTGACCCATTGTAACACATTAGAACATGTCATAGGACCTATTTACCAAATTTGGATGACTTTTTCCTAGTAGAACTCAAAAGGGGTTAATGGGGTGCTCTCGGGAGACTACGTGTCGAAATGGGGCTGGTAGGCCTGTTAAGGGGTCAATAGCATTGAAAATGAAATTTTTATGGAATGGTGACCCTTTGGAACACATTAGGAAATGTCAAAGGACCTAATTCCATGATTCAGATGACTTTTTCCTAGTAGAACTCGAAAGGGGTCCATGGGGTGCTCTCGGGAGACCACATGTCAAATCGAGGTCAGTAGGCCTATAAAGGGGTTATTAGGGTTCCAAATGAAACTTCAATAGAATAGGGACCCTTTAAAATGCATTAGGACATGTCAGAGGACCTACGTACCAAATTTGGATGACTTTTGCCTAGTAGAACTCAAAAGGGGTCCATGGGGTGCTCTCAAGACACCACATGTTGAATCGAGGTCGGTAGGCCTGTTAAGGAGTCATTAGGGTTTCAAATGCAACTTTCATGGAACAGTGACCCTTTGGAACCCATTAGGACATGTTAGAGGACCTACATACCAAATTTGCAAGACTTTTATGTAGTAGAACTCAAAAGGGGTCCATGGGGTGCTCTCGGGACACCACATGTCAAAATAAGATTGACAGGCCTGTTAAGGGGTCATTAGAGTTCCAAATGGAACTTTGATGGAATGGGGACTCTTTGCAATGTATTAAGACATGTTAGAGGACCTACATACCAAATTTGGATGACTTTTTCCAAGTAGAACTCAAAAGGGGTCCATGGGGTGGTCTCGGGACACCACATGTCGAATCGGGTTTGGTAGGCCCGTTAAGGGGTCATTAAGGTTTCAAATGCAACTTCAATGGAACAATGACCATTTAGAATGCATTGGGGCATGTCAGAGGACTCCTTAAGACACACTTGAGCATGATAAGGCGTCCTAGGACCCCTAGGGAGTCCCCATGACCCCTTTTGACGCATTGGAATGCTCAAGTCTATCTTAAGGGGTCCTACGACCCCTTAAGATAGACTTGAGCATTCCAATGCATCAAAAGGGGTCATGGGGACTCTCTAGGGGTCTTAACATGTGATAAGGTTTAAACAGGACCCCTAGAGAGTCCCCATGACCCCTTTTGACACATTGGAACCCTCAAGTGTGTCCTAAGGGGTCATAGACCCCTTAGGACACACTTGAGGGTTCCAATGTGTCAAAAGGGGTCATGGGGACTCTCTAGGGGTCCTAACACATGATAAGGCTTACTTAGACCCGTAGGGAGTCCCCATGACCCTTTTGGATACATTGTAATGTTCAAGTGTGTCTTAAGGGGTCTTAGGACCTCTTAAGACACACTTGAGCATTCCAATTTGTCAAAAAGGGTCATGGGGACTCCCTAGGGGTCTTAAGGCATGATAAAGCATACTAGGACCCTTAAGGAGTCCCAATGACCCCTTTTTACACCTAGGGCCCCTTAAGACACACTTGAGCATTCCAATGTGTCAAAAAGGGTCATTGGGGGGTCTTAACGAATGATAAGGCATACTAGGACACTTAGGGAGTCCTCATGACCCCTTTTGACACATTGGAACACTCAAGTGTGTCTTAAGGGGTCCTAATACCCCTTAAGACACACTTGAGCATTCCAATGTGTCAAAAGGGGTCATGGGGACTCTCTAGGGGTCCTAACGCGTGATAAGGCGTACTAGGACACCTAGGGAGTCCCCATGACCCCTTTTAACACATTGGAATGCTCAAGTGTGTCTTAAGGGGTTGTAGGACCCCTTCAAACACACTTGGGCATTCAAATGTGTCAAAAGGGGTCATGGGGACTCCCTAGAGGTCCTAGTATGTATTATCACACCTTAGGACACCTATAGAGTCCCCACGACCCCTTAAGACACATTGGAATACTCAAGTGTGTCTTAAGGGGTATTAGGACCCCTTAAGACACACTTGAGCATTCCAATGTGTTAAAAGGGATTATGGGGACTCCCTAGGGGTCTTAATACGCCTTATCATGCCTTAGGACCCCTAAGGAGTCCCCAAGACCCCTTTTGACACACTGGAATGCTCAAGTATGTCTTAAGGGGTCCTAATATGTCTTATCACATGTTAGGACCCCTAGAGAGTCTCCATGAACCTTTAAGACACATTGAAATGCTTAAGTGTGTCTTAAGGGGTCGTACGACCCCTTAAGACACACTTGAGCATTCCAATGTGTCTTAAGGGGTCATGGGGACTCTCTAGGGGTCCTAGTACGCCTTATCATGCTTTAGGACCCCTAGAGAGTCCCCATTGTATGTAACTGAATGTGACCTCTAAATCAGGCACAACACAACATGGTCATTATTCACTTGATAGAATTCGGGAGAGAGTATGAAGAACTCAATCTAAATTCCATGGTGAGGCGACCTGTTGCCTCCTATGTGAATGGGGTGTTTGAATACTCTCAGAACGAGAGCCAACAACCGGGAGACCAATTCAACAATGGAGGATTTTCAAGAAGCAATAAAGATGAGCAAGAATGTAATTAAGCTAAGATGAAGTACAATTTATCTAAGAGCTTGAAAATAAAGATGAGATTAATACTAAGAACATTTAAGCAAATTAATCTAGTATGAAATGCAATTATACTAAAAAAAGGAGATATTAATCTAAATAATGCAATAAAAGAGCTTTGAAAATAATGAGATATGAGCCTAAAAAATGCTATAGTGTAGATGCTCTCAAAAATTTCTCTCTAATGAAGAAAAAGAGCCCAAATAAATAGAAGAGCCAAGAGGAGGAGGAAGAGTTGCTTGATTCGAAACTCCTGACCCTTCATATCCCTTTTGGGACAAATAAGCATGAATTACTTTATTAAAAGAATGGAAAATGCCACATGAGGACCTTTCGAATATCTCAAATTATTAATTCAAGAAAAGGTGTCCATTCAAATAACAAGCAATTAATTAATTCCTTTTTTATGTGTATTAGCCAAATGGGGTGGTTTGATTTAATTTAATTTAAAGCACATAGGACTTTACAATTAAATTAATGTATCATAGAGATAATTTAGCTAATAAAGTCAAAGAGACTTAGGAATTAATTTTAGTGTTTGATTATTGCAAATTAGGGTTTTTGCAACTGACATCAAGTCAAATTAAGTCAAGTAGGAGAGAGAAAATTGCCTAGGGAACTAGGACTTTGGTGATGTAAAATCGAGATAATGCACCAAAATTGATGAAATTAAATAGGTGCCAATTTTGGGGTATTACATTTGCCCCTCTTTGAATTGATGTGCGAGCAGCGCATTGATTCAAAGAATAGTCTGAAATGACAAATGATGAGAATTTCTGTAGTCCAAGTTAGATTGCGAAGACAATGGTCTTCAAAGAGAACCGGAATCAGGGTTAGATTGCCCCAATACCGATTGATGAAGATGCAGATTTAGGACTGTCTCCAGAATTAGGGTTAGATTGCCCCAATACAAAGGTTAGCCCTCCGAGACCCAAGTTAGATTGCCCAGATAACGGTCTAAAAGAGATTTTGAGAGCTATCTCCAGAATGAAGCTTGACTCCCAAGAATTAGGGTTAGATTGCCCCAATACCTAAAAAGATTTCAAGAACCATCTCTAGAATGAAGCTTGGCCCTTGAGGATCTAAGTTAGATTGCTCAGATACCTAAAAGATAAATGATGAGATAAGCAGATGTGAGACACCGAGATGCCCCAAGCAATGAAAATAGATGATTCAAATCAGACTGATTCAAGAATAGATTTGACAAGATTCAAATGATGTAATCATCCTGCCCCCTCGAGAGTGAAATCGAAAGATGACATGTCAAAAGGATGATAAACAACAAGAGATTGTAGAGAAAAAGAAATTAGACTAGATTCGCAAAGCTACAGAAGTGAATCGGAGCAAAGAAGAGGTCTTGTTGACCAAGTTTGACCATAGTTGACCATGGTTGACCAAATTTTGACTAGGGTTGACTTGATGAAAAGAAGCAAAGATTTGAGAAACATGATGTAAAGATGAGGATCTGGCAAGAAAATGACACCAGAAGGCTGACTGCACAAGCATCCGATCCAAAAGGAGTCCAATATTTAAAACATGATTTTGAGCTAGCTAGAGATGTCAGATTGCGATTTCAATCCCGAAAATGGATTTAGAACAGTCGATTTAGCCAAGGGTGCAATTTTCATGCAAAATGGAGCACTTTCAAAAATTAGGTCAAAAGCTATATAAGGCCCAGAGGAGTCATTTTCAAATCATTATTCATCGTTGTCTTTTAGTGATTCTGAGCTCTAAGATAGAGAAATGGAGGGTCTGCCACTACATACACACCGATTTGAGTGTTCTTGATGACATGCCTGGCCACCGGAGTATGACGCACCTGTAAGTAGTCAATAAACCTTCGTGCATTTCAATTCGTACAGATTTATAGGTTAGATTTAAGAGAATCTAGCGTAATTAGGAAAAAAAGTGTGAAATCTCGCGCGAGAAAGTAGATCTCTCGTGCGGGCCTAGATTCTATTTCGCGTGAGATTTTGGTAGGTCATCTCACGCGAATATTCTATTTTCTCGCGCGAAAAACTAGTTTTCTCATGCGAAATAACACTTTTTTCACGCGAAAGACTATTGCAAGTGTCCAAATTTTTATCAGATTTGCATGAAATCAGCCAAATAAATTCTTGTAGAGTCTTGTCATAGGATAGATGGTTCCCTGTAGTTTCTATTGTAATAGTGAAAACCAACATGATTGAGGTACTGACCCAGTGTCGTTGTTTGCTTTGCAGGTTGACTTTCCAGATGTCACATTTTGGGCACACCACCCTGTTATTACTACATTAGTTCAGAGATTGACAGATGCTGAGAGTGCTCACATTGATGCTCTGGGCTTGGGATATTTGCATGAGTTACTCGACATTCAGGTGAATCACGGCCTTCTTACTACACTGGTAGAGCGTTTCCATTCAAAGACGAACACATTTCATTTTTCGATGGGGGAGATGACAGTGACCACCAAGGACATATATAGGATCCTGCGGATACCCATTCATGGTACTCATGTTGAGTACAATACATAGCCGTGGTAGGGTACAGTGGCCTTGAGGACTATCTTCAAGGATGATCTTGTGATGGGTCGGGCCATCTCTTGGGAGGATCTGGTGCACAGATATGGCAGAGCTCATCCATTCCAGGTTGTGTTGGCTATATTTCTAAGTTGCTATCTCGTACCTGATCGAGGTCAGCATGGACTAGAGTGCGGTTGGGGTACCATGCTACAAAGGATGCTAGATAGACCAGCTGTGAGATTTGGATGGGGGGAGTGTATGCTGGCACACATGTATCACGAGATGCATGAGATTGTTTACAGAGGTGCGAGATCGATGGCGGCAGGAATCTTCATCTTACAGGTCTGGGCCTGGGAGCACCTCCCCATTTGGAGACCCCTTTTCCATGATACGCGACAGGCGCTGGAGCCTTATATTTATAGATATTGAGGTGTGATGACCTAGCCCCTACTGGGTAAGATAGAGCAGTGGAGAGCACAGTTGGATGACATGGCCGCTGTAGTCTGGAGACCCTAGATAGCGACTGAGCCCTGGGACGATGCTCGGAGAGAGCTTGCTACCATGTTCGTGTCATGTCCACTGATTGGATGGACTATTCATATTATTGAGAGATTCCTGGTTACACGCGTCCTACGCCAGTTTGGTAGATAGTAGGATATTTCACAGGAGTACTGCCCCTATGCTCACTTCTCTGATGAGGAGAAGAAGGGGTGGCGTTCACGATTGGATCTAGGGTGATGCGCGATAGAGTCATGCATCCCACTAGCATGATGGGACTACATGGTGGATGTCACCAATGCAGGGGTGACACCTGCATACAAGGACTAGTTGATTACACGGCCTCATCTGAGGTTCACAGATCCAGTTGGTGTAGGAGCGCAGCAGCAGCTAGCATAGCAGCAGTAGGCTCAGGATCAGTAGGCACAGGCAGAGCAGCCTATACAGCAGCAGGTTGCATAGTAGCAGGCACCACAGCAGAGACCTGGGCAGAGATTTTTGAGGCCCCGATCAGGATAGGTGAGAATCCTTGCTAGGACCATGGGCTCAGATCCCGGAGCAGGGAGTAGTGGTACACAGCAGAGGTCTACGAGACCATGTACAACTGACACATCCCAGCAGGTACCATAGGGGGAGGATACTGACATGCCAGATGTGGCAGCTGGAGCAGGTGTAGGACAAGTACAGGAGGCTCTCAGGAAGAGCCAGGAGAGAGTATGGTAGGTGTAGCATGAGCATGATGATTTTCACACGCGTCTTATCTGAGAGGAGACTCAAGTAGCAGATAGGGATGTAGAGATTAGACAGCTACAGGCGGATTTAGCACACTCGAGATTAGAGACGAGATATGAGGCTGCCCAGGCGGCTTATTACTATGCAGCATACTACGGGGCTGTTCCAGATATATCAGAGCAGGTGCCGTCATTTTTTGAGTATGTTGGGGCTCCATAGGCTCCTCCTCTAGTACCTCCATAGGCTCCTCCATAGGCTCCCATGCCACCACCACAGAGACCGATGCCACCACCACAGACATTAGGACAGCAGGCTCCTCCACCTTCACCCCCTCCCAGTGGGAGTGGATTTTGATTGTATCATAGCTCAGTTTTTTTGGTACTGTGCTCGAGTAGCACCTCTTTGTATATGATATTTGGATCAAGAGATATATATATGAGATCGATGATTCTTTTGATATTATTGTACTTGTTGTAAATTGCTTGAATGTATGATGTTTATGAGATGTGCTCTTATATGCTTTAGATGTATGAATAGAAATGTATGCAATGTAGTGATAGATAAATGTGAAATAGATGATTATGCTTATAGCGGATGCACATGTTGATGCAGATCCAATGAGTTTATGGATGTAAATGGAAATATAATGTATATGGTACTAATCATCTCATGTAGGATTGTAGCAATATTTAATAGGTACTAATCAAAAGATAGATATGTGCGAGGATCGACAATGAAGACCGGATACTTGTGTAACCAAGAAGAACCAGAGGCAATAGATGAGAGCCTTTGATGAAGACAATTAAGAGAGAAAATAAGACATCGTCTTAAGTTCAAAGCTGAGAATGCAAATGCAAGCCTAAGCTAAAGATGCAAGCTTAAAATGAAAATGCAAACCCTAGGACTTGGTTGTTGGACTCACCGTATTTATCATCATAGAGCCTTTCAAGTTCGGACAAGTGCAAGATGTCATACAATCCTCACTAATATTGCTATCATGAGAATATGAATATGACATAAGTCTTAGGTTTGTCAGAATAAGATGTAAGCATTAAGGCACAAGGAGCCAGAATGACTTGAACACCTATTCCTTTTAATCTAGCAAGTTAACATGAGCATTAGAGCATAAATGCTAGAATGACCTAAATTTCTCTTGTGAATAAACACACCAAGCATGTAGGAGTTCCTTCTTTCACCAAATATTTCTCGTAGTGACCCTTACGTTCACTTAACAGGACGAGCGTTTACAATTTCACCAGTAGCAGAAAGAAGTCACTCAAAAGACAAGGAGAAGAACCAACCTCACCAAAGAATCCATATAAAAGGAGTCGAGGTATGCATGGCCATCCAATATGAGATGGAGGCTCTTACAGATGGACACCCCTCTTAAATGAATTCATTGGATCATTGGAACTAAACCAACAAGCAGAAAGCAAAGAAAGCAAACAAACAAACACTCAAAGAAAACAAAGCTCAGCAAGCCTCAAAGGAACACACATTTAGTTTCGGTTTCAGTTTAAGTTCATGTTCAAGTGGATTGAAGACAATTCGGAAAGATAACATTAGAAGTCTCAATGAGATAATGATAGTAGGCATACGTAGTGAGAATCACTGGTGATTTATAGAAGGGAGAAATCCTGAAGAAGAGAGATTGAACGAAAGCTAGGTATCCGTAGGCAGGCATAGTGGGAACCACTGATGACCAATGCTCAAATGAGTTTCTAAAAGTGATAGGACAATGCCCCCTAGACCAGGTAGGTGCCCCCAAGTGTGAACCAGTTCCAATCCATGAAGAGTCGAGGAAAACTCAAAGACAAGCGCATGAGCTAGCAAACCAAAGCAAGAAACAAACTAAAGCAGGAAAGCGGGAAAATAAACTAAAGCAGGAAAGGAAGGAAACTAAAGCAGGAAACTAAGAGCCAAGCGACGCTGAGATGAGATGTTACTTCAGGAAAACAAGAGGTGCCTGTTTACCAGGTTTTCACCATCTTGGCAGAGATTCTATTTTTGCTACCATGATGCCTGTTTACCAGGTTTTCATCAATGGCACATTTTTCTCTTTTTCAATTTTTTTGTACTTTTCTCTTTTTTTGATTATTTTGTATTTTTTTGAATATTTCATTTTTTTGTATTTTTTGTATTTTTTGATCTTTTGATTTTTTTTGTATTTTTCACATTTTCTATTTTTTTTGTATTATCAAGGCGCCTGTTTACCAGGTTTTCACTAGGATAATAGATACATCAAAGTGCTTGTTTGCCAGGTTTTCACTAAGATGATCATTTTTTCAGGACATTTTGCAATTTTTAGGATTTTTTCAGGACCAATAAGTATGTACATGAGCACATAGAGAATGTCAGCTGTAGAATTTTTTCAAATGAAGAGCGTTGATAGGCTCTTTGAGTTTCTCTCCTTCAGTGGTGATCTCTGGAAACATAGTCATTTGTAGTAGTAGTCAGCAGAATCAAAACCATATGTTGTAGCAGTAATAGGAGAGCCAACCAGTAGTGTCCAACAGTCAGGAGATCCATAGTCAAGGAAAGACCACTTAAGTGAGACCCACAAATATCCTCATGGACACACCTTAACTCTTTGTCAGATTTCCCATGCTCTAAACGCTTAGGAAGAGTACATTCTAGATTTTTCTTAGTCATGCCATTAGCAATAAGGAGATACTGATACACACTTTGGGAAAAGGCAAGATGGAGTGAATAGGGTAAAGTATGAGAAGCAAGGGTGATGAAATGGAGGGAAGCATGAGAATTTTGGAAGCTCGAATGACAACTTTGATTTTTTCTTTCTTTGGAATCCACATAGCTTTTGAATTTTTTATTCTTTACTTTGAGGTGCTTTTGATGACAATGCCTATAGAATGGATTTCAAGATCCATTTTTTATTTTATTTTCTGGCTTTTGATTGTCTTCTTCTTTTTGAGGACCTTTGCAGTCTTTTGAACACCTTTGTTTCTTTCCTTTCTTCATAGTCACATGTCAATTAGATGGGACATGGTGACCTTGAGATATAAGTGGATTCTCATTATTTTTGTTTTTATGTTGCACATCCAAGTTACTTCCAAAAGACTCAGGAATGATTGATGAAAGAGGCTTATATGATTGGTTCAGGTGGAGAGGTGGAAATGGAAGTGGATGGGCCACTTTTCTAGGAGATGAAGAGGGAAGAGAAATTGATGGGATGGGCTCAAGTGCAAATATATTAGTATCATCCTCATCATTCATGAATGCATCAGGTAGATCAAGAAAGTAATCTTCCATAGAGCATTGTCGATTGTGAGTACTCTTAGAAGAGTCAAATAAGTTTGGAGGAATATTATGTGAGCCTAACCAAGATGGTCTATTCCAAGAGTCAGGTCCCCTTTCAGGTGGTAAGAGTGCACGAATAGGAACCATTTCAATTCTGGATCTACCAATATTCCATGAAGTTGTAACAGAATGGGGTCTTACATACCCATGATTTGCTGGAGCAGTAGAAGTATAACTTGGAGCAGATGGCCTAGGAGCCATAGGAATGATCTCCATAGGAGGGTGGAAAGTATTGTCATCAATAGCTTGATCTAGAGGATCATAAATTTCTCCTCTTTCTGAGTTGTTAAGACTAGCATATAAGTGCATAGCATCAACTAGTATTTCTATAGTAGCATCTGATATGGAGTCCCATTCAGCTAGAGACATAGTCGGAGGTAGATTTTCTTCATCACTATCATCTGTCAAAGGAAATGTTTCTTCAATAGCAAGATCTTGTTCAGAAGTAGGAGCAGCAGAGTAATCTGGAATAGGCATACCTTGAGGCATACCCAAGAGGAGGGAAGCATCCAACAGTTGCTCCCAATCAGTATATGTGCCATTGGAGTTGGCAGCAGTAGGATTTTGTTCAATAGTAGAAGTAGTAGAACAATCTAGAATAGGCATACCCAAGATAAGTGAAGCATCCAACAGTTTCTCCCAATCAGTATGTGTTCCATTAGAGGTAGTGACATATTCAGTAGTAGCTACAGTAGTAGAAATCTATTCAGTAGAGTGTATAAAATCCTCCTGGTGAGGAACAAGATCATGTTCTTGAAGCACTTGAGAAGGTAGATAAGACTCTTTTTGGTAGTCTAAATCAGAATTTTGATCATTCAAGGGTCTCTCATGTGTCATAGGCTGAATCTGTGTTTCTTCATCATCTAAATCTGCATGTGAGTGCAAGCTATAGCTAGGTTGGTCAAGCTCATCGCTCTAATAGCCAATACCAAATCTATCTTCAGAAGGTTCCTCATAGGAATGTGGAGATGGAGGGAGAGTTGTCAATGTCAACATGGGCTCAAACTGATATTCCCCCATGGCAACATCTTTGATCTTCAAGGTCTTTTCTATTTCTTTTAGCTTAGCATCATAGAAGTTAGTGGACTCTCTATTGGCGGGAACAAAGCTATTTGTCACTTGGGTAAGCATCTTAGCAGAACAAGTATTTTGGCTAGCACTATTTTCAATGAGGATGTGAGGGATACTCTTGGGGCCTATCATAACTTCAGTGTGTAGGAGAGCATTATGCGGGTGGCTTAGCAAGTGATCATCTTCCTCAGAGAATGATAAATAATGAGGCGAGGTCAAATGACCCACCATAGATTGAAACTAGTCGAGATCGAGATCTTTGGGGATGTTTGCCTTAGTGAGGGCTTTATCCATAGATAGTTTTGGTCTGGATGTCAAAGGTTCAGGACCTTTGAGAACAATCTTTGCATGAGATCGAGGGATAGTGTTCACACAAGCTAGATATTTTGTGTAGTTATAAGAGGGAGGTGTAGGGCTTCGCAAGACAAAGGGAGTTTTGGGTTTAGGAGTATCCTCGCTCCCTGGAGCAATGATCATGGAACAGTGAGAGAGCCAAGGTTTGTTTCTAGCAAATTGGGAAGGCGGTTGAGCTTCTGTCGTAGCCTTCTCAGTGGCATTGACTATTTGCATGCTAGAGCTAAGATTAAAGATAGACTTTGAGGGTTTTGGCATCACATTGTCAACAACCTTGTCATTCATAACATCTATGTTTTTTTTGATAATCTTATCCTTATCCTTGTCTGAGGGAGAAGGTCCTTGCTTGTTGTCTTTGTTCAAAGTCAATTCTCCCTTCTTGACCATAAACGCTTCTATCCTCACAGCCCACCTAATCATATTGTCAAAAGTGAGGGGACCTTGTAATTGTACTTGGTATCCAAAATTTGGGACAAGATTGTCCAAGAAGATATCAAGCTTTTCAGACTCAGGTAATTCATGCGGATACTTCGTGCATAGTTGTCTCCATCTCTAGAGAAATGTTAAGAGAGGCTCCCCTTGTCGTTGTTTCAAATTACAAAGGTCTTGGATGTTGACCGAATATTGAATATTGTGGGATTGACCATAACTCTTGTCATTTTGAGACTGACCATGACCTTGGTCATTTGGAGATTGCTTATGACTAGCACTGAATTTATCTACCCTTGGGAAGGGGAATGGATCTCCCATATTGTTGGTAGTATTCTGAGAGATCGTGAAAGAGTCGATAGGTTCAAAAGAATCAATAGGTTCGATTTTAGAAAGTGACCCTTCAGATTCTTGCTAGTCTTCAAACAATGGGTTATAATATTCTTGAAATAACAAGTCAGACTGTATCTGAAACAATGGATTGTAATGCTCTTGGAATGAGGAGGAATGTGAGGATCTCTCACAAAGTTCAGATTTCATAACAAATTTGAAATGACCTATGTCTTGATTATGAGGTTTACTACGATCTTGATTAGTATTCTGAAAGGGATGAGTCTTGCCACTTTGAGTCGTGACAGTCATAGATGAAGGTGTAACGAGAAAAGATTCAGGATAAAGCTAGACTCTGTCTCTAAGATAACAAAAAGGAGATAAATGGCTAGAACAGCCAAGATGCAAGATGAACCTGGTATGAATTGTCAAAAATAGATGGCTAGAACAACTGAGATAAGACAATTGCAATGCAAGGTACAAGAGCACAACGAGATAAGGTAGACTAATGAGAGACAATACGAGTCAAAGCAAAGATCGATCGATTCCTAACTCAAGACAACTAGTTTCTGATGGTGAACGATAGGAAAATAGAAAAACAAATCATGGACAGAAGGCAAATCAGATTTATGTCATTGATCAAGCACATAAGACAACAATCAAGGAGTTCAAGCAAATAGTCTTCAAGCAATGGGCAAGGGACAAAGCAACCTTGTGCACGAACAGGAATAATGACTTAGTATCTCTACTCCCTAAGGACTTTACTTGTGTATGTTCTTGAGAATGTTTTAGCAGGCACTTAAAACACAACAACATCCTAGCAAGTTGTCTAAAAGGATATACATGGCTTTTCTAAAAGGATTCCTCGATATATGCAAGGTACATGAGGCACGAATCCATAGATGAGAAGAATTTGAAATCACACAGCCGGGGGGAGACGGTAACCCAAATCTCCTCCTTCACTTCTCAAAGGTATAAAGTTCTTTGAGGCTTAGCCAAGAGTGAAATCTAACTCATTCCCAAGAGAGGTGTCTTTGGATTCACCTCTCGATATTTATACTCCACCGGAACACGGGAGTTAAGGTCGTCCCTTGAGGTGATGAAATCCCCAAGCAGGCCTTCTAGAAAAAATGAAAAGTAAGTAATTCTCTATCAAAAAGTATTGAAAAGCACTAAAGGTGGAACACTTAATGCTTAAAGCAAATATGAGGTGAGTCCACAAGGTGGAACACTTAACACCTCACACAAGCTACAAACGAGTCCACAACCTAGAAAACAAGTGAGTTCCAAAAAGCACAAAAGGGTTGCCTAGTGGAACAATTAATGCTTCTTTCCTATAGACCCCTCCCCTTTAATGTGGCGCTGAGATTGCAACCACAGGGCAGAAATGAGGGGCCGGTAGATTAATGAGTCCAATAACCCAAGATAGAAATATAGATCAATCAAAAGTAATCTAAGACTGCTAATCAATACTACTCATAAGTGCAAGAGGGTTTGAATCATGGAATATTTAACTTTCCAAGTAAACATGAAGTGAGTCCACAAAGTGGTGCATTTAACTCTTCATGTAAACTAGGAATGAATCCATGCCCTAGATTACTCAATGAGATTTTTTGATATTGGAACCAAGAATTACTTAATGTTTAAAAGACAAGCATGCACTTAAACACAAACTTCTATGAAAGCAAATCTATGTTCATTTATTTCCCATTAAGAGCATAAAAAATGTGTTCTATGAAAGCGTGTAACACTCAAGCCAAACACATGAGAGATTAATTTTATGCCCAAACCAAGTGTTATAGATATTTTAAGAACTCACCTTAGGTCCAAATATTTTCAATACAGCATTTAGCACACATCCGAAAGTATAGAATCAAGACAAATCAATGGCAAACCGTAAGATATGTAACATTGCTGTCTTCAAGACAATCTTTAAAGATTGATTTATTTGACCCATAAAATCACAATATTAAAATTTTTGGAAAGAATGAAGTTTTTAGCCAACATCAAGAACTACCATTTCCCAAAATTACAAGGTCTTATGATTCCATTTGGTTCCTCAACCAATAACCTTTTCAGATTGCAATTTTTCTATCATAAATCAGATTTAAAACACCAGGCACTACCTAGGGAATCACATATCTTTCTCAAAAATAATCCAAATAAAACCAAACCAATTTAAAATTAACTATTAATAAATCTAGTTTCCAAATATGTAAGCCATTTATTTTTCTCATTCATAAATCATTTTCTAAGAATAAATCATTGTCTGCAACTCCAATGCAGATTGTTAAAAACTAGTTTTCACTCAAATGCCCATAACTTTCACAAATCTGCATAAAAATGACTCAAACCAAAAGTAAATGAAAGCTAATTCATGTATCTTTCCAATGAAAATTATTATAGATCCTGATTCTTCATAATTTGTTTTTACTAGACGTTTCAATTTGACTATATTCAGAGAATCTCAAATCTGCAAATAAAAACTTTCACCAAAATGATCATAACTTATTCATTTCTTTATAAAAATGAACCAAACAAAAATAATGAGAAATAGGATTCATCATTCGATCCATCCATTACTATATTACACATTTTTCAAGCTGTACATGTCTGTACAAGGCCTAGAACCAACAGTAAAATTGAAAAACCAATCAAGAATGAGGCCAGAAATTGATCTTTTCTGCCCCACGACGGGTGCCAAAATGTTTGTGACTGAATGTGACCTGTAAATCAGGCACAACACAACATGGTCATTATTCACTTGATAGAATTTGGGAGAGAGTATGAAGAACTCAATCCAAATTCCATGGTGAGGTGACCTATTGCCTCCTATGTGAATGGGGTGTTTGAATACTCTCAGAATGAGAGCCAACAGCCGGGAGACGAATTCAACAATGGAGGATTTCCAAGAAGCAATAAAGATGAGCAAGAATGTAATTAAGCTAAGATGAAGTGCAATTTATCTAAGAGCTTGAAAATAAAGATGAGATTAATACTAAGAACATTTAAGCAAATTAATCTAGTATGAAATGCAATTATACTAAAAAAAGGAGATATTAATCTAAATAATGCAATAAAAGAGCTTTGAAAATAATGAGATATGAGACTAAAAATTCTATAGTGTAGATGCTCTCAAAAATTTCTCTCTAATGAAGAAAAAGAGCCCAAATAAATAGAAGAGCCAAGAGGAGGAGGAAGAGTTTCTTGATTCAAAACTCCTGACCCTTCATATCCCTTTTGGGACAAATAAGCATGAATTACTTTATTAAAAGAATGGAAAATGCCACATGAGGACCTTTCGAATATCTCAAATTATTAATTCAAGAAAAGGTGTCCATTCAAATAACAAGCAATTAATTAATTCCTTTTTTATGTGTATTAGCCAAATGGGGTGGTTTGATTTAATTTAATTTGAAGCACATAGGACTTTACAATTAAATTAATGTATCATAGAGATAATTTAGCTAATAAAGTCAAAGAGACTTAGGAATTAATTTTAGTGTTTGATTATTGAAAATTAGGGTTTTTGCAACTGACATCAAGTCAAATTAAGTCAGGTAGGAGAGAGAAAATTGCTTAGGAAACTAGGACTTTGGTGATGTAAAATCAAGATAATGCACCAAAATTGATGAAATTAAATAGGTGCCAATTTTGGGGTATTACACCCATGACCCCTTAAGAAACATTGGAATGCTCAAGTGTGTCTTAAGGGGTCATAAGACCCCTTAAGACACACTTGAGCATTTGAATGTGTCAAAAGGGGTTATGGGGACTCCCTAGGGGTCTTAATAAGCCTTATCATGCCTTAGGACCCCTAAGGAGTCTCCAAGACCTTTTTTGACACATTGGAATGCTCAAGTATGTTTTAAGGGGTCCTAATATGCCTTATCACATATTAAGACCCCTAGAGAGTCTCCATGATCCCTTAAGACACATTGGATAGCTCAAGTGTGTCTTAAGGGGTCGTACGACCCCCTAAGACACACTTGAACATTCCAATGTGTATTAAGGGGTCATGGGGACTCCCTAGGGGTCCTAGTATGCCTTATCACATGTTAGGACCCCTAGAGAGTCCCCATGACCCTTTAAGACACATTGGAATGCTCAAGTGTGTCTTAAGGGGTCATAGGACCCTATGACCCCTTAAGACACACTTGAGCATTCCAATGTGTCAAAAGGGGTTATGGGGACTCCTTAGGGGTCTTAATACACCTTATCATGCCTTAGGACCCCTAAGGAGTCTTCAAGACCCCTTTTGACACATTGGAATGCTCAAGTATGTCTTAAGGGGTCCTAATATGTCTTACCACATGTTAGGACCCCTAGAGAGTCTCCATGAACCCTTAAGACACATTGGAATGCTCAAGTGTGTCTTAAGGGGTCATACGACCCCTTAAGACACACTTGAGCATTTCAATGTGTCTTAAGGGTTCATGGAGACTCTCTAGGGGTCCTAACGTGTGGTAAGGCATATTAGGACCCCTTAAGACATACTTGAGCATTCCAATGTGTCAAAAGGGGTCCTGGAGACTCCTTAGGGGTCCTAAGGCATGATAAGGTGTATTAAGACCCCTAAAGAGTCCCCATAACCTCTTTTGACACATTGGAATGCTCAAGTGTGTCTTAAGGGGTCATAGGGTCCTATGACCCCTTAATACACACTTGAGCATTCCAATGTGTCTTAAGGGGTCATGAGGACTCTCTAGGGGTCCTAACATGTGATAAGGCATACTAGGACCCCTAGGGAGTCCCCATGACCCCTTAATACACATTAGAATGTTCCAGTGTGTCTTAAGGAGTCTCCAGGACCCCTTTTGACACACTGAAATGCTCAAGTATGTCTTAAGGGGTCCTAATATGCCTTACCACATGTTAGGACCCCTAGATAGTCTCCATGAACCCTTAAGACACATTGGAATGCTCAAGTGTGTCTTAAGGGGTCGTATGACCCCTTAAGACACACTTGAGAATTCCAATGTGTCTTAAAGGGTCATGGGGACTCCGTAGGCATCTTAGTATGCCTTATCATGCATTAGGACCCCTAGAGAGTCCCTATAACCCCTTAAGACACATTGGAATGCTCAAGTGTGTCTTAAGGGGTCATAGGACCCCTTAAGACACACTTGAGAATTCCAATGTGTCAAAAGGGGTTATGGGGACTCCCTAGAGATCTTAATATGCCTTATCATGCCTTAGGACCCCTAAGGAGTCCCTAGGACCCCTTTTGACACATTGGAATGCTCAAGTATGTGTTAAGGGGTCCTAATATGCTTTATCACACGTTAGGACCCCTAGAGAGTCTCCATAAACCCCTTAAGACACACTTGAGCATTCTAATGTGTCTTAAGGGGTCATGGGGACTCTCTAGGGGTCCTATTGTGTGATAAGGCTTACTAGGACCCCTAGGGAGTCCCCATGACCCCTTAAGAGACATTGGAATGCTCAAGTGTGTCTTAAGGGGTCGTACAACCCCTTAAGACACACTTGAGCATTCCAATGTGTCTTAAGGGGTCATGGGGACTCCCTAGGGGTCCTAGTAAGCCTTATCACACATTAGGACCCCTAGAGAGTCCCCATGACCCCTTAAGACACATTGGAATGCTCAAGTGTGTCTTAAGGGGTCATAGGACCCCTTAAGATGTACTTGAGCATTCCAATGTGTCAAAAGGGGTCATGGGGACTCCCTAGAGGTCCTAGTAAGCCTTATCATGCGTTAGGACCTCTATAGAGTCCCCATGACCCTTTAAGACACATTGAAATTCTCAAGTGTGTCTTAAGAGGTCAGAGGACCCCTTAAGACACACTTGAGCATTCCAATGTGTCTTAAGGGATCATGGGGACTCTCTAGGGGTCCTAGCATGTCTTAGGAGCCCTAGTCCCCATGACCCCTTTTGACACATTGGAACACTCAAGTGTGTCTTAAAGGGTATTAAGATCTCTTAAGACACATTTAAGTGTTCCAATGTGTCAAAAAAGGTCATGGGGACTCCCTAGGGGTCCTAGTATGCCTTATCACATGTTAGGACCCCTAGGGAGTCCCCATGAACCCTTAAGACACATTGGAATACTAAAGTCTTCCAATGTCTCTTAAGGGGTCATAGGGACTCCTTAAGGGTTCTAGTACGCCTTATCATGCCTTAGGACCCCTAGGGAGTCCCCATGACCTCTTTTGACACATTAGAATGCTCAAGTGTGTCTTAAGGGGTCATAGGTCCCCTTAAGACACACTTGAGCATTCCAATGTGTCAAAAGAGGTCATGGGGACTCCTTAGGTGTCCTAGTATGCCTTATCACAGCTTAGGACTCCTAGAGATTCTCCATGACCCCTTAAGATACATTTGAGCATTCTAATGTGTCAAAAGTGGTCATGGGAACTCCCTACGTATCCTAATACATGATAAGGTGTACTAGGACTCTTAGGGAGTCCCCGTGACCCCTTTTCACACATTGGAATTCTCAAGTGTGTCTTAAGGGGTATTAGGACCCCTTAAGACACACTTGAGTATTCCAATGCGTCAAAAGGGGTCATGGAGACTCCCTAGGTGTCCTAATGTTCATTAGGACACCTAGGGAGTCTCCATGACCCCTTTTGACACATTAAAATGCTCAAGTGTGTCTTAAGGGGTCCTACGACCCCTTAAGACACACTTAAGCATTCCAATGTGTCAAGAGGGGTCATCAAGACTCCCTAGGGGTCGTAGTACATCTTATCACACATTATGACCCCTAGAGAGTCTCAATGACCCCTTTTGACACATTGGAATGCTCCATTGTGTCTTAAGGGGTCCTACCCTAGAGAGTCTCGATGTCAGATAAGGTGTACTAGGACCCCTTAAAACACACTTGAGCATTCTAATGGGTCAAAAGTGGTGATGGGAACTCCCTAAGTGTCCTAATATGTGATAAGGTGTACTAGTACCCCTATGTAGTCCCCATGACCCCTTTTGACACATTGGAATGCTCAAGTGTGTCTTAAGGGGTCTTAGGACCCCCTAAGACACACTTGAGCATTCCAATGTGTCAAAAAGACCCCTTAAGACACACTTGAGCATTCCAATGTGTCAAAAGGGGTTATGGGGACTCCCTAGGTGTCCTAATGCGCATTAGGACACCCAGTGAGTCCCCATGACCCCTTTTGACACATTGGAATGGTCAAGTTTGTCTTAAGGGGTCCTATGACCCCTTAAGACACACTTGAGCATTCCAATGTGTCAAAAGGGGTCATCGGGACTTGCTAAGGGTCCTAACGTGTGATAAGGTGTACTAAGAACCCTAGGAAGTCCCGATGACCCCTTTTAACAAATTGAAATGCTCCAGTGTGTCTTAAGGGGTCCTACAACCCCTTAAGACACACTTGAGCTTTCCAATGTGTCAAAAGGGGTCATGGGAACTCCCTAGGTGTCCTAATGTATGATAAGAGGTACTAGGACCCCTAAGGAGTCCCAATGACCCTTTTTGACACATTGGAATGCTCAAGTGTGTCTTAAGGGGTATTAGGAGCCCATAAGACACACTTGAACATTCTAATGCATCGAAAGGGATCATGGGGACTCCCTATGCATCCTAGAGCGTGATAAGGCATACAAGGACACCTAGGGAGTCCCCATGACACCTTTTGACACATTCAAATGCTCAAGTGTGTCTTAAGGGGTCCTAATACCCCTTAAGACACACTTCAACATTCTAATGTGTCAGATAAGGTGTACTAGGACCCCTAGGGAGTCCCCATTACCCCTTTTGACACATTAGAATGCTCAAATGTGTCTTATGGGGTCCTAGGACCCCTTCGGGCACACTTGAGCATTTCAATGTGTCAAAAGGGGTCATTGCGACTCCCTAGGGGTCCTAATGCATGATAAGGTGTATTAGACCCCTAAGGAGTCCCAATGACCCCTTTTGACGCATTGGAATGCTCAAGTGTGTCTTAAGGGGTCCTACGACCCCTTAAGACACACTTGAGCATTCCAATGTGTAAAAATGGGTCATGGTGGACTTCCTAGGGGTCCTAACATGTGACAAGGTGTACTAGGATGCTTAGGGAGTCCACATGACCCCTTTTGACACATTGGAATGCTAGAGTGTGTATTCAGGGGTCCTAGGACCCCTTAAGACACACTTGAGCATTCCAATGTGTCAAAAGGGGTCATGGGGATTTCCTAGGGGTCTTAACGCATGATAAAGTGTACTAGGACCCCTAGGGAGTCACCATGACCCCTTTTGATACATTGGAATGCTCAAGTGTATCTTAAGGAGTCTTATGACCCCTTAAGAGACACTTGACCATACCAATGTGTCAAAAGGGGTCATGGGGACTTCCTAGGGGTCCTAACATGTGATAAGGCATACTAGGACCCTTAGGGATTCCCCATGACACCTTTTGACACATTAGAATGCTAGAGTGTGTCTTCAGGGGTCCTAGGACCCCTTAATACACATTTGAGCATTCTAATATGTCAAAAGGGGTCATGGGGACTTCCTAGGTGTCCTAACATGTGATAAGACATATTAAGACCCCTAGGGAGTCCTTATGACCCATTTTGACACATTGAATGCTCAAGTGTGTCCGAAGGGGTCCTAGAACCCCTTAAAACACACTTGAGCATTCCAATATATCGAAAGGGGTCATTGGGACTCCCTAGGGGTCCTAACATGTGATAAGGCATGCTATGACACCTAGGGATTCCGCATGACCCCTTTTGATACATTGGAATTCTCAAAAGTGTCTTAAGGGGTCCATTGGAATGATCAAATGTGTCTTCAAGGGTCCTAAGACCCCTTAAGACACATTTGATCATTCCAATGTTTCAAAAGGGGTCATGGGGACTCCCTAGGTGTCCTAACACATGATAAGATGTGCTAGGACCCCTAGGGAGTCCCCATGACCCCTTTTGACACATTGGAATGCTCAAGTGTGTCTTCAGGGGTCGAAGGACCCCATAAGACACACTTGAGCATTCCAATTTGTCAAAAGGGGTCATGGGGACTCCCTAGGTGTCCTAACACATGATAAGGTGTACTTGGACCAGTTGGGAGTCCCCATGACCCCTTTTGACACATTAGAACACTAGAATGTGTCTTAAGGAGTCGTAGGACCCCTTAAGACACACTTGAACATTCCAATGTGTCAAAAGGGGTCATGGCAAATTCATAGGGGTCCTAATGCATGATAAGGCATACTACGACCCCTAGATAGTCCCTATGATGCCTTTTGACACATTGGAATGCTCAAGTGTGTATTAACGGGTCATAGGACCCTTTAAGACACACTTGAGCATTCCAATGTGTCAAAAACTATCATGTGGACTCCCTAGGGGTCCTAATGTATGATAAGGTGTACTAGGACCATTTGGGAGTCCCCATGACACCTTTTGACACATTGGAATGCTACAATGTGTCTTAAGGGGTCATAGGAACCCTTAAGCCATACTTGAGCATTCCAATGTGTCAAAAGGGGTCATGGGGACTTCCTAGGGGTCCTAATGCATGATAAGGTGTATTAGGACCCCTAGGGAGTCCCCATTACCTATTTTGACACATTGGAATGCTCAAGTGTGTCCGAAGGGGTCCTAGGACCCCTTAAGACACACTTGAGCATTTCAATGTGCCGAAAGAGGTCATTGGGACTCCATAGGGGTCCTAACACATGATAAGGCATGCTAGGAGCCCTAGGGAGTCCCCATGATTCCTTTTGATACATTGGAATGCTCAAATGTGTTTTAAGGGGTCCTAGGACCCTTTAAGAGACACTTGAGCATTTGAATGTGTCAAAATGGGTCATGGGGACTTCTTAGGGGTTGTAACACGTGATAAGGGGTAGTAGGACCCTTAGGGAGTCCCCATGACCCCTTTTGACACATTGGAATGCTAGAGTGTGTCTTCAGGGGTCCTGGGACCCCTTAAGGCACACTTGAGTATTCCAATGTGTCAAAAGGGTTCATGGGGACTTCCTAGGGGTCCTAACATGTGATAAGGTGTACTAAAACCCCTAGGGAGTCCCCATGACCCCTTTTGACACATTGGAATGCTCAGGTGTATGTTAAGGGGTCCTACGACCCCTTAAGACACACTTGAGAATTCTAATGTGTCAAAAGGGGTTATGGGGACTTCCAAGGGGTCCTAATGCGTGACAAGGCATACTAGGAGGCTTAGGGAGTGCCCATGACCCCTTTTGACACATTGGAACACTAGAGTGTGTCTTCAGGGGTCCTAGGACCACTCAAGACACACTTGAGCATTTCAATGTGTCAAAAGGGGTCATGAGGACTTCCTAGGGGTCGTAACAGGTGATAAGGTGTATTGGGACCCCTAGGGAGTTTCTGTGACACATTTTGACATATTGGAATGCTCAAGTGTGTTCGAAGGGTTCATAAGACCCCTTAAGACACACTTGAGCATTCGAATGTGTTGAAAGGGGTCATTGGGACTCCCTAGGGGTCCTAACATGTGATAAGGCATGCTAGGACCCCTAGGGAGTCCCCATGACCCCTTTTGATACATTGGAATGCTCAAATGTGTCTTAAGGGGTCCTAAGACCCTTTAAGACACATTTGAGTGTTTCAATGTATGAAAAGGGGTCATGGGGACTCCCTAGGGGTTCTAACACATGATAAGGCATATTAGAACCCCTAGGGAGTTCCTATGACCCCTTTTGACACATTGTAATGCTCAAGTGTGTCTTAAGGGGTTGTAGGACCTTTTAAGACACACTTGAGCATTCAAATGTGTCAAAAGCTATCATGGGGACTCCCTAGGGGTCCTAACGCATGATAAGGCATACTAGGACCATTTGGGAGTCCCCATGACACCTTTTGACACATTGGAATGATAAAATATGTCTTAAGGGGTCATAGGACCCCTTAAGCCACACTTGAGCATTCCAATATGTGAAAAGGGGTCATGGGGACTTGCTAGGGGTCCTACCACGTGATAAAGTGTATAGGAACCCTAGGGAGTCCCCATTACCCATTTTGACACATTGGAATGCTCAAGTGTATCCGAAGGGGTCTTAGGACCCCTTAAGAAACACTTGAGCATTCCAATGTGCTCAAAGAGGTCATTGGGACTCCCTAGGGGTCCTCACATGTGATAAGGCATGCTAGGACTGCTAGGGAGTCCCCATGACCCCTTTTGATACATTAGAATGCTCAAATGTGTTTTAAGGGGTCCTACGACCCCTTAAGACACACCTGAGCATTCAAACATGGAAAAAGGGGTCATGGGGACTTCTTAGGGGTCCTAACATGTGATAAGGGGTACTAGGGCCCTTAGGGAGTCCCCATGACCCCTTTTGGCACATTGGAATGCTCAAGTGTTTCTTAAGGGGTCCTAGGACCCCTTAAGAAACACTTGAGTGTTCAAATGTTTCAAAAGGGGTCACGGAGACTTCCTAAGGGTCCTAACACATGATAAGGCGTACTAGGAACCTTGGGGATTCCCCATAACCCCTTTTGACACATTGGAATGCTCAAGTGTTTCTTAAGGGGTCCTAGGACCCCTTAAGAAACACTTGAGCATTCCA
Source organism: Chamaecyparis obtusa (assembly GCA_027943335.1). Taxonomy (NCBI): domain Eukaryota; kingdom Viridiplantae; phylum Streptophyta; class Pinopsida; order Cupressales; family Cupressaceae; genus Chamaecyparis; species Chamaecyparis obtusa. The sequence goes on from BSBK01000424.1 coordinate 81,593, forward strand.
ATGTGTCAAAAGTGGTCATGAGGACTCCCTAAGGGTCCTAACACATGATAAGGTGTGTTAAGATCCCTACGGAGTACCCATGACCCTTGTTGACAAATTGGAATGCTCAAGTGTGTCTTACAATGTCCGATGACCCCTTTGAACATACTTGAGCGTTCTAATGTGTCAAAATGGGTCATTGGGACTCCCTAGGTGTCCTAATGTGTCATAAGCCATACTAGGACCCATAGGGAGTCCCCATGACCCCTTTTGAAACATTGGAATGCTCAAGTGTGTTTTAAGGTGTCCTACGACCCCTTAAGACACACTTGAGCATTCCAATGTGTCAAAAGGGGTCATGGGGACTTCGTAGGGGTTCTAATGCATGATAAGGTGTACTAGGATCCTTAGGGAGTCCCCATGACCCCTTTTGACACATTAGAATGCTCATGTGTGCCTTAAGAGGTCCTAGGACCCCTTCGGACACACTTTAGTATTCTAATGTGTCAAAAGGGGTCATGGGGACTTACCAGGGGTCCTAAAGCCTAATAAGGTGTAATAAGACACTTAGGGAGTCCCCATGACCCATTTTGACACATTAGAATACTCAAGTGTGTCCGAGCAAGTCCCAGGACCCCTTAAGACACACTTGAGCATTCCAATGTGTCAAAAGGGGTCATTGGGACTCCCTAGGAGTCCTAACACATGATAAGGCATACTAGGACCCTTAGGGAGTCCCCATGACCCCTTTTGACACATTGAAATGCTCAAATGTGTCTTAAGGGGTCTTAGGACCCCTTAGAATACATTTGAGCATTCCAATGTGTCAAAAGGGGTCATGGGGACTCCCTAGGGGTCCTAACATGTTATAAGGCATATTAGGACCCCTACGGAGTCCCCATGACCCCTTTTGACACATTGGAATGCTCAAGTATGTCTTAAGGGGTCGTACGACCCCTTAAGACAGACTTGAGTGTTCCAATGTGGTGAAAGGGGTGATAGGGACTTCCTAGGGGTTCTAACATGTGATAAGGCATAGTAGGACCACTTGGGAGACCCCATGACCCCTTTTGACACATTGGAATGGTAGATTGTGTCTTAAGGAGTCCTAGGACTCCTTAAGACACACTTGAGCATTCCAATGTGTCAAAAGTGGTCATGGGGAGTTCCTAGTGGTCCTAACATGTGATAAGGCATATTAGGACCCCTAGGGAGTCCCCATGACCCCTTCTGACACATTGGAACACTAAAGTTTATCTGAAGGGGTCCTAGGACTCCTTAAGACACACTTGAGCATTCTAATGTGTCAAAAGGGGTCATTGGAACTCCCTGGGTCGTAACACATGATAAGGTGTACTAAGACCCCTAGGGAGTCCCCATGACCCCTTTTGACACATTAGAAAGCTCAAGTGTGTCTTAAGGAATCTTAGGACCCCTTAAGACACATTTGAGTGTTTGAATTTGTCAAAAGGGGTCATGGGGACTCCCTAGGGATCCTAACGAGTGATAAGGTGTACTAGGACCCCTAGGGAGTCCCCATGACCCCTTTTGACACATTGGAATTCTCAAGTGTGTCTTAATGGGTCCTTCGGCCTCTTAAGACACACTTGAGCATTCCAATGTGTCGAAAGGGGTCATGAGGACTTCTTAGGGGTCCTAACATGTGATAAGGCATACTAGGACCCCAAGTGAGTCCCCATGACCTTTTTTGGCACATTGGAATGCTCAAGTGTGTCTTAAGGGGTCCTACAACCCCTTAAGACACACTTGGAGATTCTAATGTGTCAAAAGGGGTCATGGGGACTTCGTAGGGTTCCTAACACATGATAAGACATACTAGGACCTTTAGGGAGTCCCCATGATGCCTTTTGACACATTGGAACACTCAAGTGTGTCTTATGGGGTCCTCAGACCCTTTAAGACACACTTGAGTATTCCAATGTGTCAAAATGGGTCATTGTGACTTCCTAGGGGTCCTAACATGTGATGAGGCATACTAGGACCCCTAGGGAGTCCCCATGACCCCTTTTGACACATTGGATTATTCAAGTGTGTCTTAAGGGGTCTTAGGAGCCCTTAAGACATGCTTGAGCATTTGAATGTGTCAAAAGGGGTCATGGGGACTCCCTAGGGATCCTAACGCATGATAAGGCTTACTAGGACCCATAGGGAGTCCCGATGACCCCTTTTGACAGATTGAAATGCTCAAGTGAGTCTTAAGGGGTCCTACAACACCTTAAGACACACTTGAGCATTCCAATGTCTCAAAAGGGGTCATGGGGACTTCCTAGGGGTCCTAACGCATGATAAGCCATACTAGGACCCCTAGGGACTCCCCATGACCCCTTTTGACACATTGGAATGCTAGATTGTCAAAATGCATCATGGGGACTTCCAAGGGGTCCTAACACATGATAAGGCATATTAGGACCCATAGGGAGTCCCGATGACCCTTTTGACACATTGGAATGATCAAGTGTGTCCGAAGGGGTCCTACGACCCCTTAAGACACACTTGAGTGTTCCAATGTGCAAAATGGGGTCATGGGGACTCCCTAGGGGTCCTAACATGTGATAAGGTGTACTAGGTCCCTGAGGGAGTCCCAATGACCCCTTTTGACATATTGGAATGCTCAAGTGTGTTTGAAGGGGTCCTAGGACCCCTTAAGACACACTTGAGCATTCCAATGTGTCAAAAGGGGTCATTGGGACTTCTTAGGGGTCCTAATGCATGTCAAGGCATACTAGGACCCCTAGGGAGTCCCCATGACCCTTTTTGACACATTGAAATGGTCAAGTGTGTCTTAAGGGGTCCTACAACTTCTTAAGACACATTTGATCATTCCAATGTGTCAAAAGGGGTCATGGGGACTCCCTAGGGGTCCTAACGCATGATAAGGTGTACTAGGACCACTAGGGAGTCCCCATGACCCCTTTTGACACATTGGAACACTCAAGTGTGTCTTAAGGGGTCTTAGGACCCCTTAAGACACACTTGACCATTTAAATGTTTCAAAAGGGGTCATGGAGACTTCCTAGGGGTCCTAACATGTGATAAGATGTACTAGGACCCCTATGAAGTCCCCATGACCCCTTTTAATACATCTAAACCCTCAAGTGTATCCGAAGGGTTCCTATGAGTCCTTTAGATACACTGGAGGGTTCATATGTGTTAAAAGGGGTCATGGGGACTTTCTAGTGGTCCTAGTACACCTTATCAGGCATTAGGACCCCTAGGAAGTCCCCATGATCCCTTTTAACACATTGGAATTCTTGATTGTGTCCGAAGCTACCCATTCAGACACTTGTTAGGACCCCTAAGAAGTCCCCATGACCCCTTTTGATACATTGGAATGCTCAAGTGTGTTCGAAGCAACCCCTTCAGACACACTTTAGCATTCCAATCTGTCAAAAGGGGTCATGGGGACTTCCTAGAGTTCCTAACATGTGATAATGCATACTACGACCACTAGGAAGTTTTGGTAACCCCTTTCAACATTCAATTTAAATATTATGATCTATAAAGTGTATATATATATATATATATATATATATATATATATAGATATAGATATATATATAGATATAGATATAGATATAGATATAGATATAGATATAGATATAGATATATAGATATATAGATATATAGATATAATTTGTACATATAAATATAATATAAGTTCATTAAATATATTTATATACAATACATATTAATATAAAAAATATATTAATATAAAATATATATTAATATATAATTATATATAATATATATTAAAAAATTTACATAATACCCTTTAATACCCCTTAAACGTTATATATATATATATAATATATATATATAATTTGTACATATATTTATATAATATAAAATATATATGACATTCAATTTAAAACCCCTAAGATATTATAATATAAAATATATAAATTAATATATAATTATATATATAATACATATTTAAACATTATATACAAAAGTTCAATTTTTTCATATACTCCCACCATTTTTTCATACTTGGGAAAATTGTGTACCCGATTTCCCCATTTTCAAAAGTTCAAATTTTTCATATACTCCCGCCATTTTTTCATACTCAGTAAAATCGGGTACCCGATTTCATATCGGGTACCCGTTTAGGCTTGTGCATTGGTGGCAGGTTTGCCCAGGTGTACTGACACCCATGCCTACTAAAAAGTCAACAAGCACTTTCATGTGCTTTTGGACAAGTGAAAAGTGAATATTTTTCACATCGCCACTTTTTGGCCCCTCATGATCTTGCACATACCCTTGTACATGTTTATGAAAGTTATGAATGATGTAAATTTGACACATGTGAGCTATATAATTGAGACCTAGATGTTTGATTGAATCTTACTTATATTTAAATGTACATTCGATAAAGTTGTGCATGTACTTTTAATTTAATGTTGTTGTACTTCAAGTAGATTTTATATTTAAAACATGCACATCCTAATGTAACACATGTAAATTCAATGTACACACATTCATATTCCAAATTTAGAGTACTTCATATTTAGGTAGATAATCAATATATCATATCCACTTGGAAGACATTTTTTAGATCTATATTATAAATTTTTAATTAAATTCAAGCTCCATTCACTATGGGAACTAGTAGGAAAAAATGGAGCTAAGAAAACCTCTGGTCTTGCTCATGAAAAATTTAGTACAAATCATATTTCATGCGTGATTTAGTCCACATCAAGTGGTTCATCTCTCTCTCGAATAACATTTAATATTCTCTCATGGTTGTCAGTATCAAGTCTCCACTTACGAATGCCACGTCCTGTCATAGGAAGAAGAGATAGGACAGTGGCAATTACAAGATGACTATATTGATAAACCTTATTGTTAGGTTGATAATCAACAAAATGAATCCTATGTTTAAGTATTTTGATCTGATTGTGATGATGTGTTATCACGATTTGGCACCACAAAATGCATCTTGCACCACTCAACTACATCATGAGCATTATTTATACATCCCTAATAGTCCACTTGATAGTTTCTTAAAGCACATTTGATACAAGCTCCTACACCATCATGCTCTCCCTTTCCATGTCCACTCTCAAAGAAACTCCAAATATGTGGTATCTTTTGGTATCGATGATATCTACATAGTGCATAAAATGGCCTTGCTGATTTAAATTGTGTTGCACATCCATCCGACCAAAAGAAATGTTTTTCAATTTCGATGCCTTTGTTTTCCAAATATCAAAAAATGTCTTAAAGCAATGCTCGACAAAATGTATGTCATGCTATTTATCATCACTAATGTAAAAGTGATATTCTTTCTTTATGACTCATGCTTGATATGTACTTTCAACACCATCCAAACCTAATTGTTCATGTCAATAAGACACATGTACCATGATAGTGACCTGCTCTGTATAGTAGTATTCTACTTGAAGCTATTTTTGAGAAACAAAGGAGTAGTTCTCTGCAAAATCAATAACCAATAAAATTGTTCCAACTGGAAAAGTTTCTTTTTGTATTTGAAATTGTTCTGCCATCCATTTAGCAAAAAAAACATGACGTATGTATGGTCTAAGTGGGTCTAATTAGGTCTAATTTATCCTAATTGAGTCTAATTAGGTGCTAATTTGTTCTAATTGAGTCTAATTGGGTTCTAATAGGTCATATTAGGTCCTAAATTGGTTCTAATTAAGTCTAATTAGGTGCTAATTGGTTCTAATTGATTATAATTAAGTGCTAATTGGTTCTAATTGTGTTTGAATAGGTCATATTAGGTCCTAATTAGTCCTAATTGGTCATAGTTGGTCATAATAGGTCATATTGGTCCTAATTAGTCCTAATTGGTCATAATTGGTCATAATTGGTCATAATTGGTCTAGAATTAAGTCATAATAGGTCATAATAGGTCCTAATTAGTCCTAATTAGTCCTAATTGGTCTAATTAAGTCTAATTGGGTCCTAAAAGGTCATATTAGGTCCTAATTGGTTCTAATTGAGTCTAATCAGTCTAATTTAGTCTAATTAGGTCCTAATTGGTTCTAATTGGTTCTAATTGAGTCTAATTAGGTCCTAATTAGTTCCAATTGAGTCTAATTAGGTCCTAATTGGTTCTAATTGAGTCTAATTAGGTCCTAATTAGTTCTAATTGAGTCTAATAAGTCTAATTAAGTCTAATTAGGTCCTATTGGGTCTAATTAGGTCTAATTGGGTCTAATTGGTCATATTAGGTCCCAATTGGTTCTAATTGAGTCTAATTAGGTCCTAATTGGTTCTAATTGAGTCTAATTATGTCCTAATTAGTTCTAATTGGTCCTAATTGGTTCTAATTAGTCCTAATTGGTCCTAATAGGTCTAATTGGGTTTAATTAGGTCTAACTGGGTCTAATTAGGTCTAATTGGGTCTAATTAGGTCCTAATTGGGTCTAATTGGGTCTAATTAGGTCCTAATTAGGTAGATAATTGGTCCTAATTGAGTCTAATTAAGTGCTAATTGGTTCTAATTGAGTCTAATTGGGTCCTAATAGGTCATATTAGGTCCTAATTGGTTCTAATTGGGTCTAATTAGGTGGACTAATTAGTCCTAATTGGTGTAATTAAGTCTAATTAGGTCCTAATTGGTCTAATTAAGTCTAATTGGGTCCTAATAGGTCATATTAGGTCCTAATTGGTTCTAATTGAGTCTAATCCATCTAATTACTTGTCTAATTAGGTCCTAATTGGTTCTAATAGGTCATATTAGGTCCTAATTGGTTCTAGTTGAGTCTAATTAGGTCCTAATTGGTTCTAATTGAGTCTAATTAGGTCCTAATTAGTTCTAATTGGTCCTAATTGGTTCTAATTTGTCCTAATTGGTTCTAATTGGTCCTAATTGGTCCTAATAGGTCTGATTGGGTTTAATTAGGTCTAATTGGGTCTAATTAGGTCCTAATTGGGTCTAATTGGGTCTAATTAGGTACTAATTAGGTCTAATTGGTCCTAATAGGTCCTAGTCAGATCTAGTTAGGTCTAATAGGTACTAATAGGTCATAGTTAGGTCTAGTTAGGTCTAATAGGTCCTAATACCTATCTAGTTAGGTCTAATTAGTAGATGGTGAAACCTCTAATTGGTCGAGGAATATTACCTATCTAATTGGTCCTAATAGGTTAGGTAATTGGTCCTGATTGGTCTAATAGGTCATAGTTAGGTAGATAGTTAGGTCAAATTGGTCCTAATTGGTCTAATAGGACCAAATAGGTCTACAGTTAGGTCTAGTTAAGTCTAGAATAGGTCCTGATTGGTCGAGTTACTGGTGTAATTGGTCCTAATAGGTCTAGCTAGGTTTAGTTAGGTCTATCTGGACCTAATAGGTCCTAATACATCTAATTGTCAGACTTACAAGTCCTAATAGGTCTAATTGGTCCTCGCTAGGTCTACTTGGTCCTAATAGGTCTAGTTAGGTCTTGTTAGACCTCTAATTAGTCTTAATAGGTCCTAATTGCTAATAATTAGTCTTATTAGGTCTAATTAGCTCTAAAATTAGTTATTACAATATCACATTTACATGATGAACACTAAGACAAGTCTTGACCACCAACTTAAAATATCTAGAGAGAAAAAACTTAGATATACCTTGTTTCCTACGATAATATCTTTTTGGTGATTTTTCACGTAGTCTTTGTTCAACCTCTTTTGAATAACATCATGTACTCTTTTTTAGCCTTCTCTTTTTATTTCCCATCAAAACTTAGAAAATTGTTCTATGCCAAAATGTCTTCCTTCTCCTAAATGCGAATTATTTTACATCTTTCAGATTAATGAAATGAAAAAAATATACATTTATTTATAAGGAATCATTTTTAACCCAAAATGACACCAAATAGGCTGACCTGGGTTTCCATCGAAAGTAATAGTTGAATTTCGATTGAAACTAACTTACTTTCTATCGAAAGTAGTTTAGTTATGGCTAAAAAATCCATTAAACGTGAAAGTACTTTCAAATTTCGATCGAAACCCAAAAGTTTTGATCGAAAGTACCTGGTTTAGGCCATGGTTGCAAGCTATGAAGAAATTTTGAGAAGTTCATGGCTTCATGCCTCAAGCACGGTGATCAAATGGAAGAATAAGAAGATGTCCTTTTGCATACAACAAGTACTTAGAACTAGATTTCTAACGGTTATATATTCGACTATTTTTTAATTTATTATGTGTATGGTTTTTGACATTAATCGAATGTAGGTTTTTTTTATCAAATATAAGCCTCTGAGTTAGACATTCAGTGAAAAATAGTAAAAAAGGGGAAAAAAAATGAAAAATAACAGTGCCCTCCTTTGAGTCTACTTTCTATCAAAAAAAATATATTTGAAATTTGATAAATACACAAGTTATAAGCTATGTAGTTAAGGTATGTCAAAATTATGGTTTAGTCAACTTCAAACATTAATAAAATAAGCAATAATCATGATAATGTCATCAAACCAATTGCATGCCCTCCGTGTGGATGTTACAAAATTAAATTCGAAAGAATCACATTCATATCTATTTTACAAAAAAAGTTATGCTCTATGAAAACAATGCTACTATTTGAAAATGATGTTTTCAACACCATACCAATTTTTGTGGGAGAATGAAAAAGTATTCAAAAAAATTCAAAAAAAAAAATGTATTTAGAATCTAGATAAAAAATCTTGAAAGACTCTAATTTACTTCATCCTTCGATTTTTAATGGTTCAATGGCAATATGCATCCGAATCTGAAAGTTTTTCTCAAAATATAGAGTTCAGTGTCCATTCAGGCAAAAAAGTGTAAGCCACTATTGTGGGTTCACCCACCTCAGAGATGTAGATGCATAGAGTGTAGACAATGGGTCTGTGAAAAGGTGGCTATTAAAATAGTGGCTCGAGAATGGAATTCCAAATTGTAGTATATAAAAGAGCTATCCTTTTTAGAAACATGAAATTTCTATAGTTTATGATAATAAGTCTTAGTAACTTCTAGATATAACTATGTTAACAATTTTTTATCATCAATGTTTTAGATTATTCTCCAAATCTATTAGAATGAGAAAGTTCATCCTCTATCAACGATCCAATTATGCAGATTCTTAAGTTGAATTATGATTCTCTCCCTGCTCATATTAAGCCTTGTTTTGCATTTCTTTCTTTCTTTCTTTCTTGAGGAAGAGGAAATATGTTTCGAATATCTCATAAATTGGTGAAAGAAATAATGCCCATTTTGGGACCTACCTATAGTCCTTATTGACTACAAAGTGTGATATTAATTATATAGTTGCATGTATTTATGTTTGTAGTTGATAGTTGCAGCTCTTTATGATTGTAGTTGTATTATTGGTGAATATGGTTGAATCCCATAATATCACCTCCCTTTTATGCCCTACCTCTCTTTTCTTAAGGAAATTTGGAGCTTTTTCTTAGATGCTTGTTTTGTGATAAGAAGATCATTGTTTCTTGATTTAGTTGCCTTCATCTGGTATCAGAGCCAGTTTGAAAAAAATATTTGTTAAGACTCATTTACAAGGAGAGATAGAAGAAGCTAAAGAGTGCAAGACTAATGATTTGTAAATCACAGTTCAGTTAAAGTTGCTTGGAAGAAGTTTGCAAAATTCAACTTTAGTTATTATTTTTTTTTTTCTAGTTTGTATGAGCTTTTTGTTGTTGCAGGGAGAATCATTACATAGAAAGTATCTAGAGAACAAGTTAAAGAGTGAAAGTTGATAGATCCAATAGAGAAGAAATTAGAGAGAAAGACCACAACATTAATCACAGCCCTCAACAAACTTGCCCAATAAAAAAAACACTAGGACACAAATCCAAGCCAATCTTCTTTGTTGCTACCGTGTGCATTTTTATGTAGTTTTCATTGTTTGTAGTTGAAAAGAGACTAGGCTATTGCAGTTGAAAGGAGATCTAGCCATGTGGAGGTAGCATAAAATAAGGGAAGCAAACATTCAAATTTTTTTTTCAAAAGTTCATTTCTTTTTAAACGAAAATTTGACTTTTAGTGGAGCAAAGGCTAATGTGTTTAAATCTTTATTAAAGTTTTGATTATATGCTCTTTTTTAAAAATATATATTTAAACCTTTCTTCCATGAATATGAGTTTTATTTAAAGCAGGGAATTTATTTAAAAATAAAATAAAAAATAATGATATATTGGAACTTCTATTAAAGGAGTTAAAACTATTTTTTTTTTTGTAAAGTGAGAAATAAATATTTTGTATCTAAGTGCATTATCAGTTGAAACTGACACTTATTTCTCAAAAAATATTATAATAAAAAAATTATTTTGTGTGTGTCCCATTTGAAGGGACAAGGAGAGTATTCATTGGCAGATCTCTCCTAGACTTTGTGTTGAGCAACTTGGGTCATTGTGCACATTTTTTATGGAAAATATGGCAGGAAATGTAATGCCTAATTTGTTGATTCTCATCTTTAAAGGAGACAATTTTACATATTGGTGCATTAGAATGCAAACTCTACTCAAATCTAAGGATTTGTGGGAAATTGTTCAAAATGGCTATGTTGAGATAGCCGATGTAAATGCATTAACTGACCAGAAGTTAGTAAATGAATTTGTCTCTTTTTCAAATTTATTTCTACACTCTATAACCCACCAAGAAACATTAACTCTTTACTAAAAATTGGATTAAACATGAAATATTTAACCCTTTGAATTATGGTACAACTCCCAGTAAAATTTTCAATGAATTTTTATGAAAAAGAATAATGCATTTCTGCAATCATCAAACTTTTGACTAGAAAGTTGATAAGGCATAAATAGTAACTTTCATCAATATGACATAATTACTGGAAATTAAAAGAAACTAATAGATCTGAAGCTCGTAGACTTCAATAAGAAAAAACTACACTAATCTAAGGCAAAACTTTAACTAGAATTAAAAGAAAAAAAAGACATTCAACCAAGAAATTCTGCTCAATGTAAGATATCCCAACAGAGATCCACCCACAAATATAAACCAACAGATTTATATCAATAAGTTTTTTCCATTCACTGATTCAGAAAACCTTAATCCTAGTCTTTCTACAAAATAACTAAACTTAAACTGTTCTATTACTAAGAAAAATAAAATACTAACATCCATTGCAAAAGTTTTTCCCTAGCTTTATATAGCCATTGGTTACAATTTATCAAAAATAATAATGTTTATGAAACTCCCAGAGTTTTGGCTCAGAATTGCTTAAGATAATCGAAAATAAGCTAAAAATGGAAAATACTGGAAAACTAAAAAATAATGACCCAAAATAAGTGGAGTATGGTTGCCAGTCATTGCTGAGCTAGACGCCTTTGGTTCAGTTTTGAGAAGCGCACACCTGCCTCCACTCTTCATGAGCAAGTGATGTGATGATGACTGTGGCATGATATGGTAGGCTAATGAGAGTGATTCTCTATCTGAGAACTTTCTTATCTTTAGATATCTGACTCAACCTTGATCTGTGAGACTCCAGGTGATCTACACAAATGACCAACATAGCCTCAGTATTAGCTACATAAGTGAGATCTTAAGTTGTGTGCTCCTTACTATCTTTGATTTTTGTTATACTTGCTTCAAATTCCTGAGTCATTTTCTCTGCCTTCTTAATATCCTAGGTTCCCTCATCCATTAGAATGATATTCAAGCACTTAAGGTCTTTTTGCATTGTATCTATCAGACCTTTAAGATCATTTAGCAAGCGGGTCACCCCTTCATATTTGTCTTTAATGATCTTGAATTCCACCATTCAATGCTCTTCAAAGAGACATAAAGGACTTCCTTATTCAGGCCAGGAAATGGTTTTTCCATAAGGAATTTGGGCACTCCATAATGGTCAATCTCTATCAGCTGATCAACTATACCTGTCCATTTCTTCCTCTCCTTTCTCCATTTAGTCAGTTCAATTAACATCTTTGAGATGGTTTTAGTCATGACCCCATGAGTTTCAATCAATTGTGTAATATAATCACCTCCCCATTGGATCATCCCTGTGGCCCAATTATTAAAAACATCCACTACTAGTTTATTCCTTTGAATTTGGTCCAGGGTTTCGCAAACTTATGGTGAACAAGGATCAAATGTATGAGGAACTTGGGTTAGTGGAAGTGGACTAGGCTCTTGAACTGCCTGGATGAATTCTACTAGCCTCTATATGGTAGCCTTCAACTCCTTGTCTCTTTCATCTTTGAAAGTCCTATGCAACATTTTGCATGTGGAAGAATAAAGATGCTTTGCATCTACTTCCCTACTTGCAACTCCCAAGTCTATCTTCTCAATAATAAAGTCTTCAGCAGAGGCTTCAGAAACATTTTTATCAGACTTTGGTAATGTGCTATCTGTTGTCCATCACCTAGTTTTTTCATCAACTTCTATCATTGAATCCATCCTAATCCTTTTAGGTTTAACAGTAGCTCCCAGGCATTTACCGACCATGTCTTCAACTAGAAGAGTTATTGGTAGAACATTTCATTTCTTACTGATAGAGTTCTCTAGCCATTTAAGAGTGGGAGGAGGAGTTTGAAAGATATCACTCACCATAGCTATTAAGGGGTTTCCAAAATTTGGTTGATTCCCCTTTTGAGTCAATGTGTCTTCACCTAGGCTATCCAAACTAGATTGCTTTGACATATGAGTATCCATTAGATCAAGATCAATAACCTCCTTATTGTCAATCAACTTATCACTTTCCTTACTTGCTTTGTTTTTAGAGGTTCTTATCACTAGTGAAGAATAAGGAGAGGCTTGTTTCACAGGGACAACTTTATAATTTCTCTTATTTTTAGCTTTGGACGTACCTGAAAGAGAAGCATTTGTGTTATCAGAATCAACAAGCTTGGATACTGAATCACTATGTGTTTTCCTTCTTGTATTGTGTCTCCTTGGAGGGTGAGGCTACTTTCTCTTGACCCACTTCTTGGTTCTTTTTATCACATTGAGGGTTTTGATTATAATTCTCTCCCTCTCATCAATACTCTAGTCTATTTTAGGTAGTGTCGTACCCCTAACTTTGGCTTCAAACTGATCATCAATTACCTCTGCATCATTGTCCTCATCTATAGTTGTGATATCAATCTAAATAATTAAGGTAACAATCTTTCCTAGAGTAAACCTTGACCAGTTTCTTCTTCTTACTTCAAAATCATCAGCACAGCCCTCCCATTAATCCTCTATTTGGGGAATGTGTTGGAATTTAGAAGGTAAATTAAAATGTTGATCAACATATCCCCTACTATCAAAATCCTTTCTGAGCTCAAATGTTTTTAAATTAAGTTTCCTTAATTCATGCTCTAGATTTAGGGAATCTAAAGAGGTTTTATAGGTATAATACCCTAACTCAACTGGAAAGCTAGAGTTAGCTCTTCCCTAGCTTTCCTTGACTCCTTTATGAACATATACCGATTGACAGGCCACTTCTGCAATAATCAAATTATCGAAAGCATATCCGGGCAACTTGAATGGTTCCCCTTCAAAACTACCAAATCTGAGATATGTAAACCTTCTAAACTAGATGAAGAAGCTTCCATAAGTGTTGACAAAGGTTTTAGCATCTTCAAACATTCTTTTCTCAATCTTTCCTAGAAGTTCATAGGTTAACCTTCCAAAGAAAACCCCGTTCAATTTTGGAAAACTATCAACATGATATTCCTTCTGCAGGTGAGGGTAGTAATCATAGACCTTCATATTTGGGAGGGGATACTCATGGAATAGACCTTTCCACTCTCTAGTATAGGCCAGGATATAAAACAAATAGGAAGACATGTTAAAGCTACTGCCAGCAAGGAAGTTTGTTGATTGATGATTGAGTTCATCGGCAATGGTTTCAGTCCAGCCATTATATTTTTCCCCTCCAAGAGTGACGTGGATATAGAAATACATCCAATCATGCCAATAATATGCATGTTGGTTTCCTTTAATTCTATTGAGAAAAATAACCATCTCAGCTACCTCAAGCTTGAAACGATCTACGGTGAGCGGTTTTGGGAGCCTGGAACCTCCTTTTTGAGCTTTCAGCAACCAGTACTGAGATATCTCATTTCTCTAGATTTGTCTCTTGGTGGCGAAGAATGATTGGGATGAGGGAATATTGTTAGCTTGTGGTGATTGATCAGGAAAGTACTGTACACTTTTCCTCTTGACCTCATCGGGGTTCGGGGTTGGGTTGGACCTCAAGTGGGGGTTCGGGGGCGCAGGCCTCAGGGTGATTTTTTTTGAGGCCGACATATTTTTAGCTATTTTTGGGCTGAGATGTTGTGACTCATTCTAACCCTAAAATGGAAAAACATTGTATAATATGGCTTAGGGTTAGGGATTTCATTATGTATGATTTTATTACTTGCGATAGAATTGAGCTGTAAAGGATTACGGATTGTAATCATTGGATAATAAAATATTGGACTCACTCTTGGTGGACATAGCTCATGGATTGGGTGAACCACGTTAAATCTTTGTGTCTTGTGCTCTCTTCTATGTGGTTTATTGTTTTTTGATATTGGTTATATTTGCATGTAATTGTTATTTCTGCCTTGTTAATCCTAACAAGTGGTATCAGAGCGAGGTTGTTTTTTCAGTTATCTTTTATAGGAAGATCTCACTGTTTAGTGGGAATCTCATGGTTGAGTGGGAGAAATGGAAAATGAGGGTAGGCTAAAGGTTGAAAAGTTTAATGGGCAGAACTTTCAGTTATGGAAAATGCAAATGGAGGACTATTTGTATCAGAAGGATCTATGGTGACCATTGGAAGGAAAAGCCAACAAATCGGCAAGCATTTATAATGAGGACTGGGTAATTCTTGATAGAAAGGCTCTTGGTAGTATTTGATTATGCTTGGCACAATCGTTGGCATTCAATATTACACAAGCAACGATGAATGAAGATTTGATGAAAACCCTAGCGAAGTTGTATGAAAAGCCCTCCACTTCAAATAAGGTATTTCTCATGAAGTATTTGTTTAATATGAAAATGGTGGAAGGTGGGTCATTTTTTGATCATTTAAATGAGTTTAATATAGTTACTAGTCAATTAACTTATGTCAATATTATTTTTGATGAAGAAGTTAGGGCTCTCTTGATTTTGTGTTCTTTACCTGAAAGCTGGAATGGCTTGGTAATGGCTGTTAGTAATTCTATTCCTAGTTCTAATACCCTAAAATATGATGATGTTATTGATGTTATTTTGAGTGAGGAAATTCGTAGGAAAAGATCATGTGGATCCACATTAGGTAGTGTCTTAAACGCACAAAACAAGGGTAGAACCAATGAGAGAGGAAACAACTCTAGAAATCATGGTAAATCAAGAGGAAAATCAAAGGGAAAGAGGTCTGAATCCAAAGGGCCAAACAATTGATAGTACTGTGGAAAACCAAGTCACAAGAAGAAAGATTGTTGGTCTCAGAAGAATAAAGAAAGAGATAAACAAGAAGGTAACAATGAGGTAAATGTGGTAAGTAATAAATCTGAAGAGGATGCTTTGATTCTTTCTTTAGAAAGTATTGATGATTCATGGGTTTTAGATTCTGGGGCTTCATTTCATGCTACACCCCATAGAGGTTATTTTCTTGATTATGTCCAAGGAGATTTTGGGCTAGTTTATTTGGGAGATAATGAACCTTGTCAGATAGTTGGAAAGGGAAAAATTAAGATTAAGTTGTAGAATGGGAATCATTGGCTACTACAAGAGGTAAGCCATGTTCCAAGGCTGAGTAGGAATTTAATTTCAGTAGGGCAACTAGGTGATGAGGGTTGCACAGTTACTTTTAATGATAGAAATTGGAAGGTTTCAAAAGGTTCCTTAGTAGTAGCAAAAGGTGTGAAAGTAGGCACCTTATATCTTTGTCTAGGTCATACTATTCCTTCTACTTTAATTGTTTCAAAAGATAATGAATGTTCAGGAATAGTGGCTACAGTTGAGCAGGAAGAACATCAAACCATTTCTGTAGATTCTGACACAACACTATGGCACAATAGACTCGGGCACATGAGTGAAAAAGGTATGAAATTACTTCATTCAAAGAAAGTTTTACTTGGTCTGAAATGTGTCAATATGGATTTTTGTGAGAGTTGTGTGTATGGAAAACAAAAGAGACTTAGTTTTGTGAAGAGTGGGAAGGAAAAGAAAAATGAGAGATTAGATCTTGTGCATAAAGATGTATGGGGACCAGCTCGGGTATCTTCCCTTGGTGGCTCTCTATATTATGTTACATTTATAGATGATGCAACAAGAAAAGTATGGATTTATTTCCTTAGACATAAATCTGATGTATTTTAAACTTTTAAGAAATGGAAATGCTTGGTTGAGAATGAGATTGGTAAAAGGTTAAAATGTCTTAGATCTGATAATGGTGGTGAGTATTGCAGCACAAAATTTGAAGATTATTGTTCCTCTAATGGTATTTGTAGGTAGAAAACTATACCAAGGACTCTACAAGAAAATGGAGTGGCTGAATGCATGAATAGGACAATAATGGAGCGTGCAAGGAGTATGAGGTTGCATGCTAGGCTGCCCAAAAACATGTAGGAAGAGGCTATGAACACTATTGTTTATTTAATCAATAGAGGCCCCTCTACTCCTTTAGATTGTGGTATTCCATAGGAAGCATGGAGTGGTAAGAAGGTGAGTTATTCTTTTCTCAAAACCTTTGGTTGTGAAGCTTTTGCACATATAGATTCTGAAAATAGAACCAAGCTAGAAGCTAAATCAAAGAAATGTGTATTTGTTGGATATGGCATTGATGAATTTGGTTATAGGCTTTGGGAAATTCTCCTACACCATGTTCTTAAATGAATGTGCACACTCCTAGGTGTCTCAATCACTAATTACTATGCAATGTATTATCCTAAGTAAGATTAAGTAAAGTGTAATTATGAATATTTAATTACACCAACAGGGTGAACCATGTTAAATCTTTGTATCTTGTGTTATCTTCTATGTGGTTTATTGTTTTCTGATATTGGTTATATTTGCATGTAATTGTTATTTCTGTCTTGTTAATCCTAACAAATATTCCATCCTTCATAAGGGTCTCTTTCAAAAATTCGTATTGCCTTCAAGATGACATCTCTATTTATATATACCAGTGGACTCCTGTCAACCTTTTTAATACACTTCTCCTCAAAGCTATATCTTCTTGCACACTCAAGAACTAGCTCTCGACAGGGGGCCACTATAGGGAAAGTGATTGCATCAGTCAATCCACTCTAAATAGCTTTTTCTAGCATGGAACCTAGGATGGGTTCTTTGACTTGGCTTATAATTTCCTCTAAGGCTCTAGTTTTGATTAGGGTATCCTTACAATCAGGTAGAGAGCAAAAAGTGTTTCCAAAATTTGGGACTGGGTTCTTCATTTTGGCTCACAAACTAGGAATAGACAAGGAAACATAGTAGCCTTAAAGGAGTTCAAATTTGACAAAGTAATTAGCTTTAACTAAAATGAGGAGGCCAAAAAGAGAGACTCACCTAGTTTCTTATGCGACGCAGTAAGCTCTAAGAGGAGGGAAAGATACCTTCTTCCACACTGGTCGCCTAAGATGTCTCTTCCACTATGGACAAAAATGGCTAGGCTCTTCAATTTATCATAAAAGAGTTCACAAATAATGGGAGATTCACAATAAATGGTGAATAATGCTGCATGAGGTTCAATTAGTGATCAAAAGTAATTTGCACCACTTTAAACCTTGATTACTGTACTTTCCCAAGAATGAAGTGACACTTAAGTGTCATTTCTATTAATTACGATATCCACACTAGGTGCAGATCTCATAAGCAACTGCCAACTATCCTTTATGTCAAATCACCACTTTCCACTTTCACAAATTACAAACATATGTTGAACCTCAAATCTTGAACTATGAGAGTTCAAGTTCAAGTTCAACAAGAGGGCATAAGGACTACCCTTTGGTATGATTCAATTAAATAAAGAAAAAATAACTAGTGACAAGGAAAATGATAAATAAAAAGGAAAACATCTTGCAAAAGGATAACATCTGTTGCTCTTTGAATCTTGAACCATGAGAGTTCAAAGTTCACAGTTCATTGGACAAGTGCGCTCTGCAAAGACAACATGCCGCTAAGCTTACAAACAAAGAGGGTCAATCATACCAAAGGGTGTTATTGAACCTCAAATCTTGAACTATGAGAGTTCAAGGTTCAAGTGCAACCGACAAGGTGTATATGTAAGGAACTCAAACTTTGAGTGAAACACACCTTAAAAGATTATGGGGTGATTTTGAGAAAATTAGAGCCCGAGATAATTTAGCAAAAATATATTGGTAACAATGGCTCTGACTAGGGATGAGACCTCTTGAGGGAGAAGGTTGAACCTATAGCTTTGGTTTCATAGACCAGGAAAAACTTAGAAAAGAAAGGAAAGGAAACAAACAAAAAGGAAAAAACTAAAAACAACACAACAAAAAGATATGTACAGAAAATAGGACTAACCCACTTAAAGTTTATACAACTTGAGGTCTTGACCATTAAAGGTCAAAGGTGGAACAATACCATCCAAATGCTCCAGGTTGAAGGAATTACCTCCCAATAGTTTGTTGATGATGAACAGGCCCTTCCAAAGTGATTCAAATTTTCCATGGGCACCCTTAGGTTCCCGTCTCTTGTCCCATAATAGTACTTGATCTCCCTCCATAAAATTCTGAGGCCTAGCCTTCTTATAAAAATTTTTCTTGACTCGAGCTTGGTGTGTGGCTATTTGACTTACCATTTCTTCTCTTTCTTCCTGTATTTTGTTGAGATACAAAATCTATTTCTCAAGGGCATCTTGGTAAACCTAGTCTTCAATTTTTTTTTGCAACTTCATAGTAGCTAGCTCTAGTGGTAGTGAAAGCTGAGCTTCAACACCATAAACCAATTCAAAGGGTGACATGCCAATTTCTCTTTTTGGAGAAGTATGATTAGCCCAGAGAGCTTCAAATAGTTTCTTATGCCAATCCTTAGCATTGTCACATACTAGCTTCCTCATTATCTTGATCAAGTTTTTATTACTTAATTCTTCCTATCCATTTACATGTGGATAATAGTCAGACACATGGGATAGGTAGATGCCGCAATCATAGAAAAATAGTCTCAATTCATGAGAAGAGAAATTTGTAGCATTGTCTATGACCAACTTGGTAGGAACTTCAAACTTGACCAGAATGTAATTCTTTAAAAACTCACACACCACCTCAGATGTGGTCTTCTTAACAGGGACTACCTCTACCCATTTCATGAAATATTCCATTGTAGTGAGAATGTGGGTGTTTCTAGCACTAGGAGGGTTGATTGGTCCGATGAAGTCAAGCCCCCATTGCTCGAAAGGTTCTTCTATTATCATTGGCCTCAAAGGGAGAGCTACTAACTATGGTTTTCCATCGAACAACTTACATTTTTCACAATTTGCAACCCACTTATAAGCATCACCAAACATTCTTGGCTAGTAATAGAAATTCCTAAGAATTTTAAAAGCAGTTACTATGGAAGAGAAGTGATCACCACTTGCCTCATTATGAAACTTCCTGAGTAATTTTTCTTACTGTTCTTTGTCAACACACCTCAAGAAAGCTCCATCCAAACCATTTTTATATAGTATGTCATCAACAATAACATACTTTGTAGCCTTTAACCTAAGATTTCTTCTTTCTTTTGGGTTTAGATGAGGGGGACAGTCTCCATAAGTAAGGTAAAATGCCACATCTATAAACCAAGAATCACGTAGATTGAAAAAAAGAACTGAGGGCATACTGGTATCAGGATCCTATTCAGACATAAGTTTACCTAATCCTTGACCCCGAACCAACTTGGTTGGTTGAATTTCTAGGTCAAATTCTTGAATCCTGGAAATCCACATTGCTTAGTTGTTCATTCATATCTCTTGTTGAGTTAGGACATCTTTGACAGCGGAGGTGGGGACAAAAACAACTGAGTGAGAGTGTAGAATGTAGAACCTAAAAGACTTCACTGCTTTTACCACCGCATATGATTGCTTCTTGACCAATGGATAGTTTAACTCATGCTTTTTGAGAGGAATACTCATGAAAGAAATGGGCACTTCTTCATCTTTATCATTTCTCTGCAATAATATTCCTGACACTGTATGTTCTAAGGCATAACAATGTATTATGAAGTCCTTCTTGTAATATGGATTCATTAAAGTGGGAGCATCTGCTATAGCTTTCTTGATGTCATCAAATGCTTTGACAGCCTTTGTGCTCCATTTAAATGGGTTCTTCTCACTCAAGAGGCTCACCATATGCTTAGTTGTTTTAGCAAAGTCAGGGATGAACCTTCTGAGGAAATTGGTTTGCACCAAGAAAGACTTAACACTAGTCCTATTCGAAGGTAAACCAAGCTATTGGATTGCTTTAACTCTTTCTGGATCAATCCCTTCTTTTAACATGATGTGGCCCAACAATTTACCCTCCGTTACTGCAAAGATATACTTTTTTGGATTTAATGAAATGTCATGTTCCTTGCATCTTTTTAGAATTGATCTTAAATCCCTTAGATGATTTCTATGCCTCTTGGAAAACATAGTCAGATCATCAAGATAAACAACTATTACCTTATTAATAAAATGGTTAAAAGAAGAATTCATTGCATGTTGGAACGTGGCCCATGTGGTGGTAAAAGAAGATTTCTATTATAAGCATATGTGCCCCATGGGGTGGTAAAATCTATTTTATGCTGATCTTGATCAACCACCTTGATCTGGTTGTAACTAGAGAAACCATCATGCATTGACATCATTTCTGAACCATCCACAGTCTATAGAATATGGTCCATGATAAGGAGTCCATAGTTATCCTTTAGGTTACACTAATTCAAGTTCCTAAAATCTATGCAGATTCTTATCTCATCATATTTCTTCCTAACAAGAACTATATTCACAATCCAGGTAGAGTGATGAATAGGATAAATGATACGGGCCTATAGCATTTTTTCTACTTCTTTCTGAATAACCTCAGAAACTTTTGGGTGGTAGTTTCTTAATTTCTGCATAAAAGGTGAAGTACCCAGTTTGAGCGGAATCTGATCCTGGAATTTTCCTCCTTTGAATTTTAAAATCATGGTAGGACCAAGCAAAGGTATCCCAATATTCCTTCAAAAAATTGACAAATCTCCACTTCTCATCTAAAGTGCAACATTTTTCTAGATTTATATATCTAGGTTCTTCTTCCTCCCCTATGTTTACCTTCTCATAGTCACCTTGATTTGTGTCTTCTTGAGGTGGTGGAGGAGATTTTAGAGCATCACATCTATCAAAATGGCTTTCAAGAAAGACAAGCCTTTTAGGAATACAATTCCCTTTTAATTGAAAAATTCCTTCATTTGTTACACTATCTAGGCAGAACTCATCACAAGTTGATGAAGATCCTTCAAAGAAGGTAGTACTAAAAACTTCTGCCAATTGTAAGAATTTATGAATTTGTTTATCATCTTGAAAGACCTTCCAATGCTCCACATTATCTGGAACTTTCAGCTTGTACACCATTTCAATTTTGTAGGAACTTTGCTTAAAGTCTGAATATGGCAACAGTAGGGAAGAAGAAACTGCCAGGAAATCGGCTCTACTATTTAATTCTCTGGGAACAACTTCTATGGAGAAAGCTTTGAGCTCTTCAATTTCATCCCAAACATGATTTCTATAGTGTTTGAGTCTTTCATTTTTTTATAAATACATCTCTCTTACTTGTCTCACAACAAGTTCTACATCTCCTCTAGCTCTGAGTACCATAATACCCATTTTCTTCACTTCTTCAATATCGAGCAAAAGAGACTCATATTCAATAGTGTTGTTCATGTTATCAAATTCCAACTTAAAAGCCTGGGGGAAAAGGTCTCCTTTTGGTGATATCAATACAACCCCTACTCTAGAACTAATAGAGGCACAACTTCCATCAAACTCCAAAGTCCAAAGGCCATCAGACTTATTAGTTGTTAATTCCTCATTCATGTCTGGTGTGGATGAGATCATATAATTTCCAAACTTAGATTCCTAGTAGAGTATCTGAGACTTGGGATCTTCAGATGGGAAGACCATGTATTTTGATTTTCCCTTTAGTTGTAGGACAACCCTTTTATCTCCAACTGGAATAATTGCTTGAGACCAGTCAAGCTTGATCTCTCCTCCAAGATCCTGATAGAAAGTCCTGCTTAGAAGCATACCATAGCTAGCTGGAATATCAGCTACAAGTATAGTTAGTTTAATCTTTTTACTGGGGTATTCTGCAAGGGCTACTTGGGCATCCTTGATTTTTCCAACTAAGGGGACTTTCTTTGCATCTAGGGCATAGCATTGACCAAAGGGCGCAGTGAGGGGAAGATCTAGATCATTGGCTACTAAAGCAAGCATGATATTATCAGATGCCCCTAAGTCTATGATGCAATTGTTCAACTTAAAGCCATGAATAAACAAGGACAAATAAAAAGGCTCTGGTTTTAATCCTACAGGAGGACTCTTTTCTTCTGGAGGACTCTTATCTTTTGAAGCTTGGGTTTCTATAGTGGCTTGTTTTGAGAAAGTTGCATTAGTGGTTTCATTGATTGAATGATCTAAAAGAGGTTGACCCAATTTAACATGTTTGCCAAGCCTTTCCAACTCTTTAGGATTCATTCTAAGATATTCAACAGGGGAAATTTGAATCTTAGAACTCTCACAGAAATCAATGATATCAAGAGAAGTACTAGAATTGTTTTTCTTCAATGATTCATCTGCTTTAGAAAAAGAGCTTTTAAAGGTTCATGATTTTTGTGAAAAGTCTTTACCTTTGTCCCACCATTGTGATGTTGACAATGTGTCATTGGCTTGAGAATTGTAGTAACTTCTGGGTAGCATGGTACATGTAGGGTCCTATAAAGTTTCTAGAATACTTCCTCCTCACTCAGAGTCAGACTTGTATTCTATGTAATAATTTTTGGAGCCTCCAAGTAACTGAGGACTCGCTACATCATTGGGTGATTCTTTTGTCAATTTTGGGTTTACATGCATCTACATTGATCAGATCATCTCTGGACATGAGGTACCATCATGATCATTCATAAGATGGAAGGTACACATATTAGCTCTTCTAGGAGGAGCTTCCAATAAGTTCTTATTAGCTGGGGGATAATTTTGAGATCCGTGACTAGGTCCATCTTGTTCAGGCATTCCTCTTAGAATATCTCGATACAAAAAAGGAGGATTGGTATTGCTTTTAGGAAGTTTCCTCTTGAGAGTAATCACATCATTTACTAATCTTTGTAGCATAGGATCAGAAGAAGATGTATTTTGTGCATTGGGTACTTGGACATCTTTTCTCCATTTCCCTGCGGTGATCAAATCATCTTCCAACTCAGTAGCTTGGCTTTGAGTAGTTGCCAAGTCTATTGGCCTATTCCTTCTAAGATGAAAACCAATTTCTAATGGCATAGAGTTTACAAAGAAACATTGTTGGTTTTTAGGGGTGGGCCTTTTCCCAGCAGGAATCTTATGAATGACTTTGTTATACTGGGCTACATAGTCTCTCATAGGCTCATGGATCTCCTTTTTCATCTATGTAAGTTGTGCTAACAATGAATGCTCATCATCTGCACTTTTTAAATGACCTTCAAATGTGGTTTTCATGGAATTCCAATCAATTATGGATCCTGTAGGAAGATGCCCAAACCACTCCACTACTCCTTCTATGAGGGTTTGAACAAAGAGTCTAACTACTACATCTTCAGTTTGCACCCCTAAAATGCCAGTGGCTACATTAAAAGAATTGAAATGTTCTTCTACAGCTACTTTACCATCACTAAAGAACTTTGGAAGAACATCTTTGTATCCTTTAGGAAGAGCATGATGAGTAGCTAAGGCTAAAGGGCCTACGACATTACCCCATGGTTGAGCCATGATAACTACTAGAAAGATAGTTACGATAGGAGGGGCTTGAATTCATGATAAAGTTAAGGCTTGCCAATCATAGGTTTTAGTAGATGAACTAAAAGATTATTTAGGAGGAGAAGAAGGCCTGCTTTGAGCCTTTTTCTTAGAAGGGCGGACTCTTGTGCTTTCAAGATTTCTAAATTCTTCAAAACTACTGTCAAAAATTCCCACCTCTCATTGAGACCTCGTGTAAGGTTTGGACTCTAGCTTGGTAGTTCTATGGTCTTTGAATTTCTCTATCAACTACTACAGCTTCCTGAGCTATGGGGAGACCCCTCAACAATTCACCAATTTCTTCCTCTTCCTCTAACACCAATTGGATTTGCTGATACTGTTAATTACTTGTTCTTACTTTCCAAGCCAAGTTATTTAGATCTACAATAATATCCTCTTGAGTATCATGAAAGTGTAGACTAGGCTATCAAACTAGGGGAACCTTGGCTTGACCAGGTATTACATCAGTAGGTAATACCATTATTACACATTAAACCAATCAAAGACACTAGTTTACTAGTTTAGCTCCCCAGCAGAGTCACCAAAAATTGTTAGTAAATGAATTTGTCTCTTTTTCAAATTTATTTCTACACTTTATAACCCACCAAGAAACATTAACTCTTTACTAACAACTGGATTAAACATGAAATATTTACCCTCTGAATTATGGTACAGCTCTGAGTAAAATTTTCAATGAATTTTTATGAAAAAGAATAATGCATTTCTGCAATCATCAAACTTTTGACTAGAAAGTTGATAAGGCATAAACAGTAACTTTCATCAATATGACATAATTACTAGCAATTGAAAGCAACTAATAGATCTGAAGCTCACAGACTTCAATAAGAAAAAACTACACTAATCTAAGGCACAACTTTAACTAGAATTCAAAGAAAAATAAAGACATTCAACCAAGAAATTCTTCTGAATGTAAGATATCCCAACAGAGATCCACCCACAAATATAAACCAACAGATTTATATCGATAAGTTTTTTCCATTCACTAATTCAAAAAACCTTAATCCTAGTCTTTCTACAAAATAACTAAACTTAAACTATTCTATTACTAAGCAAAATAAACTACTAACATCCCTTTCAGAAGTTTTTCCCTAGCTTTATATAGCCATCAGTTACAATTTATCAAAAATAATAATGTTTATGAAACTCCCAGAGTTTCGGCTTGGAACTGTTAAGATAATCGAAAATAAGCTAAAAATGGAAAATATTAGAAAACTAAAAAACAATGACTGAAAATAAGTGGAGCATGATCACCGGTCGTTGCTGAGCTGGACACCTTTGGTTCAGTTTTGAGAAGATCTAGATGCATGCACCTACCTCCACTCTTCATGAGCAAGTGATGCGCTGATGATTGTAGCATGATATGGTAGGTGGATGAGATTGATTCTCTATCTGAGAACTTTCTTATCTTTACATATTTGACTCAACCTTGATCTATGAGACTCCAGGTGATCTACACAAATGACCAACATAGCCTCAGTATTAGTTACGGAAGTGAGATCTTCAGTTGTGAGCTCCTTACTATCTCTGATTGCTACTATACCTGCTTCAAATTCATGAGTCATTTTCTCTGCCTTCTTAATATCCTAGGTTCCCTCATCCATTAGAATGATATTCAGGCACTTAAGGTCTTTTTGTATTGTATCTATCAGACCTTTATGATCATTTAGCAAGCGGTTCACCCCTTCATATCCATCTTTAATGATTGAATTTTACCATTCAATGCTCTTTACAGAGACATAAATGACTTCCTCATTCAGGCCAAGAACTGGTTTTTCCATAAGGAATTTTGGCACTCCATAATGGTCAATCTCTGTTAGCTGATCAGCTATACCTATCCATTTCTTCATCTCCTTTCTCCATTTAGTCAGTTCAATTAACATCTCTGAGATGGTTTTAGTCATGACCCCATAAGTTTCAATCAATTGAGTAATATAATCACCTCCCTATTGGATCATCCTTGCGGCCCACTTATTAAAAACATCCACTACTAGTTTATTCCTTTGAATTTGGTCCAGGGTTTTGCGAACTTCTGGTGAGCGAGGATCAAATATATGAGGAACTTGGGTCAGTGGAAGCGGACTAGGCTCTTGAATTGCCTGGATGAATTTTTCTAGCCTCTGTATGGTAGCCTTCAACTCCTTGTTGTCTCTTTCAACTTTGAAAGTCTTGTGCAGCATTGTGCATGTGGATGATTCAAGATTGTTTGCATCTGCTGCCCTGCTTGCAACTCCCAAGAATATCTTCTCAATAATAAAGTCTTCAGTAGAGGCTTCAGAAATATTTTTATTAGACTTTGGTAATGCGCGTTGTGTTGTCCATCGCCCAATTTTTTCATTAAATTCTATCATTGCCTCCATCCTGATCCTTTTAGGTTTAACAGTAGGTCCCAAGCATTTACTGACCATGTCTTCAACTGGCAGAGTTATTGGTAGAACATTTTGTTTCTTACTGATAAATTTCTCTAGCCAGCTAAGAGTGGGAGGAGGAGTTTGAAAGATATCACTCACCACAGCTATTGAGGGGTTTCTAGAATCTAGCTGATTCCCCTTTTGAGTCAATGTGTCTTCACCAAGGCTATCTGAACCAGCTTTCTTTGACATATGAGTATCCATTAGATCAAGATCAATAACCTCCTTATCATCAATTAGCTTATCACTTTCCTTACTTGCTTTGTTTCTGGGAGTTCTTATCATTGGTGAAGAATAAGGAGAGGCTCATTTCACAGGGACATCTTTAGAATTTCTCTTATTTTTAGCTTTGGACGTACCTGAAAGAGAAGCATTTGTGTTAGCAGAATCAATAGGCTTGGTTATTGAATCACTGTGTGTTTTCCTTCTTGTATTATGTCTCCTTGGAGGGGGAGGCTGCTTTCTCTTGACTCACTTCTTGGTTATTTTTATCACATTGACGGTTTTGATTATAATTATCTCCCTCTCATCAATAATCCAATCTATTTTAGGTAGTGGCATACCCCTAACTCTGGCTTAAAAATAATCATCAATTACCTCTGCATCATTTTCCTCATCTATAGTTGTGATATCAATCTAAATATTTAAGGTAACAATATGTCGTAGAGTAAACCTCAACTAGGTTCTTCTTCTTACTTCAAAATCATCAGTACAACCCTCCCAGTAATCCTCTATTTAGGGAATGTGTTGGAATTCAGAAAGTAAATTAAAATGTTGAGCAGCATATCCCCTACTATCAAAATCCTTTCTGAGTTCAAATGTTTTTAAATTAAGTTTCCTTAATTCATGCTCTAGATTTAGGGCATCTGAAGTGGTTTTACAAGTATAATACCCTAACTCAATTGGAAAACTAGACTTAGCTCTTCACTTCCTTTCCTTGACTCCTTTATGAACATATGCCAATTGATGGGCCACTTCTGTAATAATCAAATTATCGAAAGCATATCTGGGCAACTTGAATGGTTCCCCTTCAAAACCACCAACTCTGAGATATGTAAAACTTCTGAACTAGATGAAGAAACTTCCATAAGTGTTGACAAAGGTTTTAGCCTCTTCAGACATTCTTTGCTCAGTCTTTCCTTGAAGTTCATAGGTTAACTTTCCAAAGAAAACCCCATTCAATTTTGGAAAACTATCAACATGATATTCCTTCTATAGGTGAGGGTAGTAATCGTAGACCTTCATATTTGGGAGGGGCTTCTCATGGAATAGACCTTTCCACACTTTGGTACAGGCCAGGACATAAAACAAATAGGAAGACATATGAAAGCTACTACCAGTAGGGAAGTTTTCTAACTGATGATTGAGTTCATCGGCAATGGTTTCAGCCCAGTCAATATATCTTTCCCCTCCAAGAGTGACCTGGATATAGAAATAGATTGAGTCATGCCAATAATATGCATGATGGTTTCCTTTAATTCTATTGAGAAAAATAACCAGCTCACCTACCTCAGGCTTGAAATGATCTATGATGAGCGGTTTTAGGAGCCTGGAACCTCCTTTTTGAGCTTTCAGCAACCAGTACTATGTTATCTCATTTCTGTAGATTTTTCTCTTGGTGGAGAAGACTAATTGAGATGAGGAAATATTGGACCCTTTATATGGGTCTCTTTTAGGAATTCCTATTGCCTTCAAGATGACATCTCTATTTAGATATACTAGTGGAATCTCATCAATCTTTTTAATACACTTCTCAAAACTATATCTTCTTGCACACTCAAGAACTAGCTCTCGACAGGGGGCCACTATAGGGAAAGTGGCTGCATCAGTCAAACCACTCTGAATAGGTTTTTCCTACATGGAACCTGGAATGGGTTCTTTGACTTGGCTTATAATTTCCTCTAAGGCTCCAGTTTAGTTTTGATCAGGGTATCCTCACAATCGGGTAGAGAGAAAATCAAAGGGGAAGTGTTTCCAAAATTTGGGACTGGGTTCTTCATTTTGGCTCACAAACTAGGAATAAACAAGGAGACACAGTAGTCTTAAAGGAGTTCAAATTTGACAAAGTAATGATCTTTAATGGAAATGAGGAGGCCAAAAAGAGAGACTCACCTAGTTTCTTATGCTACACACTAAGCTCTGAGAGGAGGGAAAGATACCTTCTTCCGCATTGGTTGCTTGAGATGTCTCTTCCACTATGAACAAAAATGGCTAGGCTCTTCAATTTATCATTAAATAGTTCACAAATTATGGGAGATTCTCAATAAATGGTGAATAATGCCACATGAGGTTCAATTAGTGATCACAAGTAATTTGCACCACTTTAAACCTTGATTACTATACTTTCCCAAGAATGAAGTGACACTTAAGTGTCATTTCTATTAATTACGATATCCACACCATGCGCGGATCTCATAATCAACTTCCAGCTGTCATTTATGTCAAATCACTACTTTCCACTTTCATAAATTAAAAACATATGTTGAACCTCAAATCTTGAACTACAAGAGTTCAAAGTTCAAGTTCAACAAGAGGGAAAAAGGACTACCCTTTGGTATGATTCAATTAAATAAAGCAAAAAAAACTAGCGACAAGGAAAATGATAAATAAAAAGGAAAACATCTTGCAAAAGGATAACATCAATTGAAATTTGAATCTTGAACCATGAGAGTTCAAAGTTCATAGTTCATTGGACAAGTGCGCACTGCAAAGACAACATGCCGCTAAGTTTGCAAACAAAGAGGGACAATCATACCAAAGGGTGTTATTGAACCTCAAATCTTGAACTACGAGAGTTCAAGGTTCAAGTTCAACTGACAAGGTGTATATGTAAGGAACTAAAATTTTGAGTGAAACACACCTTAAAATATTATGGGGTGATTTTTAAAAAATTAGAGCCAGAGATAATTTAGCAAAAATATATTGGTAACACCAGCAGAAAAAGGAATACAAAGAAAATGTAAAGAAAGATAATGAAGCTTTCTTCTTAATTTAGGGTACAATCACTTAAGCTATTTTTCCTAGGATAAGTGGTGCTCTTCATTCTAATCAAGCATGGAAAATATTAAGTAATTCATATCAAGGTGCACAAACTGCTAAATTGCAAACAATGAAAAATTTGTTTGAAAATGTAAAAATGACATCTAGTGAATCTGTCAATTTCTTACAAAGGTAAAAGGCCTGGTGAGTCAAATGAAAATACTAGCGGAAGATGTAGATGAAAATCATGTAATTGAAAAGATTTTAAGAAGCTTGATTCCAAAATTTGAAGGCATGGTCTTTACAATTGAGATATCTAAGGCTCTCTCAAGCATGCAAATTGATGAATTAAGTAGAATTTTGTTAACTACTGAAGAAAGAATGAAAAGTAATGAATAAATCTTAGAGCAAGCATTTTCCTCTAAAGAAAATATAAGAGGAAAAAGAAACACATTCTTCAAGAGTCATAATAAACATGACGATAACAATAAGAATGAATACAAAGGTGAATCTAGTAATTCCAGAGGAAGAGAAAATTATTCAAGAGGAAGAAGTAGCAACTTTAGAGGAGCTGGAAGAGGAAGAGGTAGAAGTAATGGGGGAGATAATAGTAAAAGGAATGTCCAATGCTTTCATTGCAATAAGTTTGGACATTATGCTTCAGAATGTTGGAGTAAACAAGGTGAAACCAAAAAGAGAAGTGCTCATAGCACCATTGAAGATAAACAAAATTTGTTTATTTCCTACCTCAGTACAAGTTTAACTGAAAATAATGTGTGGTATATAGACTCTGGTTGTTCTTCACATATGACATATAATGAGAATCTATTTGTCAACTTGGATCAAAAGAGTCAAAGTATTGTAGTACTAGGAGATAATAATTCTAATGGAAGCAAAGGTAAGGGTACCATTGTAGTTACAATTGTTAGGAATAAGGTGTCTCAACCTTGGATAATTCCTATTCTTATTATTTGTTTCGTAAATGTATTTTTTGCAAATAATGTAATTAAGTGTGAGTGTACATGTCTAGTTGGCATGTTGATGTGTCACTCCACTTGATGTGTCGGCATCTTGTGCGTAAGGAGATCATGACTAAAACAGTCATGACGGATTCCTATGACGTGTAAGAACTATTTAAGGAATGTGTTATGATAGGTGTAAGAGAATCTTATGAATTGGGCCTATTTGGGCACCCAAGAAGAAGTGGTTGGTGTTTGTAAGAGAATATGCCAAAAATAGGTTGGTATGACAGATTCTCTTACACTTCTCTTGTGACCGTTATTTTTGGCGGATTCTATGACAAGCTGTCATAATCTATTCTAGGGATGGATGCCTATTCTTGGGATTGCATGTAACAACTGTGTACATGTGGCTTTGTGCATGGGTCTTGGTGGTTGTGTCTATTTTTGGGTCCAGAGGAGTCTATACATATGATGTTGCTCCTATGGGAGAGATATAACAAAATTTAAGTCTTGTTGGCTTTGTCTCTCGTCTCCTGAAAGAACTTGCATTGCAAGTGTATTGTAACCTTTGTGTTGAAGATAATACATTGTGCAGGTTTTGGAGTGCTGGGGTTTTTTACTGAAAGGTTTTCCCCAGGGTATATCATTATTTCATTCTCTATTTTTTCTGTATGCATGGTATGTGGTTGCAATATCTTTGTTAAAGTAGTTAACGAATCTGAAATTGTAAGGATTTATAAGAATTTGCACAATACTCTCCTATAGATATTAGCGTAGGAAGCTATTTCCACACCTGAGTTTCCTTACAAGTGGTATTAGAGCCTGATCAACTTTTGATCCTAGTTGTTGGGTAGGGTCTTTTGAGCTAATCTCAAGTTTGAGTGGGAGTTTTTTGCAGAGCACTCTGAATCTTATTTGCAGATTGAGATGACAAGTTCATCATATGGAAGAATGGAGGTGGAGAAATTTAATGGCACTAATTTTGAGTTGTGGAAACTCAAGATGGAAGACATGTTGGAAGATCGTGACCTATGGGAAGCGACTTCAAATGCTACAAGACCAAAAACTATAGCTCAAGTAGATTGAGATATCAAAGACCGTAAAGCTAAGGGTCTCATAAGAATCTGTTTAACCGATCCAGTCCTTCTGAATGTTCTAGATGAGAAAACCGCAAATAGTTTGTGGGAAAGACTTGCGGCTGTGTATCAGGCCAAATCTCTGGTGAACAAGTTGTTCCTGAGGAAGAAGTTGTACTCTCTATGAATGGAAGAAGGTGGATCCTTAACGGATCATTTAAATGCATTTAATCTACTGGTTGCACAATTGACATCAGCTGGTGTCAAGTTAGAGGAGGAGGATCATTGCTACACACTTTTGTGTTCTTTACCAGATTCATGGGACCATCTTGTGATGGCTCTCAGAAGCACTTTAGTCACCTTCAAAATGGATGATGTGGTGTCTTTGCTACTATCAGAGGAGATGCAGAGAAAGGCTTCCGTTTCAGAAAAAGAAGCCCTTGCTGTTCGTGGGAGATCCACTGAAAGAGGGAAGAAAAATGACAATAAGTCTGACAATAAGGGTAGATCCAAATCCTGTGGGAAGTCAAAGAATTCCAATAAGTCCAAGGAAAAATGTTGGAACTGTGATAAATCTGGGCACTTCCATAAAGATTGCAAAGAGCCAAAGAAGAAGAAGAAAGGTTCAGATTCAGCTTCAGAAAGATCTCAAGAAGATGGCGATGCATTCATCGTAGCTTTGGCAGACCATGCATCTGATGATGTGTGGTTGGTTGACTCGGGCACATCTTTTCACATGACCTCTCATCGAAACTAGTTCTCAAAATATGAAGAGTTCGATGGTGGAAAGGTGTACTTGGGTGATGATTCTTACCTAAAGATAGTTGGACGTGGAAGAGTCACTATCAAATTTCCTGATGGATGAGTAAAGGGAATCAACAGAGTTATGCACATTTTGGGTTTGGCATGAAACCTATTATCTATAAGTATGCTGAATGATGTAGGTGTGCAAGTTGTTTTTTCGAAAGAAGGATGCAAGATGAAAAGAGGATCGATAGTGCTTGCAAGGGGTACTAGGAGAGGTACCTTATTTCAGCTAGATGCATGTATTCATCTATGTAATAGTTCTTCATCCTCACCATCTGAACAAGCAGTGAAGAAGTCTATGGCTATTGGTTTTGATGGTAGTGCAAATACTTTGGAAGGTAAGCTTCCTGCAGAAAAGACAATGTTGTGGCATATGAGATTTGGCCACATTGGTGAAAAGGGTCTTAGAACCCTGAAAAATAAAAATCTCGTTGAGGGGTTAAATGATTGCAATCTCAAGTTCGACTTCTGTGAACACTGTGTCTATGGTAAACAAAATCATGTTCAGTTTTATTCTAGTTCTCACAAATCTTCTGATGTTTTGGATCTTATTCATTTTGATGTATTTGGTCCTGTAAAAGTTCTTTCAATCTCCAAGTCTATATTTTTTGTATCTTTTATAGATGATTACAGTAGAAGGACATGGATTTATTTCTTTAAAAGTAAGACACAAGTCTTTAGTCAGTTTAAAGAATTTAAAGCTCTTGTAGAGAATCAGACTAGTAAGAAGATTAAGTGTGTGAGAACTGACAATGGTGGTGAGTTTTGCTCAGCAAAGTTTGAACAGTTCTGTAAAGAACAAGGTATCGAGAGGCATAAGACAACTCCTTATACCCCACAAAAAAATGGAGTTGCAGAGAGAATGAACAGGACATTGATGGAGAAGGCTAGGAGTATGCTTAGTGGAGCTAGTTTAGAACAAAAGTTTTGGGCCGAAGCTGTGGCCACTTCTTGCTATTTGGTTAACAGATCTTCTACATCAGCCCTTGTTGGTAAGACACCCATGGAGGTGTGGTCTGGTAAGAAGCCTTCAATTAGACATCTTCATGTTTTTGGTTGTGAAGCTTATGCACATGTTCCAAAGGAGAAAAGATCTAAGTTGGAAAACAAAGCTGTTAAATGTATTTTCATCGGATACAGTGCAGGTGTGAAAGGATACAAGCTTTGGGATCCCGTGACTAGTAAGGTGTTGTATAGTAGAAATGTTATTTTCAGAGAGCTAACATATTCTCCTATTGTGCTACAACCAGATGAAAAAGAAAAGAAAAAAGATGTTGTTCAGCTGCCTCCTACCCCTGAGAAGACTGAACAGAGAGACCATGTTGGGCCTAATGATGAGGAGAGCTCTAGCAGCTCTGATAGTTCAGAAGAAGAGGAAGAACCTCAACCGCAGCCCTTGAGGAGATCCACGAGAGAAAGAAAGCAACCAGAAAAGTTTGGTTATTCTATGTTAGATTCCAGTTATGCCTTTGCTTTGATTACTAACACTGATGAGCCTAGATCTGTGAAAGAGGCTTTGGGCATGGAAGATGTAGGTTCCTGGATTGAGGCTATGGATGATGAGATGGCTTCATTGGAGAAAAACAAAACTTGGGACCTTGTACCTTTGCCTAAAGGGAGAAAATCTGTTGGTTTTAAATGGGTGTTCAAAAAGAAATTTTGTGCAGATGGTAGTGTTGAAAGGTATAAAGCTAGATTGGTTGCAAAGGGGTATTCACAGGTAGAGGGAATAGATTATGGTGAAATATTCTCTCTTGTTGCAAAGTTGACATCCATTAGATTTCTGTTATCTCTTGTTGCATCATATGATTTAGAGATAGAACAGATGGATGTGAAGACAACTTTCCTTCATGGTGATTTGGAGGAAGAGATTTATATGTCATAGCCTGAGCACTACATTGTTAAAGGTAAAGAATCCTTAGTTTGTAGATTAAAGAAATCTCTATATGGTTTGAAGCAATCTCCTAGGATGTGGTACCTTAAGTTTGATGCCTTTGTGTTATCAATTGGATTTGTAAGATCAAAATCAGATCATTGTGTTTATTTCAGAGTTGAAAATGATCACCTTCTTATTGTTGCATTATATGTTGATGATATGTTGCTATTTGGGAAGGGTAAGGGTATGATTTCTGATTTTAAATCTCAGTTGTCAGCACAGTTTGAGATGAAAGATCTTGGGGCAACTAGGTACATCTTGGATATGGAAATCAGTAGAGACAGGTCTAACAGAAAACTTTGGTTGAGTCAGAGTAAGTATGTGAAGTCTGTGTTGGACAGGTTTAGCATGGTAGATTGTAGACCACTATGTGTTCCTATTTATGTGGGAACAAAGTTATCTGTAGATGATTGTCCAAAATCTCCTAGTGAGGTGGAGGACATGAGTAGAGTACCTTATGCTAGTGCAGTTGGCAGTCTTATGTATGCTATGGTCTGTACTAGACCAGACATTGCCCAAGTAGTGGGAGTCCTGAGTCAGTTTATGGCTAATCCTGGACGGGTACATTGGGATGCAGTTAAGCGAGTATTATGATATTTGAGGGGTACATCAGATTACTCCATATGTTATCATGGTAACTCTTCTGGATCTCCACATTCAGTTTGTATTCATGGGTTTGTAGATTCAGATTGGGTAGGTGATATTGACAGCAGGAGATCCACTAGTGCTTATGTGTTCACTATGTTTGGTGGTGCCATCAGTTGGATGAGTAAGCGACAACCTGTGGTTGCTTTGTCCACTATAGAAGCTGAGTACATGGCTACTACTCATGCTTGTAAAGAAGCCATTTGGCTTAGAAGATTGTGTTCTGATGTTGGTGTTGATGCAGAACAAATTACTATTTGGTGTGATAGTCAAAGCGCTATTTGCCTTGCAAAGAATCCAACTTTCCATGCCAGAATGAAGCACATTGATGTGCAGTTTCACTTTGTGAGAGATATGGTGGAAGATGGAAAGGTAAATTTGGAGAAGGTAGATACTATGAAGAATGTTGTAGATGCATTAATGAAACCAGTGGGCACTGAGAAGTTCAGATGGTGTTTAGAGTCTATGGGCCTTTTGGCCTATAGTGGTTAAAGTTCCTGTTATGTTCCTGTTGCTCTTACAAGGTGTTCGACAAGTGGGAGAATGTTAGGAATAAGGTGTCTCAACCTTGGATAATTCCTATTCTTATTATTTGTTTTGTAAATGTATTTTTTGCAAATAATGTAATTAAGTGTGAGTGTACATGTCTAGTTGGCATGTTGATGTGTCACTCCACTTGATGTGTCAGCATCTTGTGCGTAAGGAGATCATGACTGAAATAGTCATGACAAATTCCTATGACACGTAAGAACTATTTAAGGAATGTGCTATGACAGGTGTAAGAGCATCTTATGACTTGGGCCTATTTGGGTGCCCAAGAAGAAATGGTTGGTGTGTGTAAGAGAATATGCCAAAAATAGGTTGGTATGACAGATTCTCTTACACTTTTCTTGTGACCATTATTTTTGGTGGATTCTATGACAAGTTGTCATAGTCTATTCTAGGGATGGACGCCTATTATTGGGATTGCATGTAACAACTGTGTACATGTGGCTTTGTGCATGGGTCTTGGTGGTTGTGCCTATTTTTGGGTCCAGAGGAGTCTATATATATGATGCTGCTCCTATGGGAGAGATATAACAAAATTTAAGTCTTGTTGGCTTTGTCTCTCGTCTCCTGAAAGAACTTGCATTGCAAGTGTATTGTAACCTTTGTGTTGAAGATAATACATTGTGCAGGTTTTAGAGTGCTAGGGTTTTTTACCGAAAGGTTTTCCCCAGGGTATATCATTATGTCATTCTCTATTTTTTCTGTATGCATGGTATGTGGTTGCAATATCTTTGTTAAAGTAGTTAACGAATCTGAAATTGTAAGGATTTATAAGAATTTGCACAATACTCTCTTATAGAGATTAGCGTAGGAAGCTGTTTCCGCACCTGAGTTTCCTTACAACAATGTATAATATGGTGAAGTAAAACATATCAATGAAACATTAAGAATTTTTTGTTTGTTGGAAAAATGTTAGAGAAAAATTATCAAGTAACTTTTGATAAGAATGAGTGCATAAGAAGAGATAAATTAAAAAAGAATGCAATTGTTGCAAGAGCACAAATGACAGGGGATAGGATGTTTCCTCTTCATTTTACTCATGGGAACCAAGCACTAAGGTCTTAGGCACAAGAGATATGGTCACCTCAGTTTTAATGGGTTGATTTTACTCAGAAGATTAAAAATGGTTGAAGGTCTATCATTAATTGAAGACACAACAGAGGTGTGTGAAAAGTGCATTATTGGAAAATAACATAGGATACAATTTCCTGTTGATAAATCCACCAGAGCTAAACATCTTGAGATAATCCATACAGATTTGTGTGGTCCTATGGAAACACCTTCTTTGAACAAATCCACATATTTTCTAACCTTCATTAATGATTACTCAAGAAAAACTTGGGTGTATTGTTTGGTTTCAAAATCAGACATATTTGAAAAGTTTATAGAGTTCAAAAATTTGGTTGAAAAACAAAGTGGTAAGTATATCAAAGTGCTAAGGTCAGACAATGGAGGTGAGTACAAGTCAAATCAATTTATTGATTTTTGTAAAAATCATGGAATTAAGAGGGAGTTCACTACTTCCTACACTCCGCAGTAAAATGGAGTTGGTGAAACAAAGAATAGGAAAATTGTTGAAATGGAAAGAAGTATGTTGAAAGAGAAAAACTTGGATATAAGTTTTTGGGCAAAAGTAGTATACACAATAGTGTATCTTCTAAATAGAAGTCCTACAAAAGTAGTTAAAGGGATGACTCTTGAGCAAGCATGGTCTAGGGTAAAGCCAAGTGTTGATCACTTTAGAGTATTTGGATGTGTCGCTTATACACACATACCAAAAGAAAAAAGGTCTAAGTTATACGATAAAGGCCTTAAATGTATTTTTATTGGTTATGAAACTAAACATAAAGCATATAGGTTGTATGATCCAATAGTGAAAAAGATTGTGATAAGCAGAGATGTGGTATTCAATGAACTAGTAGAATATACCAAAGAAAATGAAACAAAAGGAAAAGAGATAGTAATTGATGATATTGAAGATGATGAAGAAGATGTACCTGAATCATCTAGTGCAGGAGAAAGAAAATATCAAAAATATTAAAGAAGGACATAAAAGAATCATTCATCAACCCTTATGTTGGATTCAAATTTTGAAAAAATGACAAGGCCACAAACAAAAGTGAATTTTGCATTGATGACTCAAATCATGGAAAATAATGAGCCACAAACATTTGAACAAGCTCAAGGAAAATAAGAGTGTATTGACGCAATGAACAATGAAATAGACACAATTGAAAAGAATGACACATGGGATTTGGTTCAATTACCTCTTGGTAAGGAAGTTATTGGTACACGATGGGTGTACAAAATGAAGTATAAATCTTATGAAAGCACTGATAAGCATAAGGCTAGATTGGTAGCCAAAGAGTACACTTAATAGGAAGCTATTGATTATATTGAGATATTTACACCTGTAGCACGAATGGATACTATCAAATTTGTTTTGGCATTGGCAGCTCAATAGAGTTAGGTAGTTTATCAAATGGATGTGAAGAGTGCTTTCTTGAATGGATATATTGATGAGGAAGTATATGTTTCACAACCTAAAGGTTTTGAAATACCTTCTAAAGAACATTACATTTGCAAATTAAAGAAGGCCTTGTATGGTCTCAAACAAGCACCAAGAGCATGGTATTCAAGGATAGACTCATACCTACAACAAAATGGTTTTTCACAAAGTCTTGATCAGATCCAAATCTCTATATCAGAAGCTCAACTAAGGATATCTTTATCTTAGTCCTCTATGTTGATGATCAACTTTATTTGCAGAGTTTAGAGAAACTATGATTAATGAGTTTGAAATGATAGATTTGGGACAAATGCACTACTTTCTTGGTATATAAGTATGGAAAATTAAAGATGAAATATTTGTCTCAAAAAAAATATGTGTCAGATCTAGTGAATCCCACTTTATATAGACAACTGATTGGAAGTTTGATCTACTTAACTACTACTCGTCCAAATATCACATTGTAGTGAGTTTGGTCTCTAGGTTCATGTTAGAGCCTAAGGAAACACATTGGAATGCAAATAAAAGGATTCTTAGATATGTTAAAGTGACATTGAGCTATGGTCTCAAATTTCAACATTCAAAGGATAGTAGATTGGTTGGCTATATAGATTTAGATTGGGCAGGCTCTGTTGATGATTAGAAGTCTACTTTTGGTTACACTTTTAGCCTTGGTTTTACAATATTCTCTTGGAAGTCATTGAGAAACAACCTATAGTATCACTTTCTACAATAGAGGTAGATACAAAGCTGCAACTTCAGTAGCTTGTCAAACTGTATGGTTGAGAAGACTACTAGAAGACTTACACCACATTTAGAGTGAACCTACCTTTTTGTATTGTGACAACAAGAGTGCTATACAAATGACAAAGAATCTAGTATTTCATAGTAGAACCAAAAACATTGAGATACAACATCACTATATTAGGGAATTGGTTCAACAAGGTTTGATCGAAATTGTGTACTGCAGTACAGAAGATCAGATTGCCAATATCTTCACAAAGGCTCTAGCTCGTGAAAGGTTCTAGAAGCTCAGGGGCTACTTCATGTTCCTCCCAATGGTCATTATGGGGGAGAGCGAAAATAATAATGTCCATTTTGGGGCCTACCTGCAGTCCTTATTGACTGCATAGTGTGATATTAATTATATAGTTGCATATATTTATGTTTGTAGTTGATAGTTGCAGCTCTTTATGATTGTAGTTGTATTATTGGTGAATACATGGTTGAATCCCATAATATCACCTCCCTTTTGGTTTTCTATATAATGGATGGCCTCCCTCTCTTTTCTTAAGGCAATTTGGGGCTTTTGCTTATATGCTTGTTTTGTGATCAGAAGATCACTCTTTCTTGATTTAGCTGCCTTCAATCAGTAGGCAGCAGAATAATTTCTCAAAGAGAGGACCAGCTAGATATTGGATTGAGCTATATATATCTTCTTTATAGTCTACGTTTGCTTGAGAGATTATGGAGCTATTATTATCATGAAAATTATGGTGTCAAGCTAGGAACGAGATACAAATTACATGATTTAGTGCTTGATTTGGCTATTAGTCTATGACAAGAAAGTAAATTTGTATTTAGTGGAGAGGAAGATTTCAAGATTGTTCCTGAGTAAAACAATAACTCATTTTAATCAATGTTATCAGATTTCTACAATTAATATAAATGTTTTATTTTATTTAAGTTTTTATACAATCGAACTCAAGAAAAATTAAAACAATAACCTATTACTCTAGACTAAAAAAACATTTTGTTAATTTGGTTAACCTCCGTGAAGTACGAACAAACATTCATCATATATCACTGTGAATTGCTCTGTATGAATTCCCTATTGAAAAACTTTCCTCACATTATTTCGCTAATATACAATTCTCGCATGAATTGACTGGTTGTATAATGGATGGTAATTGTTTCACCATATTTTCTTCTGCAATAAAGTAAAAAGTCATCAAAATGAAGGCGACCATGCCTCAAATTTCAGAGCCATGTAGTGTAAAGGCACTATCTTGGAATTAAATTCCTTTCTTCTTTGGTATAGTGAATTTAGAGGGGGAACATATAATTCCTTGTCATCTCCACCCTTTAACTTCATACTCTTCAGGACATTCTTGCAAGCAAAATGAAAAACACCGAATAAATGAGAAGACCCCCGCCCCCCCCCCCCAAAAAAAAAAGAAATACAGAGCAACTCTGATGAAACCTGAGAGCTGAAATCCCAGTCTCGTGTATTGAATTTATTGATAAGGAATTTATTTCGCATAAATGAGAAGCGGCGGTGAATGGACTGGACGGAATTGGTTTGTCTGTGCCGACGATTGATTAATTTTCACATTTCAAAGAAATGACAATGCACACAATATTGAAATTAACTCTTTTTATAATTCTTTCTTAATAAAGAAGTACATAACTCTACAGCTCTCAAAAAACAGTATACTCTGTCACATTTTCTTAGGACCTAGCCCAAAGAATATGAATCAAAATTTGTTTTCTCTGTCATAAATATAACAATGACTGCAGAAGTGGTTACATTTGAAGAAGTAAGATGGGAATGAAAATGAGCGGTCAATATGAGTGCATTTATTTATTATTTTGGTAGAGTAGTTTTAGTGGTGTTGAGGATCTGGACCTTCAGGAATTTGTCTCTTGCATTGAAACTTTGGCTTCATCTTTCTCACCCTCAACGATCCGGACTGCCCATTTTCTTGACTGATAATTCCTCCTTGTATTTGCTCATGAGTCATCTGATTTAAAAATTACAGAACAAACTTCAATTAGTCTTGCTTGTGATATGGGAAAAAATATAATCAACTGGAATTCAAGAAAACCTTAGACAAAGTTTGGTGACTTGTGGTGCCTTCGTTGTGC
The DNA here is from genome assembly GCA_027943335.1 of Chamaecyparis obtusa. Lineage (NCBI taxonomy): Eukaryota > Viridiplantae > Streptophyta > Pinopsida > Cupressales > Cupressaceae > Chamaecyparis > Chamaecyparis obtusa. The sequence goes on from BSBK01000424.1 coordinate 122,199, forward strand.
TCTACCTTCTGGTATTCCATGCTCAATCTGCCCCCTGTATTTCAAAATAAGAGAAAACAAAAAATAGTTTTTTCATTTGTTAAGTAATAGAAATCAGTAAAAATGCTCGCTTTCAAAATCATTATTTTAACATATGCAAATTCATATTTAGAGATTATTACATTTTTTATTAAGCTCAAGTTAAGTCAACCGAATCAAATTAAATGTATTGTTTAATATAGTCATGTTAGGTCCATAATGTCATGTTCAAATAATAAGTTATAAGATTTTTATGTTGGAAATCTATATTTGAATTCCTCAAAATAACATCTAAATAACTATGTTGATCTGAGTTGATTAAATGATTTATGTAACTTCTTATAACATCTTATAGAATAAAAACAAACCTATAAGATCCATTAAATACATCTCTATTAACTCAAAAACCTTACAACTAAATTCAAATTCTATTCCAAACAAAATGTATATAAAGAAACAAAAGAAAAGTTGTGCTTACTTTTTCTTGCTGGCTTGCCATAGTCACGAGAGAATGTTGGGTGAAATAATGAGGCAGTAATAAGCAACAACATTGTCATAACTACAAAGCCTCTATAACTATATAAAGCCATTGATCTTGCTCTACTTTTTCTCTGATCCTAATATAGCTGGCGATCTTAGCATAGTTCGTAGAGAGGTTACACGCCTTATATAGTTGGTAAAATACTAAGTTCCCACAACAGACATTTGAATTGTGAATGCAAAAAAGTAATTTAAAAATCCAAGAAATGCCTGATGATGAGGAAAGCTCTTAACCGCCACCAACCGTTATTATAGTTTGATAATCCTTGTCTTCACTCTATATTTAATTGAATTCCTCCCCACAAGTATTAATATAACACAGTGCATGCTTACTAGGTAGTTCGGCAACACGAAAAATTGAGGACTTTAAACTGTCACCAACTTATTTTTATGGAGGCGACAAGCCCTTTGTGGTAACTTTATGCGATGGTGGTTAACAGTGGTAAAGGGCTACGGTGTGTCGCATGTTCGCATAGCCCTTTTCCTGGCTATGCGATCATGCGACAACGGTTGAAAGATGCTGTTGCGGAATTAAAGGTGGGTCCGTGTGTCGGGTCTTGTCGACGTGTCCCTTTCTAATTGACCAACAAGCGCTGAGATGGATATGCATCGTGGTTCCCATAGCCAAGGGCAGGTAACAGTGGTGAAGGTTTATGGGGTCTCGCATGTTCGCATAAGCCATTTTCAAACTCTGCGATCATGCGACAACTAATAAGGGAATGTCGGCGATGCAGAGTTAAAGTTGCCAAGCCCACGAAACATGATGATCTAACGGTGGGGATAGAAAGTAGATCTTAGTTCAGATGATGACCGTTGATAGACTGTTGGCACCCTGAGGATGACCGTTGCATTTCAAGTTCAAATTTGTAGAGGAGTTTCGCGTCAGGAAGTACCAAAATTGATGGATTTAGCAGTGGTTTTCAACTGGTTTGGTGGCGCAGTTATTGCCGACTGATCCGAGGGGCTCAGTGACCATTCGCAGTGATGTTTGTACATGGTGGAGTAGGTTGCTGAGCTCAAGAAGCTTTTTGCAGGCGGTGATTTGTATTGGTTCTCATGGCTATCCCTGTCTGCTCTATTTGTTGGCATTCCTTAACTGCGCAAGTCCGACCAATTGGTGGGCCCAGGTCTTCAAGGGCTTTAAAATGATTAGTTATCGCATGATCGCATGTCAGAAATTTTTGACATGCGACCATGCAATCGGTTACTTCTTGTGCTGGGCCCGTTGGAGGGGAGGGCAGTGGTCCCGCTGGTGGTTATGTGGCATCTTGTGGTTGGTTGTCGCATGATTGCATGTCAGAGTTTTCTGACATGCGATCATGCGACTGGTTGACACCTGTTCCTCAGCCCGGTGGTAGGTGGTATACTTTGTTAATTTATGTTTGTATTTATATAAATAAAAATCTCAACTTCGGCCCTTCATCGATAAAAAAACAAAACAACTTAACATTAAAATCACATGTTATTGTCGGCGAATACTTTCAGCTCCGAGTTGTTTTACTACAGATAAAAACCGCCAATTTTTTGTTGTCTTTCTCTGGTGCGTAAACTGTTGAATACTTTAGACCCTCACAGTGAAAGGAAAACAGGAAATTGCTTACCATTAGAAGTACATGCAGACTCAATTTATTCATAGTGGCATTTGTGCTGTCACATATTACTGAGCTGGCGGCTCAAGAAATCCATTTTCTTTCTTTATTAAAGAGTTTTTCATAGTTTTTCTTATCACTTATAAATAATAAATCTGCATGCTTTCACATACATTTGTATATATACAAGTGTTGGCAGACCAGACTTACCTTTTGTTGGTAGATAGTGTTCAGATATTGTAAAAAGGTAAAAATGACGTTTTAGTGATAAACATTTCTTATAATTCGGCTCACATATGGAGAGTGTTGGGACGTGGAAAAACAATCACTAAAACAATACAGTGTCCAAGCTTCTCATAATTATGTTCATCGAAAAAATGTAAATTGTAATTTGATTGGGTAATCTCTGTAATACCCCAAAAATGGGCTATAAGTTCATTAACCTCCTACATCGACAAATCGAACAAAATCGACATCAAAGTCCTAACCTAAGGCACATCTAACATCATCGAATCATAATTGATTATCTTAAATTCTTCATCGGGGAATATTCCTAGTAATATTCCTAATTATCTTAATTATCTTTAATTTAATGATTATTTGGCGATAAATCACATTTATCCTAAGTTTGATTAATTGAATATTTTCATATTTAATTAATTAGATTTAATATTTGCCACTTAATTGTGTAATTAAATTTAATTTTATCTATTATTAATTGTATTATTTAATTTTGACAATAAATCAAAATTCCTATCTTTAATTGATTAAATTCTTATTTAATTAATTAAAGCATGTTGTCATTATTTAATAATATAATTTTTAATAAAAGTTTGGTAAAATAGTTAATTAACCCATAAATTAATTATTTTATTTCAAAAATCAGTTGAGTTGAGGATAAATCACTTTATTTATTTATTTAATTCTTAATTATTATGCATATTCAAAAGAAACAGTTAAACTCCAAATCAGAAAATCAATGCAAGTTATTAACTTTTTGGAACTCAACATCCTTTTGGAGTTCAAAAAGCTGATCTAAACTCTAATTTGAGTTAAAAAGCTATTTTTGCATGTTTTTGCATGATTTTGAGAATTAACTATCTTTCATGATCAGATAACTCAAAAATCAAGATGAGTTAATTTGAGTGATTTATGGCTTTTCCCATGCACCTCCAAAGCCCTGGATTTCTATAAATTAAGGCTTTAGCTCTTCACAAATCATCTCATATTTTGCACAATCACGCTGGAGAATTGGAATTGAAGAATCAAAGCTCTTGCGAATCGACATCTTTGTGAGATCAATCTTATTTTTGCATTCATATTTCATATCATTGTTAGATTAGCATAGCATATCAGTTTTCATATAGATTAATTTCATATCAGTTTTTCATTCATTCTTATTGCATAGAAAAATTCAAAAAAATAGCTTAATTGCATTTATTTCATATCCATCTTTTGCATTCAAATCCTTCATTTAGGTGTCATCTAGGTCACTAATCTCGATTACAATCTGAGAACATTAATCTCGCACCTATTAGAAGGTAGTAAATCGCTTGGTTAGATTAGATTTCAATTTTGCATGATTTTGATTATCACTAACCTCTAATATTTTACTGAGTGTTGTATCTACAGATCAGGTACAATTTTTACACACACATTTCTGGCGCCCACCGTGGGGCAACCCACCTTTGCATGCTGGTTTTGATTTTTTTGGGAGCTAAAACCCCAAAGTTTCAAAGATTTAATTTTATCTCCCAAACGGCTTGGAATTTTGGTCTAAAATTCTTTTTGCAAGTTGGTGACATGTCATGGAAGCTACAGTAAAAAATTTAGAATTTTCTAAAATGTTTTGAATTTTTAATAATTTTTTCTTGAAATTCTGGAAAAAATTAATATCTGACGCAAATCAGCATATTTTTCAGAAATTTTTATATTTTCGGAAATATCTTTAAATTTTATAGGGGGTCCATTCTTTGTGTTTTAAATTTGGACATGATATCATAGCTCAAATAGTCAATTTACAAAAACTGGTCTGTTTTGATAAAATGGGTCTCTACGGCACAAATGAAGAGATTTTTCTAAAATTTTTGCATTTTTGGAAAGCTCTCTATTTTTTAGTAGGGGTCTCTATTTTGAATTTCTATTTTTGTGGCCAAAATCATATCAAAAAAATTAGATCTTGTTGACTAGGTCAAATGCAGTGCAAAAAACTTAAAATTTTGTGATGGGTATGCACTTATTTTTTATATGATTCAATGCATGATATGAGTTGTCATTTGGATTAATTTTTAGTTATTATTGCTCCTAACAATTAATTTTTAGATCTAACCCTAGGGTTTTCATAAGTTGAATATACCTTGCATATCTTGTTTGCTTGTTGGCTTGTTGGAGAGTTCGTAGCTTGCTTGCATAGTAAAGCTCAACAAAAATTGTTAAAAATCAAGTAAAATCTACTAAGCGCATTGCAAGGATCCAAGGTATTCTCCTTCATCTATTAACATTTCAATTTGGACTTAAAATAAATCTCTTATGTGTCTAGCTTGTGTGCATCCTTTCATGCTTTTATCTATTTCTACACACTTGCATAATTGATACTAGGTTGTGACCTTTTAAGGATTCATTAAGTAGTCTTAGAATACTTGTGATTGATCTTGATTGCTATCTTGGGTTATTGGACTCGCTAATCCGCCGGCCCCTCATTTCCGCCCCGTGGTTGCAATCTCAGCGCCATAAAGGGGAGGGGTCAACAGGACATAAGCGTTAAGTGTTCCACTTGGCAACCCTTTTGTGCTTTTAGAAACTCACTTGTTTTCTAAGTTGGGGACTTGTTTTCAGCTTGTGTGAGGTGTTAAGTGTTCCACCTTGTGGACTCATCTCATATTCACTTTAAACGTTAAGTGTTCCTCTTTCTACTTTTTGGATGCTTTTGGTAGATTTGCTTTCGGAACATACATCTGTGCTCACATAGTAATTAGGCCCTATGAACACTATTCGTGATTCTTGAGAGATTGGATTCCTAGCGAAATCCTTCCTTGACGATGGAATCCTTGTAGGTAGGGAGGATACTTAGTGCGTTTCACATTCATCTTGGTTAGTGCATCTTCTCTTATTGATTGACACATTCTCTCTCCGGAGAGGTTGATAGATCACGTGGGGTTGATATCACAAGCTTTGGTGAATCAAAATTGGTTAGTGCGTCTTCTCTTATTGATTGATACATTCTCTCCCCGGAGAGGTTGATAGATCACGTGGAGTTGATATCACAGACCTTGGTGGAACAAAACTTTGTCTTAGCGTGTCGGATTAATCCGCTTGCTTTGTTTGGGTTAAAAGTGAAGAGGTGTCAAAACCTTCAATCTGGAGCCAAGTCCCCTTGTGGTATACTATTGTGAGTCATCTTTAGAGAGGGTTAACCATAGCGGACAATCCCTTCACAGGGAAAACTGCGTTGACGGAACCTCAAGCGGTAATAGCCATTTTCACCATGGTAGTGACAGCCGCTATATAAATGTCCTTGTGGAAGAAATCTCCATGGGTATGGTTCATTGTTGGGTTGTCAGATCTCCCTAGCAGCTCTTGAAGATTAAGTTCTCAGACTGTGTCAAAACCCTAGTGCGCCGGGATTGGAGTTCACCCCTTTGAATCATAAAAGTTGCAGAGTCAAACCATTACTAAAAACCCTAGAGAGGCCAATTTTTCACTTTCAAGTATATGTGTGTTATTGCAAAACTTTTTAGAACATACACAATTAGTACTCTCAGGGATTAGCACAATTTGGTCATTTGATTGTTCATGCGCAAGGTTGCTTTTTCCCTTGTTCATTGTTTTCAGACGTGCTTGGAATCACTTGCTTGCTGTTCTGCATACTTATTTATCTACTTGGCTATTAAAAATGATCAAATCTAGCATAACCTTCAAAATCTGGACAATACAATTTGCAAACAATCCAAAACTGAAGACCTTAAATTTTGCGAAAATTGACGTAAAATCTTTCTGGAGTCAAAAGTCATTTCAGGAATTTAAAAGTCGTACGAGTTTTGTCAAGTGTCATTTCAATATTACCCAACTATCGTATGAGTTTAGCAACTGTCGTTTCATAGACTACCCAGTGTCGTACGAGTCTGCAGAGTGTCGTTTGGAAAAATTTGAGAGAGTTTTCAGAAATTGTCAAATTGCAAGATATCCAATGTTTCCAGCCTAGTTCCAGAATCTGTCAAAAATATCATTGTGTCAGGAACAGAGCAGTAGCTATTGAGCATTCTACCATTTTCTGAGTTTGATCTTTTGCATCCGATCTAGTCTTCTGTTTGATCAATTTGAGTCCTTTTTATCTTGTGTCAAAACCTTGTCATAACTATCAATCTTCAATCAATCTTCAAAAATAGACTAAGTGTTGAGAACTTGTGTTCGCTATCTTTTGGGCGATCTATCCCATACATCCAGGGCACAGTTTCCTCCACCCACATCTCATCAGATCTTCAAAACTATCATAATCTTGACAAGGTTGCGTCATCCAATTTTCTCGAATCAAATTGTTCTTCAGTTGTCTTTGTCCTTTTCTTCTGTTTCATTCAAAGTTAATGGTGGAGACTAGAGCTTCTTCACACAAGAAATCAGAAGAAACATCTCAGAACTTACTTTTGACCAATACACCAGGTCCAACTCTTGAACAAATCATCAAGTTAGGTATCTACGAAGACGATGGTCTCGGTAACTTTCGATTGAAAACTGGTTACATACCTCCTTTATCAACTCACAGAGGTAATCAACAAACTCCTCCTCAATCTATTCCAGGGAGCCCAAAAACTCCTACCATGTCTCAAGCAGGGACAAACCATGGTTCTCTAGGAGGAGGATCCCAGGGACACCATTCTCAACATAATGCCGACCAAGACCCTACACCCTCTGAAATCCATCGGTGTTAGAATGATGATGAATTCAAAAGAATGATGAGGCATTTCTTGAAAATGGATAGAGAGGCATACTTTTTGCAATTAGCCTAGGAAGGAGCTAAACTTCCTCCTCACTTCAATGTCGAAGATATCATCATGCATGAGGAAGAAACTCTGATGACGGCCATAATGAACCAGCTGCACGCTATGCAGGTCAAAATGAATAAAATTGAGAAAGAGAAGGAACCCAAGGAATTCTCCATGGAGGCCCTTTGTCCTTTCCCTTTTGACAAATACTTGTATATGCCTCCATTCCCAAAAAGAGTGGAGATACCAAAGTATGACAAATATGACGGACACTCTGATCCTCAAGATCATGTCAGAGAGTTCTGTACGCAATCCGTGGAATTCATGCATGAACCGACTTATCTAATGCGTCTTTTTCCTAGATCCTTGGGAGGAGCCTCCATACAATGGTTTTCAAGATTACCTTCTACGATCAAAACTTTTGAGGAATTGATTAAGTTATTTTATCAAAAATATTCCTACAATATTCAACATCTAATTACCATGATCGATATTGGTAACCTCAAGCAATATCTAGGGGAATCATTCCTAACTTTTCTCAAGAGGTGGTGAAAGAAGTTTTCTCTATATGCTAGACCAATTCCCGAAATGGAGAAACTTGAAATCTTTATCAATAACCTTGTTCCAGAGCTCAATTATCCATTACAAATGCAAGATCATGTATCTTTTGATAAAATGGTGGATAATGCAATCAAGATTGAGAAAGTACTTGTGAAGAAAGGAGAAATCACACTTCAAAAGGACAAGTCTGAATCTGGATCTAGCTCAAAAGATAAAAACAAGAGCTGGAATAGAAACAAAGGTATCGTCTCTGATGGTGTTGTTGACACTATCTGCACTCCATCAAAGGCACCGACCTACAATCTCACCCTTGCCACCAAAGCCATTGAAGCTTCAGAGCAAAAATCTGCTGAACCATCTCCAAAGAAGCCATTCAAACGATGGGATAATAAATGAAAGTTTACTCCCCTGGGAGAATCTTTGGAATCTGCCCTGAGAACCCTGATAGCTGATAACATGATCTCTTTACCACCAATCCGAAAACCTGATCCGGATCCAAAACCATATTGGTGGAAAGATAATGAATTCTATGCTTTCCATCGGACTAAAGGCCACAAAACTAATGGATGCTTTCACTTGAGGCATACCATTCAAGACTTGATAGATCAAGGGGATATCATGATCGATAATCCTACCAGCAATAATGATCACACAACATTTACAAAACCATTTCCACAACATGGCAAGGGAGTTTCCACTTCCCAGCCTAACATGGGGGCAAAAGTCAACTATGCCTACCCGGGAAATGATGCTGTCATCAATATGGTTGAACCATGTCTCTCTGAGAGCTGCAATGTCATCACAATTGTACGAAGAGATAGAAATCATTCCTCAGCTAATGCGGTTACCAGATCACAAGCTTAGACTCATCTGAAAGGACAAACACCAAGTTCATCTAATGTCCCTAAGATACCTTTCAATCTCACATCTGCTTCTAAACAGAAGGTTGCCTCGAAATCTTCCAATCCAAAGGATACCAGACCTACATCTTACAGCATCATACAACAACTCCAGCATACCAATGCCAAAATCTCTATGTTTGAGTTACTTCGAATATCTCCAGCTCACAGAGATATCCTAGACAAAGCTTTGCTCGGCTCTAATGTTCCTGATGATCTAGATCTAGACAGGTTTCAGACTATGGTTGGTCATCTAACATCTCCGCAATATATCTCCTTTTTAGAAGAGGATGACAACTCCCTAAGTCACCCACATAATCAGCCCTTGCACATAGAAGTCTTGATCCAGAACCATCGAGTCAAACGTGTGTTGATAGATGGGGGTGCAGGCCTCAACATTTGTTCTTACAACTTAATCACATAGTTGGGATTCTCAGAGATGGCTATTGATCCTCGAAAGAAGATCACCATAAAATCCTATGATGAACAAGAAAGAGCTTCTAAAGGCACCATTGTCTTTCCCATCCGAGTGGGTCCGGTCATCAAAGATACCACATGTCAGGTGCTTGATCTACCATTGGCTTACAATATCCTTCTAGGGAGACCCTGGATACATGAAATGCAAGCTATTCCTTCTATGTACCATCAATGCTTGAAATTTCCCTATGAAGGAGTGGAGGTTACTATCCCAGCAGATCTGAGTACAACTTGCAATACATTGAAGGAAAGTGCTGATAAGCTTGTACCTAATAACAGAGAATCTTCCATCAAGCAACAAAATGTGGCTTCCACATCTAAGATGGATGACATTGCTAAAGAGATCAATATCAAAGAAAATGGGATGGGAGAATACACTATAGAGCTAGTCTTGTCTCTGACATCTCTCCCTATCTCGCCCAAGTCATATGGACAATCTTTGAAGCAATCTAAATCAGAACCTAAGGAACCTATGGAAGCATACAAAAGAAATTTTGTGGCGGAGCAAGTATCCAAACAAGAATTTGAAGAAGATGAAGCTGTGCTTGCATGGCTATACAAAGATGATTCTGAATCCAAAATTGTTCAACCTAGTGAATCTATAGCACCTACAATCCTTTCTAATTCATATGGTCCAGGAAACAAATTGATAGCCAAGATGGGATATTCCGGTCAAGGACCTCTAGGAATCAGGGGAAAGGGTCTTGTGACACCCATTTCACATATTGGTAGAGCAAAAAAAGATACTGGTGGCATAGGGTTTATGAAGAAACCCTATCATCTCAAAGGTGGTTGTTCTCATGTCATAAAACAAATTGCACCAGAAGAATCCCTTCTTAAGAAAGAAGAAATAGAACCCTCTGATGATGATTCAGACAGCTCTGAGCTTATCCCCTATGAAAAATTGCCTAAAGAGATCAAAGATCTTCTTGATGATAATGATGATCCTATCAGAAGAATTAATGTAGTAGAAACTCAAGAACCTACTGTAGCGCAAGAGATGGTTGCACCACAAGAACCAGCTAATCTCGAAGGCAATCAAGCTGATCAAGAAGAAGGGGGTAGTTATTCTGACACTGATTCCCATGAATATGAATTCAAGTCAGAGACTGAGGGAAATCCTTCTTGGGGTATTCATCCTGATTTCACACATTTTTTAAGCTTTCCTAGAGATCCTGAATCAGAAGCTGAGTCAAATGACTATGAATGGGGTGCCATTCCAGAAAAAGATGAGCTTATAACAGAGAAATATATTGATGTTATTCACCAATATGTATCTCAGCCCAACGTAGGTCTAGAGCGAAACAATGAACTTAACATGTCTAATCCACCTATGGCTGAAGAGGACTCCCATGATGATGTTGAGCCTATTCACGAATTGAACATTTTGAGCTGTAATATCACCTTTGAACTTGAGTGTCGGGTTAGGACCAATGATGACATATCCACATCTGTGAACACCATATCCCAAGCCTTTCCCGCTTTGACTATACAATGCCCTGATCTTATCGACCGAACTTCCACAAACCCAAACCATGGTATGTAAACCTTCCCAAATGACTATGCCCTTGCCTGCTACCTCAATGCAGTTGAGCCTATGAGTACTTCCATCAGTGAACCGAGCGTCAGCATGACCAAGTCGGACATCAAATATCTTAGTCAGAAAAACAAGAGTAAAAAGAAAAAGAAAAAGAGTTCTGAGGGTGAAAACCACTTTGTGGCAGTCTCAGAACCGACAAAAGTAAAAAGAAAAGATGTATCTGAAGGTGAAAACCTCTCTGAGGTGCCTAAGGATGAGATATTTGATGTACAACAGAGGAATCACATGACTGCGGGCTATGAAATGTATTCCCTTATGGATGGTTTTTCTAGATACAACCAAATCAAAATTGCTCCAGAAGATCAAGAGAAAACAGCTTTCACATGTGCGTGGGGAACCTTCTGTTGGAATGTTATGCCATTCGGACTCAAAAATGCTGGAGCTACATATCAAAGAGCAATGACATCTATTTTTCATGATATGATGCATAAAACAATGGAGGATTACGTGGATGATACCTTGGCAAAATCCATGATTAGAACTGAACATCTAACAGACTTGAGCATGATCCTCGATAGAATGGAAAAATTTAGTCTTCGACTAAATCCTAAAAAGTGTTCTTTTGGAGTCACTTCTGGAAAGCTCCTAGGATACATCATCTCCAAGAAAGGCATTGAAGTTGATCCAGCTAAGGTCAAGGCTATAATAGAGATGCAACCTCCCACAAATATCAATCAAATGAGGACGTTGCAAGGCAGAGTTCAATCTATCAGAAGATTCATATCACAGCTAGCGGACATATCACAGCCTTTTACAAAAACATTACATAAAGGTGTGACCTTTGCATGGAATGAAGAATGCGAGAACAACTTTAAACATATCAAGAAGTATCTTTCAAATCCACCTATATTGATGCCTCCTATTCATGGGAAGCCATTAATATTATATGTCTCCGTAATAGATTCATCACTGGGGGCATTGCTAGCACAGCATGATGAGAACAAGAAAGAAAGAGCCATCTACTATATCAGCAAAACTTTAGTGGCCTATGAGAAGAACTACTCAATGATAGAGAAGGCATGTCTAGCTGTGATCTTTGCATCGCAGAAACTGAGACACTACATGTTAGCTCATACTACTCATTTGGTAGCTAAAATTGATCCACTGAAATATCTCCTAAGCAAAGCTGCCCTCATAGGTAGACTAGCTAAATGGGTCATGCTCTTGAGCGAATTTGACATTGAATATGTTGAAAGAAAAGCTATCAAAGGATAGGTCATTGCTGATCAATTAGTTGAAGCACCACTATTTGATGATACACCCATGCAAATGGAATTTCCCGATTCCTCTATCATGCACCTCTCTTTTAGAGCATGGCGGTTATTCTTTGATGGCTCCTACACACAGAATGGATCTGGAGCAGGCATATTGTTCATCACTCCTCAAGGATACTTGATACCCAAAGCATTCAGATTAAAGTTTCCTTGCACAAACAATATTGCTGAATATGAGGCACTTCTCAATGGTATGAAAATGGCAATATAGTGGAGAGTTATAGAGATGCACATTCATGGAGACTCACAACTGGTTATCCACCAAGTCAATGATGTGTACCAAACCAAAGATGAAAAGCTCATTCCTTACAAGAGAATGGTAGATGATTTAAAGAAATACTTCATCTCTATCACATTTGAACAAATACCCAAAATGGAGAATAAGGTTGCCGATGCAATGGTGACACTATCTACTCTCTTACATCAGCCCGAACATGAGCTACGCTACGAGTTCCTGGTGGAAGCCCTATCCTATCCTGCATATGACTCCCCTGAAATCCGCATGATCTGCACCGTTGTAGGTTATGATTCATCCCGCTACAAAAATCTATTCTCCTATCTCCATGACCAAATCATCCCTGAGTCCTTTAACCATTTTGAGAAATGAAACCTTATCCGATCCGCATCCCGATACGTCATCATTGGTAATGATCTATACAAACGAGGTCTAGATGGTACACTGCTTAGATGTTTAGAACGGGAAGAGTCTCAACGTGCATTAGAGGAAGTCCACAAGGGTATATGTGGGTCACACTCGAACAGTTTAACGTTAGCTCAAAAACTTATTAGGGCTGGGTACTATTGGCCTGAAATGGAAAAAGAGGCTATTAAATTTGCTAAAAACTGTCAACAGTGTCAAGTACATGGCAACTTGATTCATGCTCCAGGGAGAGATCTAATTCCCTTTACTACACAATGGCCTTTTCAACAATGGGCATTTGATCTCATAGGTGCTATCCATCCGCACTCTTCTAATGGAGATACCCATATAATCACAGCTACAGATTATTTTACAAAATGGGTAGAAGCAGTTCCTCTAACACAAGCAATGGGGAAACAGATCTCTATGTTCATCCTGAACTACATCATTTGCAGATATGGGATCCCTCACTCTATAATCACAGATAACGGGGGACAATTCAAAAACAAGGACCTAGATGACTTATGTGCCAAGTTCAAAATTACTCAACATTGGTCATCTATCTACTATCCTCAAGGGAATGGACAAGCTGAGGCTTCAAACAAAAATCTCCTGAAGATCTTGCACAGAACAGTGAATAAAATAGGAAGAGACTGGCATCTGATGATCAATCCAGCTCTCTGGGCATATAGAACTAGTATCAGAATGCCTACAGGGGCTACACCTTTCACTTTAGTTTATGGGTCTGAAGTGGTACTACCTATTGAGGTTGAAATCCCATCACTCAGAATCAGAATGCATGGACTTGTCACTGATGAAGACTACAGAGTGTCTAGGTTACAAGAACTTAAATTACTAGATGAACGTAGGCAAGTAGCGTATGATCATCTCAGAGTGTATCAGAAAAGAATGTCTAGAGGCTACAACAAGAAAGTCCGACACAGAGAATTTCAGGTTGGTGATATAGTTTTGAGAGAAAATCCTAAAACTCAATCCCATCAATAACGCAAGGGGAAGTTCGAACCCAATTGGCTGGGTCCCTTTGTTATCACTGCTACTTTTGGCTCTGGTGCCTATCAACTCTCAACGACTGAAGGAGAACAGCTCTGAGAACCAATCAACGTTCTCCATCTGAAGAAATTCTATGCCTAAGGCATTCAGTGCTTGGTGAATGTCCTAAAAAAAATCTTAAAAATCAGAAAAAGTCCTGAAAAAATGAACATCTTGGTGAAAACCTAGCAATAGGCGCCTTGATGATTCACAAAAAAAAATAAAAATATATCAAAAGTAAAAAAACAATTGAAAAAATGAAAAAAATAAAATAAAATAAAAAATGAAAAAGAAGAAAAAGTGCCTTGGTGAAAACCTGGAAACAGGCACCTTGGTAGCAAAAATAGAATCTCTACCAAGATGGTGAAAACCTAACAAACAGGCGCCACTTGTTCCAAAATGCTCCATCTATCAGCACAATCTTGGTCTTTCCCAGCTTTCAGTCTTGCTTTAGTTTGTACATATCTCCTGGTTTGTTTCTGCATATCCTGGTTTCAATAAGTCGGTCTGTACACCAATCAGCTCAAGTGTCTGTATCCTATCAATGTTCAAATTTGGGGGCAATCAATGTCATATCCTATGGTCTCCCATGTATCTTAGACATTTCCTATCCAGTCAGAGTCCTTTGAAGCTTCCTGTTGAGTCAGTCAGTCAGTCTCGTCTCCAGAAAGGATTTTGCATCTACAACAATCAAACATCAAAACTCAACTGAAAACAATTTGTGCTTTTCATGCTTTTATCTCCTTGTAGGCTTACTGATTCGCATTGATATTTTTGCATATTGTGTCCCTTCGAGCTCTTCGATGATGTCCTTTATAGGATTTAGAGAGTGATGACTGGGGGCATAATCTTTTCTTTGTCTTCTGCTTGTATGTGAAAATCTAACATCTTTGGAACTTCTGGATTGAAATGGTGTCCAACTGTAAGAGCCTCTATCTCAAATTGGATGGCCATGCGTACCTCGACCATTGATACCCAGACAATTCAAGGAAGTTTGATCTAACTATTATCTTTTTGAGTAAGTTCTTTCTCCTACTGTGGAACACAATCTTGCCTAAGGATGTGAACGATAAAGGGTCACTACGGGTAATTCACATTGGATTTAGAATGATCTCTTGACTGTTTGATGTGTTTGTAATGCAAGGTGTATTTAGGTCATCACGACATTCATGTTTTGATGCTTGTACAAATTGCTATATCAAAATGGACATGATATTTAGGTCATCCTGGCATTTGTGCCTTGGTGCTTATATCTGATCCAACATTCCAAAAACAAATCAATATTCATATGTCCATGGTTGTATAACCAGTGGGTGTTGTATTGATTCTTGTGCATACAAATCGATATTCATATGTCTATGGTTTCATGGCTAGTGGGCATTGTATTGATTTATCCAGTTACCTAAAGTTCAATGATGATAACAAATCAACATATGATCAGTGACTAGGTCCTAGGTCTTAGGTTGCATTTCATTTTACATGTCTCATTGCATTTTGCATGTTTGCATGATCTCACAATGATTAAATGAACTTCAATGCTTAAATGATTCTTCAAATCGCATCTTCAAGTCTAACAAGAACTGCATCTCACACAAAGGTTCCTCCAATGAAATAGCAAGTAGAATCCTTTTTCAGGATCAAAATTCAAATCTGAGATCATTCATATTATTAACTACTTGCATATTCGACCTTCAATCATCATAGAAATCTAGTATTCAACTTAACTGATTATCTTACATCAAACTATCCAAATTTCAAGTAGGTCAACTATGGTCAACTCATGGTTTAACCTAGTCAAACTTGGTCTTCAGGACCTCCAAATGATGCAGAATACGTTCTCAGACGTGTATAACCACTTTTCAAATCAATCAACATGCTTCTCAGCTCTTAACACTGACTTTTCTTGTCAGATTTCAATTTTAATCCCGAAGGGGGCATGGTATTGCACATCATTCAAAGTCTGTAAATCAAAATTCTATCGATCAATATCTTTCATCAGTGATCAAGACAACAATCACGTCTAGTCGCTGATTCATCAAAAGTCCTCATCGCTCGGGGCAAATCTATCATCACTTGGGGCATATCAGATTCATCGATCCATATCAATCTGGTATTCTCCTAATCTTGTAAACTGTATTAGTTTTTGCAACCATCAGATCATAGTGTTCTTTCCTTGGTTCTTCGGCAACTGAAGGATTCAGATGTGATACCTGCTAGTTCTGCTAAGACAATCGAGTCTAGAACGGGTCACTCACTTCTTATCAATCCTAAGGTTCAGAATCAGGTGTTTTGACACTTTTTCACAATCATAGGTTTATTTTCTGCTACAGTGAACATTATCTTTGGTCATTCAGGACCTCCTATCTCAATATCTCTCAATTGGTTTCTATCTTGAGATCGGTTTATCTTTTGAATCAGTTTCATATCTCTATCAAACACAGACTATCTTTGAACCACTGTGCTTCACACAGTAATTCAAAGAGGGGCAAAATGTAATACCCCAAAAATGGGCTATAAGTTCATTAACCTCCTACATCGACAAATCAAACAAAATCGACATCAAAGTCCTAACCTAAGGCACATCTAACATCATCGAATCATAATTGATTATCTTAAATTCTGCATTGGGGAATATTCCTAGTAATATTCCTAATTATCTTAATTATCTTTAATTTAATGATTATTTGGCGATAAATCACATTTATCCTAAGTTTGATTAATTGAATATTTTCATATTTAATTAATTAGATTTAATATTTGCCACTTAATTGTGTAATTAAATTTAATTCTATCTATTATTAATTGCATTATTTAATTTTGACAATAAATCAAAATTCCTATCTTTAATTGATTAAATTCTTATTTAATTAATTAAAGCATGTTGTCATTATTTAATAATATAATTTTTAATAAAAATTTGGTAAAATAGTTAATTAACCGATAAATTAATTATTTTATTTCAAAAATCAGTTGAGTTGAGGATAAATCACTTTATTTATTTATTTAATTCTTAATTATTATGCATATTCAAAAGAAACAGTTAAACTCCAAATCAGAAAATCAATGCAAGTTATTGACTTTTTGGAACTCAACATCCTTTTGGAGTTCAAAAAGCTGATCTAAACTCTAATTTGAGTTAAAAAGCTATTTTTGCATGATTTTGAGAATTAACTATCTTTCATGATCAGATAACTCAAAAATCAAGATGAGTTAATTTGAGTGATTTATGGCTTTTCCCATGCACCTCCAAAGCCCTGGATTTCTATAAATTAAGGCTTTAGCTCTTCACAAATCATCTCATATTTTGCACAATCACGCTGGAGAATTGGAATTGAAGAATCAAAGCTCTTGCGAATCGACATCTTTGTGAGATCAATCTTATTTTTGCATTCATATTTCATATCATTGTTAGATTAGCATAGCATATTAGTTTTCATATAGATTAATTTCATATCAATTTTTCATTCATTCTTATTGCATAGAAAAATCCAAAAAAATAGCTTAATTGCATTTATTTCATATCCATCTTTTGCATTCAAATCCTTCATTTAGGTGTCGTCTAGGTCACTGATCTCAATTACAATCTGAGAACATCAATCTCGCACCTATTAGAAGGCAGTAAATCACTTGGTTAGATTAGATTTCAATTTTGCACGATTTTGATTATCACTAACCTCTAATGTTTTACTGAGTGTTGTGTCTACAGATTAGGTACAATTTTCACACACACAATCTCAAACTCTTCCAAGCTCACAAATATCATTTATGGGAGGATCTCTTCTCAATGGATGGGTATCAACGGATTTGTCATCAAAGTTACTATCGAAGAGTCTCAATTTCCAAGGCATTACTCTTTTGTCTAAATTTGTGTTTTTAACAAAAATCTATAAAAAAAATGTTTGAGATATCATTTTCGAGGTTTCTAATTCATTTAAGTCATATTGATTTAGAAAAATGCCAGTTTTCAATGTTAATGATCAAATGACTTAAACAACATACATTAAGGGCTGATTCCTAAGCTAAAAATGTTAAATAGTCAAAGTTGACTTACTTTTTCCAAGTTTAATGTATTCCTTAGTGTGTGTTGTTTAAGGACAGCCTGTTATGACTACCCATATACACATAGAAATAGGCACAAGCACAATGCAATTAACTCTTTTTCTTTTGTTCTTTTCTTGTTATCATATCTCTTGTTTCAAGTGGCATGTCCTTATTCATGATACATATGTAAATATATAGTATTTTCTAAAGATAGATATGCTAGTAGCGTACATAGTCACAACGTATAAATAAAGATGATTTAGTGTTCATCATTAATTTATCTAAACAAGTTATTTTAAGATAAGTTTTTGACATAAATTTACATTTTAATTGTATGATTATCAAGTCTTTGATAAGTGACCATTACATACATGACAACTCTTACACATGTAAATCACTATTACAACTTTATAATAATAGGGTGACTAATACAATATAAACAACGAAGCAAGAACAACATAATTTTTTTTTATTTTAAAGATTAGAGTTCAAATATATATCCCTAACACTAAACAACCATTGTACATTTATATGAATGGGATGACCACTTACAATATAAAAATTGAAGTAAGAAAATCATAGAATAAAGGATATTAAAGATTTAAAGGGTTGAAACATAGATCTCCTACACCTGTAAATCAACTTTGCACCTTTATATTAATGGGGAGACCACTTACAATATAACCAATGAAATAGGAAATTATGAAAATGAATAGAATATTAAAGATTAGGGTTGAAACATACATCTATTACAATTGATCTTTAAGATATGAATTTTCCATCTTATAACTTTAAGACATATTTTATATTCTCTTAATCTCACCAACCTTTTTACATAAAAATTATCAATCTCTCATGTTAATTCTAATAAAAAATCATTCTTTGAAAATTGTACCCTCTCTTAACATATATAGAAAATTAATCTAGACACACACCCACGTATGTAAATGACCATTGTACCTTTATATTAATGGGATAACCAATTATAATTTATAACTAATAAATCAAGAAAAATATGAAAACAAAAAGAATATTAAAGATTAGGGTTAACATATAAGTTTGTTACAATTAATCTTTAAGATTTGATTTTTTATTTTATATATTTACATAAGAAAAAATGTAAAAGGATGGGTTTCAAACTCTATGGGCTATGACCACACACCAAACTTTGAACTAATCTTAATAGATGAAATAAAATGAGAATCTTTATGAATAATGACACAAATCCTTGCAAACACCAACTATTTTCTAAAGGCTATAATTTCATCAATAGAAATAAGTTCCCCAAAAGAGTTTGATATCTCTTTGAAAATATCTTCATTCCAATACTCTAAATGGATCAAAAGTAATTGGACCCAAACAAATATGGCACTAAAGGAAGATTTAGAGAAATATAGAAGCAATTCCCATCTCTTAAGTGCTAAGGATGCCTAGAAGAATTAGTGAGATGTAGAATCATTTCGTATCTCATAAGAAACAAGGATGCCTTTCTAATAACCCAAGGTTCTTAACATAGGATCACTTTTAAATCTTTATCACAAATAAAGGAAAATGAGAAGAAACCTTTGGACATCACCAAGACATCTACTTGGCCCTTGGTTTTCCATTTCCTCTGGATGAAGGAACAAACCACCTCAATGTTCATGCATGACCCCATAAATTTTCCAACCAGAGATTGAACCATAAGAGAAATTCTTTGGTCAATAACAAAGTTTGGGACAAAGATCGCAAAATTAATGCTTTCCAGATTAGAAAGATTAAAAATTAGAGCCAAAGAAGGTTTATGGTTAGATTTAACACAAAACATAGTTACCCATTATTTCTTTGCTTTCAAAATAGTCTCTGACTGGAAAATCAAACCAAGAAAAATATTCTCTTTTCTAGGGGCCTTAGCCTAGGCATCAGAGCCCACCACACATTCCACATCAACCTAGAAAAAATCAGCTTTTCGATCCCCATCCTTCGCCTAAAATTTAGTTAAACTGGTCAAATGTATACATTCTAAAGCCCCCATTAGGCACTATCATGATCTATCACTTATCTCATATAGGATAAACCCTTCTTGAAACATGGAACAAGTCATTTATCAACCTATCGAGAACATTCAACTCTATCAAGAGATCTACATGCTTGTTGACTTGTTTGGTTTGTGATTCAAATTTTTTATTTTATTTATGTTTTTTTAAATCTTTGGTGACATGCTTTCTATATTTCTCAAGGATTTGTTAAATTAGAGAAGTGATGATGTGGAATGATCACTTGATTTCTATTTTTGAATTATTCTTTAGTAACATGATGAATAATCTTAGGACACGATTATGCAAGATCATTAAAGACATATAAGTCTAGTTTGAACATGAGCATTCATTACTATTTAATGTGTTTTTATCCTTGCAAATTATATGTGAGTTATCCTTGTTTTATCATACTTTGATGCTTGCATCCACTTGCCATAATAAGACCAATGATGATAACTTAATCAAAATTGTAGTTCTACAAGATTGAAATTTTGTGAACATGTATTAATTTCTTTAAATATAAAATAAATTAATTATTTGATGCAAGAGCTTCCTGGGTGTAAGGGAAATCTTACATCACCCAAAAATATTTTCTGGTTTCTTTTCAATAAGGGCTATCTTGTGCAAAGCTTTTATTTTTGGAAATTTATTATTTTTAGTAAGTTTTCATTTAAGCTCAGAATGCTCTATTTTCTTCCCTAGAGGTTCAGTTTGGTTATATCAGTTTTCTAGTAAAGTTTCATTGCACTTGATCAAGTCTAGTTTTGAAATTTTTTAGTATTGGTAGTAGGGTATAGAAACTTTGAACTCAGCTTTGAAGACTTTAGAGGCTCCAAATGGGGTTGAAAATTTGGCTAACTAGAATTTGTGCAAATTAGGAGCAGTAGAGAACTTCACTCCATTTTTGAAATGGGGTTATAGTAGCCAATCAGGTCAACGGGTGATGACTTATGGTCTTCGGAAGTTGCGCTACCTAAAATAAAAGAAAATAAAATTCCTTCAAAATTTCTTTTAGAGTTCCAAAAGTTGTTTGGGCCTATTATAATATAATAAAAATCAATAATAATATCTTAGGGATGGTCGGCCTCAAACTTTAGGGTTAAAATTTCTAGAACCTTCTTGGGCAGTTAAAATTGCCTATATAACGAAGGCTTGTAGGGTATCTAGGGATTTTTTTTTGGAAACAAACATTTGGTGGCTATGGTTTGCAGAATACTATAATGAAAATGCCCATGTGGTTGTGCATGTTACATTTCTGAACATTGTAATTCCATTTCATTGGAGATAACAGAAAGCCCATTTCTTGTTATATGGTACTCCTCATACTCCTATTCAATCTACAAACAATCTATGAAGAATTTGAAAATCATTAACCTGATCACTAAGACCAAGCCTAAAAAAGACACAGTCTCATGTATTCAATTCATTGATTAGGAATTTATTTCGCATAAATGATAAGCAATGATGAATGGGCTGGATGGAATTGGTCAGCTGGAGATGGCGTAAAGTGACTTTGTTTGTCTGTGTCGACAATTAATTAATTTTCACATTAGAAAGAAATGACAGAGACTAGGAGTTAGTGTTTCAATCATCTCTCCATTCTTTTATTCCTTTTGTTTAATTTCAAATTACTTCTTTTGTTCAATTTGTTTTTCCCCATGTTTTCTAGCTTTTGGATTCATATGATTTTTTAACCGAATGAAGACATTTTAAGTTAGTTGTCTATACTCTCTTAATATTTTTGCTCATTTCATTTTTTTGAATAGTTTGGTAGATTTTTTTGGTCATCCACAGTCACTTAAAAACATATTATCTATTAGGCTTGAAGAAAAGTTCCCATTTTCATAATGGTAGAGAAGCTAGTGAAAGAAAATGGATTCTTCAAATGATTTTTAGCTTACTAATATTTGTGATCATCTTGTACTTTCTAATCCTTGAGTTTGGTTCATTAATTGAGTGGATAAAATCCCCATCTTTTAAGCTAGTTTCACTTAAAAGAATAGATGATTCAAGTAGGTATTTTGTCAAATCTGAATCAGGCCCAAAAAATAATCCAAGGAATATCAAGCCTCCAAGAATAGCCTATCTGATATCTAGAAAAAATGGAGACAATGGAAGAATGAGGAGAACACTACAAGCTCTTTACCATCCAAGAAATTACTTTGTTCTATGCTTGGACCTAGAAGCACCTCCAAGGGAAAAGGCTTGAAGTGGCAATGTCGGTGAAATTTGATCTTGGTTGTTCACAACCAAAGAGTGTTCACGTACTCAGGAAGGCTTATTTGGTTACAAACAAAAGGTCCAACTATAATTTCTTGTACTCTATAAGTTGTGGCAATTTTTCTGAAGGAAATTAAGGACTGGAACAAGTTCATCAACCTAAGTGCTTATGATTCTCCTCTTTAAGACAAGATGGTTAGCTCTTTGATTAGCTATTTTTACTATTATTTTTGTACATTGGGCCTTCTAATCATTGCATATCTTAATTTCATGCATTAATTAACCATGTGGTCATGTGACAAAAAACATGAAAGTGGATGTCAAAATATTAGGAATGAGCCTATATCTGTTGGTTAAAAATAGATCCATGTTCAAGTGGGTTTAAGTAAATTAAAAGATTCTGCTATAGAGAAATATGTTTGATGGAATGTTAACAATATCTATAGCTTGTGCTTTGTATACCCGTGACAAAGCAGTAGGTTCATTTATATATGAATTTTCAAAACTTATGCTTCAATCTCTATTTGTAAACTCAATCTCACAATGTTTCAATCCTTGGGAATGTGTGTAAGCTCTATTATCTCTTATACGATAATTTCCCCCTTTGTCTAGCAAAGAATTTTGCAGTCTAAACCAAGCTTCCCTAGACTTCCTCTATACTATAATAAGTCAATCTTACTATAAATAGACCTCATTAGAGTTGTTTATTATACAAATTATTTTTGCAGCATTGGTAGAAACTATAGTATACTTGAGAAAATGAATGCACCAATGAAATGAGGAGGATAAAAATGTATATTTTGAGGCTTGTCTTTTTCAACATCATTACAAACACTTCTAATGGCATCTCACACCAAAATTGGAATTGGCACAAGAAATAGTGTTTTTTCTCAACAGATCAATCAGGACAAAATTTCTTCTATTTGGCATAGTGATCTCTAGTTTCTCCTTCCTCCCCTCTTTTCCTCCAAACCCACCTTGCTTGCACTTGGCAGGAACTATGCTGCACTGCAACCCTTGTTAAAAAACACTTTATACTCTTTCAATATTAATTATCAAATAGTCATCAGATTATGTTTACATATAGACACAGAGAAAATTAGGAATGTATCTCTTTTATCCATATTTAGTCAAAACATCTATAACACCTTTCCCATTATAGACACTTCACTATCATTTCTCAATTTCACTTTAAGTTTTATAGAATCATTCAAATTTTCAAATTCCATAGAATTATTCAAATTAACTCTCTATTACCTATCATGTGATGGCTACAACTACCCTTAGAATTTTCTTGAGAAACATTGCAAATTATGAATAAAATCCCTATATTATCAGACACATTTGTAATTTGCACCATGTTTTTCCACTTTTTGTTTCTTCATACATTCATTTGTAAGATGACCGAATTTATTACAATATGAATGTGAGATTTATCAAATCTTGATAATTATTGATGAACTCGATTTATTTCTTGTTCTTTTTTATCAAAATTTTGATTGGATTGGTTGGTCCTTCCTCCTTGATTTTAACTCATATATACATCTCTACCTCTTTCTCTTTCTCTAAAGTTTAATCATCTTTTCCTTTATTGGATGATACTGAGATCTGAAAGCATTCTTTGAAGAAGAAATGTTATTGTTGTTCATTCTAGATAATAAGATACTAAGGATCTCAACAAGTCATTTATATATTTGAAATTAATCTTTTAAGTTTTTAATGATACCAAAAATTAAATCAAATTTAGTAGACAGACTTATGAAAACCTTTTTTACCATATATTTGATTACAAAATAAAACAATTTGATTTTTAATTATATAATTTTTTAATTCTAATAAATAGTGGAAATCTGATATATGTTTCTGATTATATTCTCTTCATACATCATCTCATTAACAATATTTATTACTTCACTAAAGAACTGATCAAATCCAAATCCGCTCATTTGAAAATTTTCAAAATCTAACTTAGCTTTTATAACTTCACTCGTATTTTTGTTTAAGTGATTCATAAAACATCCAAGCTTTTTTTTGGATCTGGTGGATCTGATTCATTTGAAAAAATAGAAAAACAGTTGCTGAGATCCCAGTTTCGTGTATTTAGTTTATAAATAAAATGCAGAACACATAACATAGGAGTTGATAAGGAATTTATTTTGGATAAATGAGAAGCGATGGTGAATGGACTGAACGGTGAAGTCACTCAGTTGGTCGATAATTAATTAAGAATATTTATTATTTTACAATATATGATAATTGTTTATTAAATTTTTTTGTTTATATTGTATTTGATAATTTGAATTATCGTTTCAGATCATATTTTATGATCTTTCATCAGAATAATAGAAATTACAATTAAAAATCTTAAGAAAAAGAAAATCACCGAATTGTTTTCCTAAATTTTCTAATTATATTTTCTGTTGTTTTGATGATAGATCACAAAATATCCTGAAACATTAATTCAAATAAACAAGCACAATCTAAACCAGAAATTTTATAAACCATAATTAATTTACAAACTGAAAAAAATGACAATGCATATAACACTGAAAATAATTCTTTTTCATAATTTCCTTCCTTATAAAGAAGGGAGACACTGAGTACATAATTCTGCAGCTCTCAGAAAACACTATAGTCTTTATCATATATTCTTACTACTTAGTCCTATTGAAAATATGAATCAAAATTTGCTTTCTCTGCCATAAAAGTTCAGACCTTTCCGTATTATCTAATCAAATAATGATTGTAAAAGTGATTACATTTACTTCATGAAAATATGAATGCAGATAGAAATGGAAATGGGTCGATGCACTTTGACTCAATAGGATAGGACTGGATTTATTTATTATTATTTTGGTAGAGTTGTTTTTAGTGGTGTTGAGGATCTGGACCTCCAGGAATTTGTCTCTTGCATTGAAATTTTGGCTTCATCTTTCTCAGCCTCAACGATCCCGACTTTCCATTTTCTAAACTGGCAATTTCTCCTAGCTGATTAAAAAATTACAGAACAAACTTCAGTTAGTCTGAAAAAATGAAATCAAATCGAAACATAATTGGGATTCAAAGCAAACCTTTGACAAAGTTTTGTCAGTGTTGGAGTTCACAACAGCAATGCCTTCGCGGTGCTTTACTTTCAGGCATTCCATGTTTAATCTGCCCCCTGCATTAAAAAGTGAGGAGAAGATAAAACGAGTGTTTAGATTTGTTGAGAGATAGGAATTAGTAATTAAAATGTTTGCTTTCAAAATTATTATGTGATAGGGATAATTCTAAATGGTAAGGAGTTGTCTTAATTGTGTAAGAAAAACAAACAATATGAGATAATAAAAGAAAGTGAAATAGTAATAAAAAGAAAACCATGAAATAATTCAAGAATGGTAGGTTTTAGTATTTTTTTGGGTGTTGGATAAGCATTAAATTTTGTTTTTTTGGTGTCGGATAAGCATTAATTTTTTTTTTAGTTGAGGGATAAGGACAAATTTAGCTCAAAATCAATTTAAGTAAAATAGGCTATGTTACATATTTCATCAAGTCAGATTTAGTATAGGAATATGTTTTACATGAATATTTTTTACATGATAGTAGGTGACTAGCATTAGTTGTTATATCTAAGTTAAGTTTTGAAAAGACAGATTTCATATACTACTTAATTACTTGTAACATTTTTTTGATAAATAGAAATCTTTCCATTAATTAAAAAGTATAAATACACTATCTACAAAAAAAAAAAAGGCTAAGTGATACAAGATCATCTTGCAAGAGTCACATGACAACAACTAGATAAATAAATAAAAATATTTATTCTAACTTCTGACTAATAAAAATAAACTGTAAAATCTGACATCTCTGCTAACTCAAAATTTTATTCGAGACGAAAGATCTAAAGAAACAAAAAAAAGTTGTGTTTACTTTCTCTTTCTGAGTCGCCACATGCACGATAGAATGTTGGGCGAAATAATGAGGCAGTAATAAGCAACAGCATTGTAACAAATGCAAAGCGTCCATAACTAAATAAAGCCATTGATCTTGCTCTACTTTTTCTCTGACGACAATTAGAAAAAGCTTCCAAAATCTTTACAAAAAGCCTCCAAACTTTTTAGGATCTGGCGGCGATCTGATTATCTGTTGGGTGTAACTTCTTTACGAAATATTTCGTAAAGAAGTTAAACAACTTATATAGCTGTGCCTGTGCCTGTGCCTGTACCTTTGTGGTCCTACCCAAATCTTAGCTTGAATATTATCAACAGACATTTGATTTGTGAATGCAAAAAATAATTTAAAACCGAAAGGAAATGCTTGATGATGCGGAAAACTCTTAACCGCCACCCACCGTTATTGTCATTTGATATTCCAATGGATAAGGCTCTACTAAAAGTCTTCTTCTATATTTAATTTTGTTCTTCTCCACAAATATTAAAATAACACAGTGCATGCTTAGTATTTTGGATGATACGCAGTATTTTTTGAATTTAAGCAATGAGAAAAACCTACTACTTTAAGTTGTCACCACCTTATTGCTATGGAGGCTCAGTGATAACAACTTAACAGAAAACAACCACTTGTGATTGTCGGAAAATACTTTCGGCTTCAAGTTGTTTTACTACAGGAAAAACCACCCTCCAGGTAATGTTTTTTTGTTCTCTTTCTCTGGTGAGTAAATTGTTGAATACTTTTCCTCATCTTAGTTAAAGGAAAAACAAATTGCTTACCATTAGGAATACATGCAGACTCTTCAAAACACATAATTTGTTCATGGTGGCACATATTTTCACTCTTTTCTTTCTTGTGCACCTCCAAATTGATTTTTTAATAGTTTTGCCTATCATTTATAAATAATAATATTATCTGCAAGCTTTCACATACATTTGAATATGTTCTAGTTCGCAGACCAGACTACCTTTTGGTGGTGGACAATGTTGGGATATTGAAAAATGGGAAAAACGACGTTCTTATAACTGGGCTCATACATGGAGTGTCTTGGGATGTGGAAAAAACAGTCACTAGAACAAAACAAAATTCAAAGTTCTTATAATTATGCTGTCATGAATTGTAAGGGCGCCCGTATGTTAATCGAGATTCGAGATTGTAACTGGGAGATTGATATTGTGTGAATGTGTAGTAAGTATTTAAAATATAAAATCTATAATTAACTTATGGATGACATTAACTGTTAATTAGTGCATTTATTTTTTACAAAAAATTATGTAAAAGATGTTAGAGAAATATTATTTTCAAGGTGTTTATTTCATTTAAGACATATTGAAGCACCTTGTATTTGAAGCATGATTAGGCACCTTGTATATTGGGAGTATGTGGATTTCTATATCCTGAGTCTCATATATGTACATTAAAGAACAGATTGATTGTATCATGGACTATATAACATAATTAATTAATTATGAAAAAAGATAGTTCTCAATGTTATGGTCATTTATACACATATGTGAGCAATAAGGGGTAAAGTGTAATGGTGTGAGCCTCAGCGTGTTAACAAAACTCTTATATTAAATTTGACAACTATTTACATGTCAAAATAATAATATTATTCATAAACATAATATTTTCAAAATAAATACCACATAAAAAACAAGATATGCCCTCATAAAAATTACATATTTTAGATAGATCGATCAATCATAGTGAATAGCTTTCCACAACCCATTAAGATTGTTGTTGAGTTTCTGGATTCAACTATGTAAATTTTGTTGCATCAAATTTTTGGATCACACTACATGATCCATCATGAGTATAATATCCGCTCTCACACATGTTAATAAAGACCACCATGTTGCTCCCACCTCCATCCTTCTTACTCTTAAATCCTTCCATTCCTTCTCCTAGAGGCTCTGGTTGTAGAGAGGTCTCTGCAACCTTCAAGAGACTTTGAGGAATTCACATTCAGAGAAGTGGAACAACCTGAGGTCTCACCTCCAACAATGATGATACCTTTATCTTTATTGCTTCCTCAGGTGGCATTGCTGGCTTTATCCTTCCAAACTTTCTTTATTTTCTAGTTGGGAGCTTTAGCAAGGCAATTTTTGGCCAAATGGCCTAGCTTTTTACATAAGAAAATATGTAAAAGGATGGGTTTCAAAACATATGGATTGTGACCACACATCAAACTTTGAACTAATCTTGATAGATGAAAGAAAATGAGAATCTTTATGAACAATGACACAAATCAAATTGTAAACACCAACTATTTTCTAAAGGATGTCATTTCATTAATAGAAATAAGTTCCCCAAAAGAGTTTGATATCCCTTTGAAAAAATCGTTGTTCCAATACTCCAAATGGATCACAAGTAATTAGACCCAAACAATGATGGCACTAAAGGAAGAATTAGTGAAATATAGACGCAATTATCATCTCTTAAGAGCTAAGGATGCCTAGAAGAATTAGTGAGATGTAGACCCAATTCCTATCTCTTAAGAGCTAAGGATGCCTTTCTAATAACCCAAGGTCCTCTGCATAGGATTGGTTTTAAATCTTTATCACAAATAAAGAAAAATGAGAAGGAACCTTTGGACATCACCAAGACATGTACCTGGCCCTTGGTTTTCCATTTCCTTTGGATGAAGGAACAACACACCTCAATGTTCATGCATGGCCACATAAGTTTTCCAACCAGAGATTGAACCATAAGAAAAATTCTTTGATCAATAATAGAGTTCGAGACAAAGATCACAAACTTAACACTTGTCAGATTAGAAAGATTAAAAATTAGAGCCAACAAAGGTTTATGGTTAGGTTTAACCCAAAACAAAGTTGCCCATGATTTCTTGTTTTTCAAAATAGTCTCTGATTGGAACATAAAACCAAGCAAAATATTCTCTTTTCTAGGGGCCTTAGCCTTGGCATCAGAGCCCACCACACATTCCACATGAACCTATAGAAGTCAACTTTCCCATCCCCATCCTTAGCCTAAAATTTAGTCAAACTGGTCAAATCTATGCATCCTAAAGCTTCCCATTAGGCACTATCATGATCTATCACTTATCTCATATAGGATGAACCCTTCTTGAAACATGACACAAATCATTTATCAACCTATCAAGAACATTCAACTCTATCAACAAATCTACATGTTTGTTGACTTGTTTGGTTAGTGATTCAAATTTTTTATTTTATTTATCTTTGGTGGCATGCTTTCTACATTTCTGAAGGATTTCTTAAATTAGAGAAGCGATGATGGGGCTGGATCACTTGATTTCTATTTGTGGATTATTCTTTAGTAACATGATGACTAATCTTAGAATATGATCATGCAAGATCATTAAAGAAATATGAGTCTAGTGTGAACAAGGACATTCCTTACTATTTGATGTATTTTTATCCTTGCAAATTATATGTGAATTATCCTTGTTTTATCATATTTTGATGCTTGCATCCACTTGCCATAATAAGCTCAATTATGATAACTTAATCAAAATTATAACTAGGAGATTGATATCATGTGAACATGTATTAATTTTTTAAATATAAAATATATAATTATTTATGAATAATATTGATTATTAATTAGTTATATTTTGAACAATAATATATATAAAAGATGTTGAGAGATATTATTCTCAACATTTATATTTCATTTAAGTGATATTGAAGCACCTCGTATTTAAAGCAATATTAGGTGCTTATTTGCATACTAGGAGTATGACAAGTACCATATATTGCATGCCATCTATAGACTCAAAATAGATTGGTGGTCTTGTGGATTATAAGCACAATTAATTAATTTAACTAATTAATTATGGAAAAAGATAATTCTCAATGTTATAGTCACAATGGTGTGAGCTTGAGTGTGTTCACAAAAACTCTTGTCTACTATCTTAAATTTGACTACTATTTACGTATCAAAATATGAATATTAATCATAAACATAATATTATTAAAATAAACACCACATAAAAAATGTTCTCATAAATGTATGAATATTTTTATAATTACAATGTAAAATATTATATATATATATATATATATATATATATATATATATATATATATATATATATATATATATATATATATATATATATATATATATATATATATATATAATAAATGATTAGTTTTTGATAGATAAAAGTAGCAGAAGGGTGCTAGCCCATAGAACAGAGGACTAGTAGCACATTAATAGCATATTAATGTAACCAGTCAAGAAGCAGTAACAGGATAATAGATTCAACAATTCTAGTCTACCTCTATCAAAAACAAAAGTCACCTTACTAAACATGCGAAGTAACCCAGAGTATCTAGTATCAGTAGTATCAAGTAAAGTATCAATTAAAGTATTAGTAAACAGCCACGCAGGGCTAATCAGAGAGTAGTAAAAGCTAATAAAAACCCCATTCACAACACTGGGGGACCTAGGGTTAAACCCTTCCAAAATTGGCCAAAACATAGGAACCGAGCTAATTATTTCCACCCAACTACTTAGACAGCAGAGTAGTCACCCATTCTTCTTGCAAGAACAGGAGGAGGTCCTTGTTGTCCTCGCTTGCTTCCAGAGTGCCACCTACCAGCTTATCCTGCAAATGACAAAGAGTCACCGCTGATGCATGCATAATTTTCAAACCAAATTTATTGGTTAGCCTACATTGGTTCATCAGCTCCTACATCGTATTCTTTATCTCAGCAATTTCCTTGTCCAACTTCTCAGACCTCCTCTTAAGGGTCCCTTTGAGCTTGCTTCTCTCCTCCAGGGCTTTAGAGTTGTGAACAGGGAAAGGGGGCTTCTCCAAAGGATTGTGAGCAGGGCTTAGGGACGGGGAAGAGATGACAGGGGGGTTCCATGGTAGGTTTGGGTTCGGGGATAGGGATATGAGGGGGGCTCATGTGGTCTTCCAAAGAATCATTTATGGTGGAATGGGAGTCCTTGTCAAATATGGAAAGCTCTTTTGTAATACCCCTCACAGCTTATTACTGTTGAGACTATGTTAGTTTGATACTGTTTTATCTCAGTTGATTAGACCAGACATATTTCATATTTATATTATGGTGTGTTATTAAATAGTTATACTTTGATGCTGATTATCATGTTTAGATCTGAACCAAAAACATTATGTGATGGTTAAATTTAGTAATGATGGATTTTATATGATGTTTCATATGCATGTATTAATTGATGTAATTTAGATGATTATTCATATCTGGTACTTACCCCATACCCACATGTGTATGGTATCGTGTTTGTTCTCATGTATGTCTTCTTTTCTGTTTGATGTGCATGTATGGTAGTGGAGGAGGCGTAGTTACCTGCATTAAGTCGGGTCCACACGTCCTAGCCATCCCTACCATTGTCTGCTATTATGTTTATATATGCACATGTACATGCAGTGGTTTTATGCAAGTTGCAGGTACCGGGCATCAAATTCCCTGGCTTGACAGGATGAGCGTTCCCTCATTATGTCTCAATGGCGGAGAAGGGGAGTTAGCACTTAGGCCAATTCCCTAGCCCAAGCTAATCATCATAGAGGAATGGACAGAATCTCACTTGACTTACCCGATTCGAATCTATTCTGGCCGAATGAATTCGATACACTTTCCCTATCGAGCATGATATTGATCATAGGTGTTGTCCCATGTTGGTGTCATATTTTGACCTTGTGGATTCATGTTTGATTTCTGATAACAATTTATATTATGTTGGTGTATTAGTAAATATAATGTTATTAGTATGGTATAGCATAATCAGATATATATGTTTTCACTAAGTCTTTTATAATAATAATATTATTAATTATATATATATTAATTATATATATATATGTTTATATAGATACAAATTATCATGTAATTTTGAAATATTAGAGTGATATGACCTAATTGATAAGAGGAAATAAAATGAAAAGAAATTTATAATTTAAAAATTGATATATTTTATTCCCATAAATGGGAGGTTGACTTGAATAGTAGGGGGAAAATAATAAAATATTTCTTCCCCACTTTTTCAAGCCAATTTTAGAGGAAGACTTGTGATTACTTTGGATATGCAAAATTTAGTGGAGAAGAAAGTAGAGAAAGAAGAGAAGGCTTGGAGAAGGAGAAGAAAGCAAGAAGAGAAGGGATTGAGCTTGTGGAAGCAGATTTGGATAGCAGTTGAGGGGCTGGACTTCATCAATCTGCTTGAGAACTAGGTAGGTTTTGATTACCCATATTATGTTTCAATTTAGTTTTAATTTTTCAACAATTGAGAGCACTTATTTACCTTCTCAAAATGTAGAGTGAGGAAATAAAACAATGAGGATTTTAGTTTGCAATTGTGAATTTTCATCATCACAAACATATAAACCCTCTCAAACTTAATCATTAGTGAATCCAATTTGGAATGCAAAAGAACTTGATACTTCATAACTCAATGAAATTTAATTGTGTTTTGATCCATATACTTGCCAAATTATTCATTTAATTGATCATATAAACATTATGAATTGAAGAATCTAGTATATTATTTTGGAAATTAGATGAGAAAATAAACATCACTTGCATGAGTTATTAAAAATAATAATAATAAACTAAGTCCATAAGGAGAAACAAGCACAAATAAAACTAAGTCTTGAAACCAAATACATACTTCCAGCTTGCTGGAAAATGTATGAGGAAAAGAATTTCCATTCATTCAAAAAACATAGACATTATTTTATTATATTTCTACCACCCTAGCATTTAAATTAATAAATAATTTTCTTTTAAGAAACAATCTCAAACCATACCTTTCCAACTCCACAAGGTGGTCCCCACACCATGTCTTGCATGTCACATTTTAAAGTATTAAATAAATAATTAAATGTTTATTTTAATCTGCAAATGAGGGTATAGTTATTGGGTGATGGGAGGGGTCTAATCTCATGTCTCCTCACCCACTTAAATACTTCAACTTCCTCCTAGCTTGCACCCCCACCTTGGAAAGAAATAAATGATTTATTTAACTTGTTCTTTCACCTTTTTAGGTGATGACATCACCCTACCAACTCCTTGGTCTTTGCAGGCTTTGGGGGCACTTTAAATTGTTTGAATAACATAGAAATGCATTAAATTTTGTTGGGAACAATCTCCCAAGTTTTCCAATGCCTCCTTCATATTTTTTTTCACACGTCCTTTGCCCATGACATGGCAGGTACTTGTCTTAATCACTTGTGGGGTGGCGTGAGTTTTGGAACCCATGTCCTTTCCTTTCATTTATTTTGGCTTACTTCCTTCAACTTCACCTTGGATGCCATCTTTGATTTATGGGACCACTTGCTTTTAATTTATGGGTTTATTTGTTTACTATATTTTTGAGTGGGATTGTAGCTTAGCATAGGTAATTGTAGATATAGGGGCTAGAGTAGATGCATTATTAGGATTTGAGTAATAAGAGATAGGACATTATCATGTTGTTTAAATTTGTTATGTTAATTTAAATTCAAGTATTGAAAGTGGATGTTATTTATAGTTAATACATTTTAGATTTTATGTATAAAGATATCTTAGTCATTGAATATGAATATTAGCTAATATTTCATTATCTTATATTTAAGTTAATAAGTATATATTAAATAATTATTATCATAAAATAATTATTGAATGAATTAGTTTATGGTCATGAAATGGTTGATATGGGTTATTTAATTGTTTCATGTTCATGTTAATTACATCATCAATCTCAATTAAACATCTTGACGTTAAGTTGCAAACAAAAGAAAAAGATGGTAAAAGGTTAATCTATTGATTAAGACTAACTTCTTAGGAGATTACTTTAGCTATTACATTGCTATGATCATTTGTGGAAATTGAATCACATAACCTCTTTTATTGAAATTCGTCGAATATGATAATAGGATAAATTAGTGTGAGCAAAATTTACTTATTAATTGATCCTTGAAACTTTGTTTTCTTTATGAAATGTTATCTTCCTGTGTTACGATGTTCTCTTACTATGTAAATTGTACGTGCATGTGAATTATATTATTGATGTAGTCAATCTGCATATGGGATAGATGACCAATTAGGGGGTGAAATCCAGAGGCCGGGTATATGTTGTGGATATTAGTTATCTATGTTGTTGAATGTTTTATGATGCATTATGGAATTCTATTTTCTATTGCTTGATGGAGAAAGTGTAAATGTGAGATCATGGTTGGGATATCTATTTGATCTTTTTGATTATTACCTCCTGGTGGATTAATTTGAGTTAGTGGCCAAGTGAGTAAATGTTTTGATTTGTAAGTATGATTTATTTGGTTATCTGTTTATTGGGGCTTATATTGATCTATGTGGCCACAAACCAGGATGGGTGTTGATTGAAAACTAGGGTAGGTTATCTAGATGTGATGTACGGGGTGGCTTGCAATGGATCACCGAGGCCCGCAAGTGGTTGACAGATCATCCATTGTCAAGTTTCTTAATTCCAATGATA
This sequence comes from Chamaecyparis obtusa, assembly GCA_027943335.1. Classification (NCBI taxonomy): domain Eukaryota; kingdom Viridiplantae; phylum Streptophyta; class Pinopsida; order Cupressales; family Cupressaceae; genus Chamaecyparis; species Chamaecyparis obtusa. Next base: position 156,504 of record BSBK01000424.1, read on the forward strand.
ACATTATAAAAAAAAAATTGATCTAGATAGGAGAACATTAAAAAGATAATTTGAGATACCTCACCCATGCCTTGAGTGCTAGTATAGACTAAGGATGGATGTGGGAAGATGCTAGATGCATCATCGATATACTTGTCTTCATGAGAGATATCGATGCCATGTATGATCACTTAAGTGCCGTCGGTTCAGTGAGGAACCTTCAGGACTAAACTCAAGGGTGGATCTACGTGATGACACCTTCCTACTCACACCGTAGATATCCTACATAGGTTAGTGCCTCTGGTAACCAGTATACCCTCTTGTATTAGATATATCCTCCTCGGTGATGATTGGGGATTGGTCCTTAGTATGTGTGTGGGCCTAGTGTTATCTCCCTAGCATGGTGGGGTGGACCTCTGGGTTCCACATGGTCAGGAGGTAGTGTTTCTTCACCATTGAGACTGTTGCGGTTATCCTCCTTCACCTGATTGTACACTTGGACCAGTCTATCACTTTTGTTGCAGATTTATGTAACCAGTTATTGGAAGATATTATCTTGTACTTGTAGGAGATTTTAGTTGATTAGTAATGATCCCTACGTGGATCCATGATGTATTTTGATATTTATAAATTGTATTAAATATCACCGCATACCCTATGACATGTGTAGTGGATGTAGGTGATCATGTAATGTAAGGTAATATTGATTCAAGAGATGTATTTGATTTTATTATGTACTTAAATGTTTGTATATATTGGATTATATTAGCATAGTGTTAGTTTTATAAAGTAATTCTACATCAGGGACCCTTGGGAATGAAAATGAGAAGATGTGTTCATTCAATACTCATGTATGTAGAACAATGTGATGCTTTATTCAATGTGCTTGTTAACATTAGTAAACAAAAAAAAAATTTGGTTGCATAACTTAGCATAACTTTTAGTGTTAATCTCTTGCGTTCCCTGGCGGGGCGTTACATCTTTAGTCACTGTTTCCAACAATTTTGTTTTGCATTGCTCTTTAGCCAGTCTATTAGACCTCCTTCTACCCAACCCACTCAAGTCCACCTCTAGGTTGACCTGGTTTTCCAATAATTTTCTTTTTTTGGCCTTACAGTTGGTCTTCGGGGGGGCTATCTTCCTCCTTCCTATTTTTCATATCCTCAAACTCTGAAACATAAGACACATCCTGAGCAAGCTTCCTGAGAAATGGATTTTTGATACATTTTTTCTGACTCTTACCCTCTTTGGTACTAGGAATAGCCTCTTGGGTAATACAGATGGATAGGGAGGAGGACTGGGTGGGGTTTTCAATTTTGGCCTGGGAATCCTCCTATGTCATTTCTTGGATAACCAGGTGGGGTTGAGGTGAAGGAAAAATGGCTTTATGGAATTGATACAGGCAGAGGAGGAGGCCCTGGTGAAGGATAGGCATTTTCTTATCGGGGTTCTCCTTGATGTCCAGGATGTTGCTTTCAATGGAGTGTAGTAGGAAGAAGGGGATGGATATTAAATCTTTGTTCCTCACGAGGTTTAGAAATGGTAAATGGTAATAGTAGAAAATAGTGAACTTACCTTCTGAAGTGAAGTATTTCATCACAATGAGGCAAATTTTTGGCCAGAAATCCGACAGCTCCTCCCTGTTGAAACCCCCCTGCTTTTTCACTAGTATCTCGCCTTCCTTGAAGAACTAGTTAAGGCTAGTTGGGTTCGGGGTTCGACTGGTTTTCTTGTATTTTCATCCCTTCATGGATAGCGCAGTTGCCTTGGCTATCACCTCCTTGTTCAACTAGAAGTGAATACCGCCAACAGAGACATTTCTATTATTCCAAGATGACATGAACTGTTTGGATAAATGTTCATCATGCCCACCCTTCATTCTCTCCATGAAGCCCCAAATGCCGCTCTCCTTGCAGTAATGAGTCACCAGCACATCCGAGGAGAAGATATCATATATTTTATCAGGTTTAATGTGGAGGGTGTTGCCTCCCATTTCAATATTCGGCCCCTCCTTCACCAGAATAAGCTGATAATCATAGAGCCGAGTCTCTCTACAAAACTTTATAAACCCTTTGCAATTACAAAAAATCCCTGAATGAGACTTAAACTGCAGGTTTTAGGGAAAGTTTTGGGAAACGGGCACTGTACCACCAGATCCAACGGATCTCTAGGTGCTTTTAATAGTAATAATAGCATGGATACACTTGGTGTCCTCTTTGGCCAAGTAAGCCCTTTGATTTGGACAGTGTCTACTCCACACGCTTAAAGGGTAATTATGATTCTTTATGGGAAAATGGGTTCTTTTTCCCATGATCGCAAAAATCATCGGGCCACGCTAGCACGTGATCCAGTGAGGATTCACAATGAATAAAATATCGTGGCACATTTAAACTTCGATATTCATTTCTCCCCCAATGATTTGCTGAATCACCAGAGGTAAATCACAAACCACCCTCCAATTGCTGAGTTTAGCTTGCCTTAGGCCCATTGTCGCCATTGAGTCAGCAACAAAGTTCCCTTCCTTGTACGTGTGAGTTATGGTGGTGCTCTGGAAGCTACACATCAACTCACCGATCTCCCTAATGATAGGTCTGGTCCACCACCCCGCACTAGCACCACTTTTGGCAGCCTCAACCACCACCATGGAATCCCCCTCGATTGCTAGCTACTTGACATTCAAATATTTTGCAAATTCAATCCCCCAGAGAAGAAACATGCCTTTCGCCTGGGTGACCATGCCATTGTTGATAGGACCAGCATAGGCCAACAGGTAGTTGTAATACCCCAAAATTGGCACCTATTTAATTTCATCAATTTTGGTGCATTATCTCGATTTTACATCACCAAAGTCCTAGTTCCCTAGGTAATTTTCTCTCTCCTACTTGACTTTACTTGACTTGATGTCAATTGCAAAAACCCCAATTTGCAATAATCAAATATTAAATTAATTCCTAAAGTCTTTGACTTAATTGGCTAAATTACCCCTATGATAAATTAATTTAATTCTAAAGTCCTAAGTGCTTTCTAATTAAATTAAATCCACCCCCTTTAGCTAATTACCCATAAAAAGGAATTAATAATTGCTTAATATTCAAATGGACACACCTTTTTGAATTAATAATTCAAGATATTCGAAAGGCCACCTGTGTGGCATTTTCCATTCTTTTTATTAAGTAATTCTTGCATTTTTGTCTCAATTTGGAAATGAAGGGTCATGAGTTACAAATCAAGAAACTCTTCATTCCTCTCTAGGATTCTCTATTTATTTGGGCTCTTTTTCTTCATTAGAGAGAGCAATTTTTGAGAGCATCTACACTATAGGCATTTTTTTAGTCTCATTTGATTCATTGTTTTCAAATCTTTTTATTGCATTTATTAGATTAATATCTCATTATTAGTATAATCTTTGCATCACATTTTAGACTAAATTTTCTTATTTGTTCTTAGTTTAATATCATATTTTTTTCAAGTTCTTAGATTAAGTTGCATCTCATCTTTATTTTCAAGCTCTTAGATTAATTGCATCCTCATTCTTAGATTAAATTGCACTTCATCTTAGATTAATTTCATGTTTCTCATCTTTATTGCTTCTTGGAAATCCTCCATTGTTGAATTGGTCTCCCGGCTGTTGGCTCTCATTCTGAGAGTATTCAAACACCCCATTCACATAGGAGGTGACAGGTCGCCTCACCATGGAATTTGGATTGAGTTCTTCATACTCTCTCCTGAATTCTATCAAGTGAATAATGACCATGTTGTGTTGTGCCTGATTTAGAGGTCACATTCAGTAACATACATTTTGGCGCCCACCATGGGGTAGAAAAGATTAATTTTTGGCCTCATTCTTGATTGGTTTTTCAATTTTAGTGTTGGTTCCAAGCCTTGTACGACCATGTACAGCCTGAAAAACTTGTAATATAGTAATGGATGGATAGAATTATGAATCCTCTTTCTCGTGATTTTTTTTTGGTTCATTTTTATAAAGAAATGAATATGTTATGATCATTTTGGTGAAAGTGGGTATTTGCAGATTTGAGATTCTCTGAATACAGTCAAATTGAAATGTCTGGTATGAACAAATTATGAAGAATAAAGATCTATAATAATATTCATTGGAAAGATATGTGAATTAGATTTTATTTCCTTTTGGTTTGAGTCATTTTTATGTAGATTTGTGAAAGTTATGGGCATTTGAGTGAAACCTGGTTTTTAACAATCTGTATTGGAGTTGTAGGCAATGATTTGATCTTAGAAAATAATTTATGAATGGAAAAAATAAATGGCTTACATATTTGGAAACTAGATTCATTAGTAGTTAATGTGAAATTGGTTTGGTTTCATTTGGATTCTTTTTGAGGAAGATATGTGATTCCCTAGGCAGGGTTTGGTGTTTTAAATCTGATTTATGACAAAAAAAATTGCAGTCTGAAAAGGTTATTGGTTGAGGAACCAAATGGAATCATAAGACCTTGTAATTTTGGGAAATGGTAGTTCTTGATGTTGGATAAAAACTTCATTCTTTCCAGAAATTTTAATATTGTGATTTTATGGGTCAAATAAATCAATCTTTAAAGACTGTCTTGAAGACAACAATGTTACATATCTTACGGTTTGCCATTGATTTGTCTTGATTCTATACTTTCGGATGTGTGCTAAATGCTGGATTGCAGGTCTTTGGACCTAAGGTGAGTTCTTAAAATCTCTATAAAATTTTGACTTTTGGATTAAAATTGAACCTCTCATGTGTTTGGCTTGAGTGTTTACATGCTTTCATAGAACACATTTTAATTGATGCTCTTAATGGGAAATGAATGAACATAGATTTTCTTTCATACAAGTTTATGTAAGTGAATGCTTGTGTTTAAACCATAAGTAATTCTTGGTTCCAATATCAAAAAAATCTCATTGAGTAATTTAGGGCATGGATTCATTCCTTTTTTACATGAAGAGTTAAATGCACCACTTTGTGGACTCACTTCATGTTTACTTGGAAAGTTAAATATTCCATGATTCAAACCCTCTTGCACTTATGAGTAGTATTGATTAGCAGTCTTAGATTACTTGTGATTAATCTAGATTTCTATCTTGGGTTATTGGACTCACTAATCCGCCAGCCCCTCGTTCCACCCCGTGGTTGCAATCTCAGCGCCACATTAAAGGGGAGGGGTCTACAGGAAAGAAGCATTAATTGTTCCACTAGGAAACCCTTTTGTGCTTTTTGGAACTCACTTGTTTTCTAGGGTGTGGACTTGCTTTGAGTTTGTGTGAGGAGTTAAATGTTCCACTTTTGGACTCACTTTGAATTTGTGTGAGGAGTTAAATGTTCCACCTTCTGGACTCACTTCAAATTCACTTGAAGAGTTAAATGTTCCACTTTTGGACTCACTTCACATTTACTTGAAGAGTTAAGTGTTCCACCTTTAGTGCTTTAAATACTTTTGATAGAGAATTACTTACTTTTTCATTTCTAGAAGGCCTGCTTGGGGATTTCATCACCTCAAGGGATGACCTTAACTCCCGTGTTCTGGCAGAGTATAAATAACAGGAGGTGAATCCAAAGACATCTCTCTTGGGAATGAGATAGATTTCACTCTTGGCTAAGCCTCAAAGAACTTTATACCTTTGAGAAGTGAAGGAGGAGATTTGGGTTACCATCTCCCCCTGGCTGTGTGATTTCAAATTCTTCTCATCTATGGATTTGTGCCTCATGTACCTTGCGTATATCGAGGACTTCTTTTAGAAAAGCCATGTATATCCTTGTAGACAACTTGCTAGGATGTTGTTGTGTTTTAAGTGCCTACTAAAACATTCTCAAGAACATACACAAGTAGAGTCCTTAGGGAGTAGAAATACTAAGTCACTATTCCTGTTCATGCGCAAGGTTGCTTTGTCCCTTGCCCATTGCTTGAAGACTATTTGCTTGAACTCCTTGATTGCTGTCTTATGTGCTTGATCAATGACATAAATTTGATCTGCCTTTTTGTTCATGATCTATTTTTCTATTTTCATGTTGTTCACCGTCTGAAACTAGTTGTCTTGAGTTAGGAATCGATCGATCTTTGCTTTGACTCATATTGTCTCTCATTAGTCTACCTTATCTCATTGTGCTCTTGTACCTTGTGTTGCGATTGTCTTATCTCGGCTATTCTAGCCATCTCTTTTTGACAATTCATACCAGGTTCATCTTGCATCTTGGCTATTCTAGCCATTTATCTCCTTTTCGTTATCTTAGAGACAGAGTCTAGCTTTATCCCAAATCTTTTCTCATTACATCTTTGTCTATGACTGTCATGACTCGAAGTGGTAAGACTTATCCCATTTAGAATACTGATCAAGATCGAAGTAAACCTCGTAATCAAGACATAGGTCATCCTGAATCTATTATGAAATTTGAACTTTGTGAGAGATCCTCACATTCCTCCTTGTTCCAAGAGTATTACAATCCATTGTTTCAGATACTGTATGACTTATTATTTCAAGAATATTATAACCCATTGTTTCAAGATCAGCAAGACTCAGAAGGGTCACTTTCTAAAATTGAACCTATTGATTCTTTTGAACCTATCGACTCTTTCACGATCTCTCAGAATACTACCAACAATATGGGAGATCCATTCCACTTCCCAAGGGGAGGTAAATTCAGTGATAGTCATGAGCAATCTCCAAATGACCAAGGTCATGGTCAGTCTCAAAATGACAAGAGTTATGATCAATCCCACAATATTCAATATTTGGTCAACATCCAGGACCTTTGCAATTTGAAACAATGACAAGGGGAGCCTCTCCTAACATTTCTCCAGAGATGGAGACAACTATGCATGAAGTATCTGCATGAATTACCCGAGTCTGAAAAGCTTGATATCTTCTTGGACAATCTTGTCCCAAACTTTGGATACCAAGTACAACTATGAGGTGCCCTCACTTTTGACAATATGATTAGGTGGGCTGTGAGGATAGAAGCATTTATGGTCAAGAAGGGAGAATTGACTTTGAACAAAGACAACAAGCAAGGACCTTCTCCCTCGAACAAGGATAAGGATAAGATTGTCAACAAAAACATAGATGTTATGAATGATAGGGTTGTTGACAATGTGATGCCAAAAGCCTCAAAGTATGTCTTTAATCTCAGCTCTAGCATGCAAATAGTCAATGCCACTGAGAAGGCTGCAACAAAAGCTCAACGGGCTTCCAGATTTGCTAGAAAAAAACCTTGGATCTCTCACTGTGACATGATCATTGCTCCAAGGAGTGAGGATACTCCTAAACCCAAAACTCCCTTTGTCTTGCGAGGCCCTGCATCTCCCTCTTATAACTCCACACAGTCTCCAGCTTGTGTGAATGCTATCACTCGATCTCGTGCAAAGATCATGCTCAAAGGTTCCAAACCTTCAACATCCAGACCAAAACCATCTATGGATAAAGCCCTCACTGAGGCAAATGTCCCCAAAGATCTCAATCTCAACCAGTTTCAATCTATGGTGGATCATTTGACCTCACCTCATTATTTATCATTCTCTGAGGAAGATGATCACTTGTTGAGCCACCCACATAATCCTCTCCTACACACTAAAGTTATGATAGGCCCCAAGAGTATCCCTCACATCCTCATTAACAATAGTGCTAGCCAAAATACTTGCTCTGCTAAGATGCTTACCCAAATGACAGACAACTTTGTTCCTGCCAATAGAGAGTCCACTGAGTTCTATGATGCTAAGCTAAAAGAAATAGAAAAGACCTTGAAGATCAAAGATGTTGGCATGGGGGAATATCAGTTTGAGTCCATGTTGACATTGACAACTCTCCCTCCATCTCCACGTTCCTATGAGGAACCTTCTGAAGATGGATTTGGTATTAGTTATCAGAGCTATGAGCTTGACCAACCTAGCTACAGCTTGCACTCACATGAAGAAACAAAGATTCAGCCTATGACATATGAAAGACCTTTGAATGATCAAAATTCTGATTCAGATTGCCAGAAAGAGTCTTATCTACCTTCTCAAGTGCTTCAAGAACATGATCTTGGTCCTCACCAGAAGGATTTTATACACTCTACTAAACAGATTTCTACTACTGCAGCTACTACTGAATATGTCACTGCCTCTAATGGAACACATACTGATTGGGAGCAACTATTGGATGCTTCCCTTATCTTGGGTATGCCTCAAGGTATGCCTATTCTAGATTGTTCCACCACTTCTGCTATTGAACAGACTCCTACTGTTGCCAACTCTAATGGCACACATACTAATTGGGAGCAACTATTGGATGCTTCTCTTCTCTTGGGTATGCCTCTAGGTATTCCTATTCCAGATTACTCTGCTGCTTCTACTATTGAACAAGATCCTACTATTAAAGACACACTTCCTATGTTAGATGACAATAATAAAGAAAGTCTACCTTCAAATATGTCTCTAGCTGAATGGGACTCTATATCGGATGCTACAATGTAAATACCAATTGATGCTATGCACCTATATGCTAGTCTTAACAACTCAGAAAGAGGAGAAAGTTATGATCCTCCAGATCAAGCTATTGATGATGATCCTTTCCACCCTCCTATGGAGATCATTCCTATGGCTCCTAGGCCATCTACTCCAAGCTATACTCCTATTGCTCCAGCAAATCATGGGCATGTAAGACCCCATTCTGTTATAGCTTCATGGAATATTGGAAGATCCAAAATTGAAATGGTTCCTATTCATGCACTCTTACCACCTGAAAGGGGACCTAACTCTTGGAATAGACCATCTTGGTTAGGCTCACATAATATTCCTCCAAACTTGTCTGACTCTTCTAAGATGACTCACAATCGACAACGCTTTATGGAAGATTACTTTCTTGATCTATCTGATGCATTCATGAATGATGAGGATGATATTGATATATTTTCACTTGAGCCCATCCCATTGACTTTTCTTCCCTCTTCATCTCCCAGAAAAGTGGCCCGTCCACTTCCATCTCCATCTCTCCACCTAAACCAGTCATATAAGCCTTTTTCATCCACAATTCTTGAGTCTTTTGGAAGAAACTTGGATGTACAACATAAAAGAAAAAATAATAAGAATCCACTTATATCTCAAGGTCACCATGTCCCATCTAATTGACATGTGACTCTGAAGAAAGAAAAAATCAATAGAGGTGTTGAAAAGACCGCAAAGGTCCTCAAAGAGAAGAAGACAATCAAAAGCTAGAAAATAAATAAAAAATGGATCTCAAAATCCATCTTACAGGCGTTGTCATCAAAAGCACCTCAAAGTAAAGAAGAAAAATTTCAAAAGCTATGTGGATTCCAAAAAAAGGAAAATCAAAGTTGCCATTCAAGCTTCCAAAATTCTCATGCTTCCCTCCATTCCATCACCCTTGCCTCTCATACTTTACCCTCTTCACTCCATCTTGCCTTTTCCCAAAGTGCATATCAGTATCTCCTTATTACTAATGACATGACTAAGGAAAATCTAGAATGTACTCTCCCTAAGTGTTTAGAGCATGGGAAATCTGATGAAGAGTTAAGATGTGTTCATGAGGATATTTGTGGGTCTTTCTTAAGTGATCTTTCCTTGACTATGGATCTCTTGATAGTTGGACACTATTGGTTGGCTCTCCGGTTACTACTACAACATATGGTTTTGATTCTACTGACTACTACTACAAATGACCGTGTTCTCAGAGATCTACCACTGAAGGAGAGGCACTCAAAGAGCCCATCAACACTCTTCATCTAAAGTTCTACAGCTGACATTCTCTATGTGCTCATGTACATACTTATTGGTCCTGAAAAAAATCCTAAAAATTGATATATTGCAAAAAATCCTAAAAATTGCAAAATATCCTGAAAAAATGATCATCTTAGTGAAAACCTGGTAAACATGCGCTTTGATGTATCTATTATCCTAGTGAAAACTTGGTAAAGAGGCACATTGAAAATACAAAAAAATAGAAAATGTGAAAAATACAAAAAAAATGAAAAGATAAAAAATACAAAAAAATGAAATATTCAAAAAAATGCAAAAAAATAAAAAAAAGAGAAAAGTACAAAAAAATTGAAAAAGAAAAAAATGTGCCATTGATGAAAACCTAGTAAACAGGCGTCATGGTAGCAAAAATAGAATCTCTGCCAAGATGGTGAAAACCTAGTAAACAGGCGCCTCTTGTTTCCTGAAGCTACATCTTCTCTCAGCATCGCTTGGCTCTTAGTTTCTTGCTTTAGTTTGCTTTCCAGCTTTAGTTTTCTTCCTTTGTTTCCTGCTTTAGTTTGCTAGCTCATGCCTTGCTTTCAGTGTCTTTGAGATTTTGCTTGACTCTTCATAGATTGGAATTGGTTCACACTTGGGGGCACCTTCCTGGTCTAGGGGGCATTGTCCTATTGCTTTCAGAAGATTCATTTGTGGATCAGTCACCAGCATTTCGCACTGTGTCTGCCTGTTGATGCCTAGCTACTTTTGATATTTCTCTCCTTGAGAATCTCTTGTATATCGGTCGCTAGTGGTTCCCACTGTGCCTGCCTACTGATACCTAGCTTTCGTTCGATCTCTCTTCTTCGAGATTTCTCCCTTACATCAATCACCAATGGTTCTCACTATGTCTGCCTGCTGATGTTTCGCTAGTATCTATGAGATTTCTCACTTTGAGAATCTCTCTCGTATTGGTCACCAGTGGTTCTCACTGTGTTTTCCTGCCTATACTTCATTAGCTTCCCGCTATTTTTTTGAGACTTTGTCTCTTGCAATGGTCACCAGTGATTTTCACTGCGTCTGCCTGCTATCGTTATCTCATTGAGACTTCAAACATTATCTTCCCAAATCAAATTCAATCCACTTGAACATGAACTTAAACTAAAACTAAAACTAAATGTGTGTTCCTTTGAGGCATGTTGAGCTTTGTTTTCTTTGAGTGCTTGTTTGTTTGCTTTGCTTTTTTGCTTTCTACTTGCTGGTTTAGTTCCAATGATCCAAGAATCTACATGAGAGGGGTGTCTTTCTATAAGAGCCTCCATCTCATATTGGATGGCCATGCGTACCTCGACTCCTTTTATATGAACACTTTGGTGAGGTTGGTTCTTCTCCTTGTCTTTTGAGTGACTTCTTTCTACTACTAGTGAAATTGTAAAATGCTTGTCTTGCTAAGTGAACGTAGGAGTCACTGCGAGCAATCTTTGGCAAAAGAAGGAACTCCTGCGTGTTTGGTGTGTCTGTCACAAGAAACATTCAAGTCATTCTAGCATCTATGCTTTGATGCTTATGTTAACTTGCTAAATTAAAAGGAATAGGTGTTCAAGTCATTCTGGCTTCTTGTGCCTTAATGCTTACACCTCATTCCAACAAATTTAAGACTTATGTCATATTCATATTCTCATGTTGGGGAGAATTGTATGGCATCTTGTAATTGTCCTGTGCTTAAATGAACTCAATGATGATAAATATGATGAGTCCAACAGCCGAGTCCAGAGGATTGCATATGTTCATCCTAGGCCTGCATTTAGACTTGCATCTTTCATTCTAGGCTTGCATTTGGAGTGCTTTCTTGTTGCTCTCTTGATTGCTTTCTGCTGGATCTTCTCATCAAAGGTTCTCATCTTTTGTCCCAGTCTCATCTTGGCTGCATCCTTTTTTGGGATCGAAATCAAAATCTGACATCTCTAAGTGGCTCAAAATCGCGTTTTAAATATTGGACTCCTTCTGGATCGGATGCTTGTGCACTCAGCCTTCTGGTGTCATCTTCCTGCCAGATCCTCATCTTTGCATCATGTTCTCAAATCTTTGCTTCTTTTCATCAAGTCAACCCTAGTCAAAATTTGGTCAACCATGGTCAAACTTGGTCAACAAGACCTCTGCTTTGCTCCGATGCACTTCTGTAGCTTCGTGACTCTAGTCTAATTGCTTTTTCTCTGCAATCTCTTGTTGTTTATCATCCTTCTAACATGTCATCTTTTGATTTCCCTCCCGAGGGGGCAGGATGATTACATCATTTGAATCTTGTCGAATCTATTCTTGAATCAGTTTGATTTGAATCATCACTCCTCATTGCTAAGGGCATCTTCATGCCTCGCATCTTGTCATCTAGAAATCTATCTCTTAGGTATCTGAGAAATCTAACTCGGATCCTCGAGGATCACTCTTCATTCTGGAGATGGTTCTTGAAATATTTTGGGTATTGGGGCAATCTAACCCTAATTCCTGGGAGTCAAGCTTCGTTCTGAAGATGGCTCTCGAAATCTCTTTTAGACCGTTATCTGGGCAATCTAACCCAGGTCTCGGAGGGCTAAGCTTTGTATTGGGGCAATCTAACCCTGATTCTAGAGACAGTCCTAAATCTGCATCTTCATCAATTGGTATTGGGGCAATCTAACCCTAATTCTAGTTCTCTTCTAAGACCGTTGTCTTCGCAATCTAACTTAGACTTCAGAAAATTCATGCTTTGATCTACTTTCATCTGTCACTTCAGACTATTCTTTGAATCAATGCGCTGCTCGCACATCAATTCAATGAGGGGCAAATGTAATACCCCAAAATTGGCACCTATTTAATTTCATCAATTTTGGTGCATTATCTTGATTTTACATCACCAAAGTCCTAGTTCCCTAGGTAATTTTCTCTCTCCTACTTGACTTTACTTGACTTGATGTCAATTGAAAAAACCCCAATTTACAATAATCAAATATTAAATTAATTCCTAAAGTCTTTGACTTAATTGGCTAAATTACCCCTATGATAAATTAATTTAATTCTAAAGTCCTAAGTGCTTTCTAATTAAATTAAATCCACCCCCTTTAGCTAATTACCCATAAAAAGGAATTAATAATTGCTTGATATTCGAATGGACACACCTTTTTGAATTAATAATTCAAGATATTTGAAAGGCCACTTCTGTGGCATTTTCCATTCTTTATATTAAGTAATTCTTGCATTTTTGTCTCAATTTGGAAATGAAGGGTCATGAGTTACAAATCAAGAAACTCTTCATTCCTCTCGGGGCTTCTCTATTTATTTGGGCTCTTTTTCTTCATTAGAGAGAGCAATTTTTGAGAGCATCTACACTATAGGCATTTTTTTAGTCTCATTTGATTCATTGTTTTCAAATCTTTTTATTGCATTTATTAGATTAATATCTCATTATTAGTATAATATTTGCATCACATTTTAGAATAAATTTTCTTATTTGTTCTTAGTTTAATATCATATTTCTTTCAATTTCTTAGATTAAGTTGCATCTCATCTTTATTTTCAAGATCTTAGATTAATTGCATCCTCATTCTTAGATTAATTGCATCCTCATTCTTAGATTAAATTGCACTTCATCTTAGATTAATTTTATCTTGCTCATCTTTATTGCTTCTTGGAAATCCTCCATTGTTGAATTGGTCTCCCGGCTGTTGGCTCTCATTCTGAGAGTATTCAAACACCCCATTCACATAGGAGGCAATAGGTCACCTCATGATGGAATTTGGATTGAGTTCTTCATACTCTCTCCTGAATTCTATCAAGTGAATAATGACCATGTTGTGTTGTGCCTGATTTAGAGGTCACATTCAGTCACATACAGTAGTCACCCCTGTGATCTCTCAAGATGCCACCGCCACCTTGGCTTATATTGTTTGCCACCTCATCAAAATTTTATTTAACCCATCCTCTGGGGGGGGCCACCCATTTGGTGGCTTTTCTAGCTATTTTTTTAGCATCATCAAACATAGAGAACCCAGTAAGGATGTTCCACTTGTTAGCAAAACTTACTTCCCAAGTAGCAGGTGGGTGAGGAGGGAGCTTCCATTTGGCCATCCTGACATTTTCGCATAAGAGCTTAGTTCCAATGTGGATTCACGCGTTGGGCTTGATACTCTCCTCTCTGAAAATCCTATTGTTCCTCTCCTTCCAAATGGCCCAGCAGATGTGGGGGGGTAGCAACCACCAAAGGAGCTGGAGGAGGCGGTGATTTGAGGGGGCTCTCTAGTTATTAAATTGATGCACTTCTCTATCCAGGGCCCACAAGATGCCTAACTTTCTTATAACTCCATGCCATAAACTGGAAGCATAGTCATAGTGGATGAACAAGTGGCTCACTATTTCCTCTTCCTTCTTACATAGAATAGATCTATTCACCATGGGGATGCCCCTCTTTATAAGGTTATCCTGGGTTAGGACCTTACCATGCATTAAGGTCCACCAGAAGAAGTTAATTTTAGAGGTGAGCTAGGGAATCCACACCCTCTTCCAGTCCTGCTAGTTACCCATATCCTTCAGAAGTAGATTATAAGCAGATTTGATAGAGAAAGTACCAGCCTGGGTGGGGGCCTAGATAATTGAGTCCTCAAGACCCGAGATTCTAACCTTAGTTGTAATTTCCATGAGGACCTTAGCTAACAGTTGTAGGTTCGGTCTATTCCTTAACCACCTAGGAATGTCCTCCCAATCCCTGCCAGTGCTATAGTTAGAAGCTCTATTACCCAAGATAGGTCTGAGGTGATCCATAAGGGGTTTAAAACTGTAGCCTAAAATAGGTTGGTTTTCTATCCATTTGTCACTCCAAAACCTGATGGATCTTCCATTTTTTATTTGCCAGAGAACACCTTTAGAGAGCAGGGTCCTACATTTGCATATGTTCATCCATAGTTTGGATCCACTGGGGAGGTTTTCATCTTGGAACATTCTCCTATAGGGGTGTCCTTGGAGGTACTTGGCTTCCATAATTCTGCACCAATCCGCCTTTCCTTCTATAAGCTTCTAGGCCATTTTCATGGTAAGGGCTTTATTCATTAGCCCAATTTTCCTTAACCCCAGGCTGCCCATTCTCTTCAGGAGGCAGACAGTATCCCAATTCACTAGAGACATCCTCTTTATTTCTTCTGATCTAGCCCACAGAAAAGTCCTCTATATCTTTTCAAGTTTGTCCACCATGTAGCCTTTGATTTTAAAGAGAGAAAGGAAGTAGATAGGTATTCCTTGGAGGGTAGAGGCCACGAGTTGTAGCTTACTAGCACTACTCAGAAGCTTCCCCTTCCAGCCAACAAGTTTCTTCTGGGTTCTTTCCAGGATGGAATTCCAGAAATCATGGGACACCTCTTTAATAGTAAGGGGGAGGCCAAGATAAGTCGAAGGGAGAGAGGCCGCCAAATAGCCCAGGATTCAAAGCACCTTATTTTGTGTCTCTATGGGGGTGTTAAATAAGAACAACTTGCTCTTTTGATAGTTGAGGCACTGCCCTGAAGCCCACGCGTAACTTTCCAAAATTTGTTTCCACTGCCTGGCCTCAATAATAGAAGAATAACCAAAGAGGAAGGTGTCATCCACAAACTATTCTAAAACCACCTGAGAACTAGTGGAGGCCGGTTTGACACCCATTATTCTCCTCGTGGAAGACAACATACAAAGGTTCCTGGTAATCACATCAGCCACCGTAATAAAAAGGTAAGGGGAGAGGGGGTTCCCCTATCTAAGACCCTTCTCAGGTTTAAAATAACTACCAGGGGATCCATTCACTAGAACATAAAGGCTAGCCGTTTGGGTACATTCCTGTATAATCTGGATGACCTTCTCAGTAAACCTCATTTTAGAAAGAATTTTAATCAGAAAGGACCAATTGACTTTTTCATAAGCTTTGGAGATATCTAGTTTAAAAGCCATACCTAGAACTTTGCTCCTATCCAGAGAGTGGATTATTTCATGGGAGGCTATGGCCGCATCTAGGATCTATCTTCCCGGCATGAAGCCTTTTTGAGTAGTTCTTATAATCTTGTCCAACAGAGGCTTGATTCTGCCCACCAGGATCTTGGTGAGGATCTTATAAAAAGTATTGCATAGGCTGATGGGCTTGAAATCCATCATAGTGATAGGATTGTCATGCTTAGGAACCAACACAATGTAGGTTTGATTATGTTTCCTTAGGATGCACCCCGTCCTGAAAAAGTATCTGGCCCCCCGAATAACATCGGTCCCCACAATGTCCCAATACTCTTGAAAGAACACCGGAGGAAAGCCATTCGGACTAGGGGCTTTATAAGCACCCATAGCAAAAACCACCTTCCTAACCTCTTCATCCGAGACCCACTCGATTAGCATGTTATTGTCACTACTTGTTATAGTAAATGATTAGTTAAAAGTATTTAGATGACGTATTAAATTTATTTTATATATTTTTATTTTTGATTAGTTATTTAAATAGTGATAGAATTTTAAATTTTAGATTTAATAAATTAGATGGAATAAAAAATTAAAATTAAAAATTTATGAAGAAAAGAATAGACAATATAGATACAATGAAATTTAAATATTTTCTTATGTAGTAAATATACTTTAAAGTAAGACAAAATAATATTATTTTCAATGTGTCAATTAATATTTGTGGATATTTCATTAGATAAATGTATTTAAGATATCTATACTATATAATATATAAAAATAAAAAATATTTAAAACAATTAAAAAAAGAATTAATAATATTAAATAATATATATTTTATAGTAAAAATAATTAAAAATAGGGGTTCATCACTAAGTGTGTTGGTATAGTGGTGTTGTTGTTGTTGTCCTCATCCAGGTTCAAATTTTGTCTGAGATATTGTGATTGTGGACTTGTGCCTTTGGTGATCTAATGTGTTCGAGGGTTTCTACCTCAACTTTGTAATAAGGAGACGAGATCCCCAACTTTTTAATTTGTGGCCTCGTTGGTTATATAACTTTAGGTTAAAAACATTCCACACACTTCTAAAAAATATTAAAATTTTAGAAATTGAAATTAAAAATGATAAAAAGAAAATAATTAATGAGAAAAAGTGAACTTAACTTCTTCGTCACTCATTCCTTCAATTCCACCAATCCGACAAGTCGAATGAGATGGCCCTATTATGTTCTGTAAAGATGTGATTTTTTTTTTGTTGAATAAGGGATCAAAGCCAAAGATTTGATATTAAAAAAATAAAATACCAGAAGGTTCTTGAAAATGTGAATAAGAGCTAAAACAACTAAAACTAGATCTAAAATCCAAATATGATCAAAATGGAGTATCAGACCACTTCTATTCAATCTGCAAAAAGTCTATGAAGAATTTGAAAAGCTTTAACTTGATCTACTAAGACCAAGCCTATGAAAGACATAGAGCATGGAGATGTTATCTATCTCTCCTTGACTGGAACTCAAGGTGTCCTCATCTTCTTCTTCCGACTTTGCAAAAGGCCTTTGATTTTCTATTTGTTCATCCTCTGCATCCACATCCTCTTCTAAGATGAGAATTTTCTCACTGTAAGGTTTTTGTTAAGAGTCTAAGAAAGATAAAGGCTCTACACTCCTCTTCCAAGGAGGCACCCCATCTACTCTTTTAACCTCTGATTTATTGCTATCTCTATCAGTTGTCAACTCAAATTTGGCAAGTTTCTTGGTTACCAAATTTCTTCCAACTGCTAACTTGTATTACTAGACTTAGCCTATTTATCCATATTGTTAGCTTAATTATTTTTAAGTTTAGTACTACCTTTGGGAATGAATTTCCCTCAGGATTGCCCCCATCCTTTTTGCAGGTATTCTTTTCCCCACCTCTTCTAATTGCTTACTGTACACATTGAGGATATCCTATCTCAACTCTCATTATGGGTTGGCTTTGTAATCATGCTAAAATACCTCCAATCCTTCTTATTAATGCTTGTTGATGTGAGAATTACTAGCCATTAATTTTTGAATTTGAATTTCACCAACTTTTTGTCTCTTTTTAGGAGATGGAGTTGTCACCTTTTTTTAACATCATTTCAAATTTTTCTTGATATGGACACCTTCTACTCCTTGTTTGGCCAGTTCATCTACTACGTGATTACCTTCTCCATATACGTAGTTAATTGTGAGCTAATCAAATCTAATTAATAAGGATAGTATCACTTCAAGTATTGCATGTAGTCTCCAATTGGGGTTGCTTTAGTTTTAACTGCATTCACCACTAGCATTGAATCCCCTTCTATTTCAATTCTTGTCAACTTCAGTTCTATACACAAATATATTCCTACTAATAATGTTTTAAATTCAGTCATGTTGTTTGTATCTTCTTCCAAGGGAAAGGCCAATATTGCTAAGAGATCTCCTTGACTGGAATGTATAACACACCTTGGTCTCGATGGGTCAGGATTACCTATGGAGGCCCCATCAAAGTTTAATTTATGCCAACCGATTACTGGTGGAGTCCATTTAAAATCTATCGTGTTCCTAATACTTGCTTATCCTTGTTTTCCTAAGACTTGGGGGGCCTTGAGACCAAACCAAATTTTTAGCATTAAGTCATCCCAGCTGGTGTAAAATCTGGTGGAGAAGCTTTGGGCTAAGATACATGAGTTCATTGTTTCTACTATTGCTACCTCAATTTTGTTTATCAATGAATCTCTGCCCATGGTTTTGATTTTAAAAACTCTTTTGTTTCTTTCTTTCCATACCTACCAAATCAAGATTGAATGGGATATGATCCATAAGTATGGATTATTGAAGTCAAGGTAAAAAAGAACAAGAGTTGCAATGCAGCATAGTTCCTGCCAAGTATTGACATGGAAGTTTTGGAAGATAGGGGAGGAGGAAGGAGAAGCTAGAAATGGTTGTTAGGCCAAAGAAATAACAAACCAATTGAAATTTAAAATGTGTCATCATCCAAACTATGTAGTTTACATCAACATGCACCTATCTTAAACCAATGGCCTATTCAAAACACCAATAAAATGTGGGAGCAGCTTTAGATATCTTAGCTACTAGTTGAATGCCTGAAAAGAAAAACTATATGCAATTGATGTTAAACACTTTGTCATGTGAAATGTCATGCAACTAAATTAATTATACTTCACCCATTTTCCTACTCTTTATTGTAAAAATGGAGCGAGATAAGTATGCACAACATTCAGACTATAAGGGAAACTAAATCTAAGTATTGTTTCCATCTCCAATTCAAAAATGTTAGGGACCATTATGCAACATTTAGACTATAAATGAAAATAACTCTACAAATCATTCATGATGCACCCACCTACATGTGTATAAATTATCTGATAATCACATCCCTAACTGAATGTCTGAAATTCAAATAATGACTAGTGTTGTACCTAAATATTATTTTCAAGTGAATCATCCTTACTATCTAGTCATATAGTAAAGTTGTCAATTTCTCTACCTATTGAGGCATGGAAATCTGTAGTTTCTTTCTATCCAATTTTAATATTTTGGAATGTAGAGTGATACAATAATCAATGGTTTCTCTCTTTTTGGCATGAGATTATGTATCTCAACATCATTCCAACACCTCCTATTTTCAAGCCAATGTTGTTCTCTTTCTTGTTTCACGAGCTTAAAAATGTCAACTAATAGTTTTAATTTTTCTTTAGAACTGATATGCCAACTTTTTTGTGCCACTATTACCTTGTTCAACACAATCAATCAACTTAGTTCATTTCAATTTAGATCCAACTACCTATCTCAAGAGCTTAAAGGCCACATATATTAGCTTTGTGTCAATCAAACATTTTCATGTGGAAGATGTTTATAGTCTTGTGCAAAACAAGAACAATACCCATCATTCATTAACTTTTATTTTGTATTACTCATACTTTGTGGAACATCAAAATCAAATGGCCCCTTATCTGCCTAAAAGGAAAAAAAATAGCAGAATAAACAAGTGCAAAATCACATACATTAAGTTATAGGGCTTTTGGAAACACAGAGGTCAACAAGTTTGATTGGCACCATTAGGTTGCATAAAACCAGTCAAATTCAAATTCATAAATTATAAGATTTGATCACACCACTTAATAATATTCAAAGTTACCATTTACAATCACTACTACTTACCTTTAGTGTTCTTTAAATCCTGTGCCATCCTCTATTTTTCTTAGTAGGCCTCACCAATTGTGAGTATCGAATTACCCCATTTGAATGCAAATATTATCATGCAAGTTCTTATCTTTCCCAATTATCACATAGAGAAGAGAACATAATGATATTTGAATTATTTTTACTATAAAATTCTTGTTATTATTGAGAGAAATGAGAAGACAAAGGGCATATTAAGATTGGGACTTTATATTATATTGTTAGTGTTGATTGTGTTGGCAAGTTGACTATACTATTGTATATGACTAAGATATAGTGTTGTCATTATGGTAAAAAAGTCATAAGATGTTATGAAGTCAATGCAATTAGTTAGAACATCAGATTTGGTTATGTATGAAAGACTGGACAGTCAGCAGAGCACCAGGTGAACATAGCATCAGTGCACATGTGTATGACTGAGTTTTGGCATGTGCCCTTGAAGATAAACTTGTTGATATGTAATCATGCTAAGTCTAAGAGCGCATGATCAGATGATTCAATATGAGGAAGATATAGCCAGTTGAAGAGGCATAGACAGTAAGTGACAGAGCATAACAGAGTATGGAGCCCGCTGTTGGTATTTTGATTAGCGGTTATAATATTATTTTGTAAAGGATATGCGCCTATTGTATTTAGGTTATAGACATGTTAATATCCTTTTTTGAAAACATGCTTGAGCCAATTCACTTGGAAGCATTGTATGTACACTAGTACAAAAATAACAATATATGAAAAAATAAACTACCAAAAATTGTAGATAAATGACCAAATTTGGTCACATGAGAAGTGGTAGTTTATTGCCGGTCATTTATCTCATGACCAAATTTATGACTAAACTATTTTAGTCATTTATTTGGTCATTGATTTGGTCATATATTTAGTCATTTATTTGGTCATTTGGTAGTTTATTTGGTCATTTATTTAGTCATTTGGTAGTTTATTTGATCATTTATTTGGTCATTTGGTAGTTTATTTGGTCATTTATTTGGTCATATATTTAGTCATTAATTTAGTCATATATTTAATCATCAATTTAGTCATATATTTAGTCATATTAGGGCATGATGGAATCAAACCATCATCCTCCTACTTGTAAAGTAGGTGCTCTTCCATTGAGCTAGTACCCTTTAAAGAATAATCATACCATGTATACTAGTACTTTCCACTAAACATGATTTCAAGTTTTTCCATCTATAGTTCAATGGTAGAAAAGCTTAAGGGGAGGATGACTAGTGATACTTTAAACTCAATGGTGAAGTTATTCAATGTGCAATAAAATAATGAAGTGAATGATGCCATTGGAAAATACATTACATGTGGCTTGTTCCCCTTATGCCCACAAAATTTACCCATTTCCCCCTCTGCTATTATGATAGGCCTTTAAAAGACCTCTTTTGTGTGTGCATTTGCATTATATCTTGGTCTGTGTTCAAGGTTTGTTTGTTGGGTGAGGAGATATGAGATGGGCAATAATTTTTATCATTTTGATGAGCAAGGTAAGATGAGCCTGTATCTTTTCTCTTTTTAACACCTTCATCATTGTTAGCTAGTGGTCTAAATTCACTCTAAGGAGACTCTTCAACCATTTTTTGAGTCTCAATTATATCTCCTGAAAAGTGGCTTGCATGATCAGATAATGAGGTTTGTGTGTATGGCTTGATTCTGGACAATGGCACAATGGCATTTTGATTTTGAAATTGGTTTTCATTTTTCACTTGTTGCAGTGCCAGATCGTCCATACTTATATAACTCACCCCACTCCATCATGTCAAGACCACTTTTTCAACTGGGTTAGAATTGCCACTCTCAAATAACAGGGCCCTTTGGCTTTCTATCATTCCATTTTTTTTCATACCCTCATTTTTAGATCCGCTGACCTCCTTTTGTTTTCTTTCAAAGAGATGTATGGCATCTTGGACACTCAATCTTTTGATAGACTCGGGCTTTTGAGTAGGCTCTAGTACATTAATACTACCACAATTACTCTAAGCATCATCACAATCACTACTCAATTCCTTATTTGAACCTATAACTGTATACTGAAAGTAGTTAATGCTCTTAATCACTATAGAATTAGATCAGGGTGATCCTACTCTCCCATTCTGAACTTGTCTCACTGGAGAAGATGACTGTCTTCTTTGAGGAGACCTGGCTGAATGCCTATCTTTATCGACATAATATTTATTAGCCATGTCTGATCCCTGCTATTTAATTTCAAAGGAAACTATATTTAAGGATTCAAAACTTGCATCAGCAGTGAGATTGTCAAATCTAGAATACACATCAAGCTTTACAAGGGAATTGTCAGTAACTGATGAGTTTTCCGAAGAACTTCTATTGTTGGATTTCAAGTTAGAAACCCCAATTTGGGAAGAGGAATTACTTCCTTCCTGAGTACAACCAAAGACTGAGAAGTTAGAGAGATTTAATGTAGATTGATCCTTCAGTGAATTCAGAGGGGTGATAGAAACTTGATTCTCTTTCAACATTTTGCTAATTTGCTTTGTGTTTGAAATTGAAACAAGAGAGTCCAATGACCTGTAATATGCTTCTTCTGGAAAATATGTTAGAGTCAAATCTGAAGACTTTTGAGATGTAATACCACTC
Organism: Chamaecyparis obtusa; assembly: GCA_027943335.1. NCBI lineage: Eukaryota > Viridiplantae > Streptophyta > Pinopsida > Cupressales > Cupressaceae > Chamaecyparis > Chamaecyparis obtusa. The sequence goes on from BSBK01000424.1 coordinate 178,906, forward strand.
TATATAGAATCCAAATCATCATCTCTTCCTACCATGTCTCTAAATTCCCCTTGAGCATCAGGTTCTTTGTTGTGTTTTGGGGAGAGAAATGGTATGAAGTTGCCACATAATCTATTTCTCAATAAATATGAACTTGGAAAGATGGCATTTGACTCATTGACTATGGAGTAAATTTCTCACCATTTCTGACATAATGCCATAAAATTGGCACAAGCATCCCTGTGAATCATCTTGGTTAGAATATATGATAATTGACCCAAATATACAAAATTAATGGTACATATGGTAAGGGATAAATTGTAATTTTCATTGCAGAGGACAATCTCAACACCCAATGGGTTCTACAACAGACCGCAACCATTATTTTAAGTCCAGTTTTATCAATTAGCTTTTGATCGTGCAACTTGGGATCTAGAAAAAATAGAAAAAACCACTGGACTACATGCATGTAGTGCTTGATCTCAAAAATTTTGTGAAGATGAAGTATAACCAAGAATATTGAGAGTGCATTAGAATATGCTTGTTACAGTTTTGAATAATAACTATGTGAACTGAAAGAGAAGAATTACCTCATATGAGCTGCACCAAATCTCTCTGCAAATATCATGAGATTGCCCATTTGTTCAATCTCAAAACCAGCAGCAGTAGCACGAGAAAAATCCATCCTTAATTCTTGCTCTAATACCATGAGTCTCACATCTATTGCTCATAGAAGTTCCCTCCTGATTAAACATGAACTTTCAGGCCTGAATAAGCTTAAATATTAGAAAAAAAAGGATAAGCTCTAACTGAGAGCACCTTTGAAGATTTCATTTGCTTCCTCAGATTGTAATACTTACTTTGAAGCATCAGTTGCTTCTCTTCCACTCAACTATACACCAACCAAACAAGATATTTCAAACAACTTGATTTTTAGCATACAATAAAAAATGTGTTCAACATCTAAAAGCAATTACTAATCACATATATTATAAAACCAAATAATACAAGTAACAATAAATGGTAAAAGATAAAATTACCTTTAAGATTTCTCCTTGCCTGTTGACATCTACCCAAAAAGTACACAAAAATGTGAATATCCTAGTATTCAAAAGA
>BSBK01000424.1:185000-325000 GCA_027943335.1 Chamaecyparis obtusa
AACATTGCCAAAAAGCTAGTGTGTGTTGGAGCGGATGGAACTTCAGTAATGAAAGGCCACAGGGGGAATCTTTGCACAAGATAAAATCTTCTTGTACACCCTACATTACTCCCATTCACTGCATGGCCCACAAAATGAATCTAGATTTTGGAGTTGTCAGCAAGCATGCTCCAGTACAAGAAATTGAAGCTTTAATCAAAGAGCTCTACCAATACTTCTATCAAAGTTTGAAATGATTGAGGGAATTTCAACACTTTGCTGAAGGACTAACCAATGGGAACAAGCTTCTTAAGGGTAATGATACCAGATGGATCTCTTTGGATGGAACAACACATCAAGTTTTTTCAAAATATCAATCGTTGCTTGGTCTAATGAACTCAAGTCATGATGAAGTAGGGCAACTGAAATTTCTTGCGCTGCTGGCAATGTTAACTAATGTAGAGACACTATTAACATTAGCAGGTATTCTCCCCATGCTTGAGGAAATGAGAAATTTAATGAAAAAGGCCCAACAAAGAGCTATGCATATTGCAGAATATGCTTCGCTGCATAAATTGACATGCGTGGTGCTCGATAGTCTCTATCAATTATGTGATGATGTAAAATTTGTCAGCTGGCTAAAATTCACAGATTTGGACAATCCTGATAACTTTTTAAAAATTGGTTCAAATGGGGAGTTATGTGTAGAAGTTCATGGAGTTGAGATACCAATGCACTACTTTGCCAGGATCGAGTTCGAGGAACCACGAAAGAACACCAAGACTCAGTGAGTATCAAGTATTAAAAGGGAAGACTTCACCAAGATTGTTGAGTCTATAACAGCTTCTGTGAAGCACATTGCCTATGATCTTTCCTCACAGATTAGAGCAAGAGTCCCTCCAATCAAACTACTTGAATCCATGGCTATTATGTTTCCTCGATATTGGAGTATGAACAATCCGAAAGATTTTAAAACTAGGCTACTAACTTTGATAGATCATTTCTACAAAACCAAAGAGTTAAATGGAGTAACTCTAAATCAAATTTTAAATGGAAATCATTTGAGAGAGAAATGAGGTCATTTTTCAATAGCAATGAGGGAACAGTATAATATTATGTAGAACCCTCGCAAAGATGGATTAGTATCAAGGCTTTGGAAAAATCTAGCTGAGAGCGAATTGTTGACTGATTTAATATTAGAATATTTCAAGCTTGTTGATTTATGCCTAACCATGATATTGGGGTTGGTGGAGGATGAGAGAGTTTTCAGTGCTTTGGGATTCCTAAATTCAAAGCTAAGAAACAAACTAGACAAGAATTCAGAAAATTGCTTGAGGCTCTATACATCCAGGTATGAAGTCAATACTTTTCCTTATGAAAGGGCACTGAAATTGTGGAGGAAGAAATGTCAGAGAAGAGGGTTGGGAAACATTTCAAACCAAAGTGGGACTAGGAGTGGGAATGCTAGAGACAATGATGTCATTGACTCATGTACTGGTACTGGTACTGCTATTGGTGAACATCAGTTAAAAGGTGGTATACAGAGTGAAGAAAACATATTGAAGAACCAAGGAATCTATGAAGTTGATGGCGCTAAATTTGATGATCTCAATGATGATATGATGTGGTAGCTTGAAGTTGAACCATTGTAGAAGTAGTAGGTCCTAGCCTCCTAGGTATTTATTAAGCTTTTTCTTGAAGTCTACTGTCAGTTTTTGTATCTCATCATCAATCATGCATAATAGCATATTCCAATGTCAAAAACATGAATGTGGTTGATAATGTCATCAAGATTAAATTCCACAATTAATAATGGTTTTCATTTGCATTATTCAGCTCATATGGTATAATTCTTGTAGATTTTTCATTATTTGTTTTGACAACATAACAATTCATATGTTAGAAATCTTAGAGTTAGAAATACTGATTCTCATTAATTTAATTACAAATATGATACAATGTAACAATTCATTCATTAATACTAGTAAGAACACAACTCTGTGATTTTGTTTACAAAACACAATGACTCATACCCATTGGCAATTTGGCACATTGCCCAATTTCAATTTCATTACCCTAAGCCAATGACCCTGAATTCCCTTTTATAGAAACAAGGGAGCAACAATAGCTTTCGGTCAATTTTCCTAATGTGAAGTGAGAAGTCTCAAAATCTAAATTAGTAAGACAACTACAAGTCTACAACATCTCTACAACTTTAGTTGTACATTTCTGCATTTGACAGGTCAGTTTAGTAAATTAGCATTGGCAATAGCATCTGCAAGACTGCAACATTCATCCTATTCAAAAAACAAAGTTCAAACTTGTTACTTTAAACTCAATTCTAGACTCTAGTATTTAGGATTATATCAAAGATATATACTAAAGATATAGAGATGATTGAAACTGAAAGTACTTTCACATACTATGATTGATGAGATCAAGATGATTCTGTTAGTTTCTTTAGTATGCTTCATTCTTCATCGGTTGGAAGGGAAAAAAATATGTTATATTAGTTGACCTGCAACCTCGTCATCCATCCATACTTGGAAGAGTGAGTTGAAAGCAATGTTCCTTCCATTACTGCATTCAAATTTGTGAATTTTTTGATGCACTTTGCAATGCCTTCATAAGTTCTATCCTAAGGAAGGTTTCCTAAATCAGACATCATTGTGTCCTCCAACATTTTTTTGTAAGCTTCTCTTCCAACAAAAACTCATTAATGAGTAATCAGGACCAGGACTCAGCAAACCAAGAGATATCAATTTACTTGTTTTACTATTCATCTTAGCGAGTTTTGGCCCAAATAAGGCAACATTTTCTTCTTCTTCTGTTAGTTTCTGACATTTTTGAAAGATAGAGTTCGCCTTTATTGTTGCAGCAATGCGGTCTTGAATTCCCTTGCTTACCAAATGCCTATCACTGCTTCTATTGATTTCTTGCATAATCTTCTTTGTAGTTTTTTGTCTCTGACAAAAACTTTTGTTCTTCTCAATGTGCTCTTTTAGCTTCCCAAAAACATCTGTAAGAGTTTCATTCAGTTCAAACCAATCACACAACCTATCAGAAGACATCTTTATTTGGCCCCAGAAGGATTTTTTTATTTTCTTGACTATATTATTTATATGGTCATTCAAGCTGTTTTCATAATTTTTAATTGTATTATTTGCCTTCTTTAGGTCTTCTCTCATTTCTGAGAACTGGCGTTCACTATCTTTTCTTATTTTCTCTGCTTTCTCTTCCCACTCTTTTTCTTTCTCTTCCCACTATTTTGTTTTTTACCCTCTCATTCTCCAATTCTTTCTTTAAGTTATTGGTTGCCTTTCCCGCACTCTCCAAGTTTTTGTAAAAACTTAATGAAGAGGCTTTTTCATTCTCAAGTTTTTGTTCGCTCTGTTCCAATTTTTCCCTCAGAGATTTTAGTTCTACAGCCATATGTTCTTGTTGTCCAACTCCAATTGCTTCTTTAGAGGATGAATTTTTTATCCTTCTCTCTAATTCTTTGCACCTATTTTCTGTTGCTTTCTCATTTACCTTTACATTTGCCAGGTCTACCTTTAACTTATCTATTGTGCCCTGAAGCTTTCCTTTCTCTCTCTCCAACTTCATTACTGAACTGTAGACCACTTGGTTGGTCATTTTGGACACATTTATCTTGTCCACATTTTTAATTTTGGATAAATCCATTTGGAGGGTGCTAACTTGAAATTGAGATGGATCTAACTGACTCTTTGGTGGATTATTATCTCTAGCTAGGGGCATAACAACCATGAATTTGATCATATCTTTATTTGGGTCATATGTGTGAAATAGCTTGTTTGTTACAGGTTCTGTATCACGAGCTGCAGCAATTGCTTCCATCTTCATTGTCTTACTATGTTGTCTATTCCTATTTTTTGATTGTTCATAGTTAGTTACAAAATCATTGTAACAAAAATTAGATTTTTGTGACACAATTAAATTTTTGAATGGTGAAATAGCACTTGCACTAATGTAGGAGCTTCCACCTATGTTGCATGTGGTGTTGCTAATTACACCATGAGGATTAGCAAAACCCTGACCCATTACAAGTGGAGTTTTTGGATTGTTATGAGCCTGAGGGTTTTGTCTTGAAGGTTGGGCAATTGTTGGAGTCACAGTCACCATTGGCATTGTTGTAGGTTAATACTTGTTAAAACCTTTTGCTTCTTTACACTGCCTTGATCTCTGGGAACAATTGTTTTCATGTCTATTTGTAATGTCCTTATCGAACCACTAGTTGTAGTTGTACCCATGATATCCATAGCTGTGGGAGTGGTAATTGATTCAAATTGAATCTAAGTTCTTTGAACAAATGGAATTGACTAAGTTGATGATTTTGATGATTAAACTCCATGCCCAAGGCCTAGTTTCTCACCATGTTTTGGTGGAGCTGCTAGGTCAGGTGCAGATCAAACCCCTTGTCCAATAGGACCCAAACCACCAAAACCTTGGTAGCCCATTTTTTCTATAATATCTACCCCTTTGGTATATTGATCTTTTTTGGACGCATCAACTCCTCTACTAATTGAATATACTTTACTGGATGTGGGATTCATGCTGGATGTGGGATTCATAGAATCTTGGTCCTAGTCATTGTCATCTAGATATGCTTCAGCTGGATGCTCCTTATTCCACAATTCATTAAACATTGTATCCTCTTCCACATCATAAAGATCTGCAGAGGTCTTTGGCTCACCGAGATTCTTCCTCATTTCCCAAAAAATTAGAAATTTTGGTTCGAGTCCAATTATCATACATTCATTCATTAGCTCTTTTGGAATAGATTTTGTAGATGGTTGAGCAGCTTTCTGGTAGAAATTGGATGATGTCATACTCATGGCCTGCACTTTTCCTTTCTGTTTGTGCAATGCCATTATTTGTGATGACAATTCCTATATTGACATATTATTTTCAGTAGCATATTTCTCCATCTCTTTTCTGACCTCGTCCCATGACTCCATGTTTTTAAATTTTTCAATTGATGGCATAATTTCATGTTGACATTTGCTTGCAGAGTTCCCATTCTCTCTAAGCTTTGTTCCAATTATGTTGACTGGATCATACTGCCAGTGAATGTCAACATCAAAGCAAAAAATTGAAAAAAAGGCTTGTGCCACTTTGAATCCTCTTCTCTCAAATGTGAACCCTCCAAGTGAGAAAGGCAAGGAAATATCATTTTCTTTTGCTGACCATTAAAGAGTACATATGTGCTCTCCATCTATCATACATATTCCAATGCAAATACCCTCTCTGTTACATGTATTGGAAGTTTGTAGGGTTCTACCTCTAAACCATAAAACCTTAACACAGTGTACTCTTCCATTAAGTACCAGTCAGCCAATTCTAATTGACTTCCTAGTTGAATGCAATTTCTACAAGTAACAGGCATTCTAGGCATCAGAGTGCTTGTAATTTTATGGTACATTGGTGCCAAAAAGAAGTCTACAAATTTTTTGTAGTTCCTTCTATTATCAATCATCCTTATCTGAGGTGTCCACTCATATATTGGATTTTGGCCTTGACTGCAAAGCTTGTTTGTCTGAAATACTGCACAATGCTTTGCTAAGAGAAGATAGCACAAGTAGGTTGTGAATCTAAATATCTTCTGTGAACCTCTTTGAATCATTAGTAATTGATCTTTCATGTAACGAACAATGTGCTCAATAAAACAATATTTAACTGGTTCTTTTTCAAAATGAATATGAAAAAGCATTTCAAGAATGTTGGCACCCACTTGTTTGTTACTATCCAATCCCAAACAAAATGCTAGCAAGGAAATATTGTCCTGTGCCCATGGCACAAAAATATCATAATCATAAGAAGGCTTATGATCTGGACTCAGACTATAACCATTTGTTATTCCTTTGATATAAGAATCCCTTTGTGTTACATCTAAATTTTCATAATCCTCTGCCAGCTTTCCTAGGTCAATGTGCACGTTTGAGTTTTGTTGTTGAAACCCTAGGTTCAATAGACTAGAAAATTCACTCTCGGTTATGGACAAAATTTCCTCCTATGTATTTTTATTCACAATTTCTTTTCTATTTTCATCATAATTTTCAACGCAGACCATGAAAATTTTTGGGCAAGGGAATACTTGAGGTAACGCCATGTGTGCCAACCCAGCAACCCATGATCCAATTTTATTTGCCATTGCATTTATCATGGGGTTAAATGAAAAATAATTTGAAGCCTTATTTGGATCGTTCCACTTGTTTTCAAGTGCAAATCTAATTTCCATTATTCCCTTATTTTCATGAATAACAAGATCATAAATATCATGGAATAAATCAGTGAAACTTGGTGTTTTAAGTAGATTGTGGAATTCTAGTATCTGACTTGGCCTTTTACTCATAGTCTTATTCTTGATATTTGTTTTTCCCATCATGGTAACTAGTAAGTTGGTAAGTGGTATCACTATTTACTCGTAGGAAAATTCAAATATTTAGACACAGCTACAAGCCTACAATTTACAAGGGTGATTCAAAATTAAACCCTAACAAGATAAATTTTTTTTCTAAAATATAAACAGTAAAGTTGATTTGATTAAACCCTAATAGGATAATTTTTTTTATATAATATACACAGTAAAGTTGTAAATGATGAGATCTGAAAAATTTAAAATGTGGGATGTAGGTGTTTAGGATTTTAGAAGTTACCCGTTACCCTTAGTTTCAATTTTTGCAGACTATGATTGGAAAGAGAGATGAGAGACTTTGTTGCTTTCCTTGGGCTCGGACATCAATCCTCAACCTAGAAATTTAGAATCCATAACCCCTATCTAAATCTGCAGACTACTTATAGTTTATACTTATGAATGAAAATTTAGATTGGAAACTTTAAGTGCAAAAATTGTACAATCTATAGCTGTCACACTTGCCACTGAATCACTAACCATGTGAGTGGACATGCATCATGAATCCAGAATGGGTTTGCAAAAATGGGTTTTGTTTTCCCTTTTGGGCTGAAATACAGCTTCAGTCATTGATCTACAATCATCCAATGATCATAATGTCATGAGACTCATGACTCATTGTTAGTCACATTAACGTGGGTCCCATTAACGAGTCACATTAATGAGTAAGACGTGTCACGTCATCATCAAATGACATTGTTTACAATTGGTAGACCGTGTGAGACTACGAGTGGAATGTGTTTAGTGAGTCGTGACATGTGTCATGATTCCATAAAGGGTTTGAAAAGATGGGGTTGCTTTTCCCATTCGACCTAAAATACAACTTCAGTCGTTCATCTACAATCATCCAACAGTCAAAATTTCATTGTTAGTCACCGTGAGTGGTGAGGTGGCCCCATGGGTCCCACTCCCATTAACTCACCATGTCACATCATAATCAAATTGAAATGATATTGTTGGTAGACTGTGACTAATGTTTAGTGAGTGGAACGTGTTTAACTTTAGTGACACGTGTCATGATTATGAAAAGGGTTTGAAAAGATGGGGTTACTTTTCCCATTCAACCTAAAATGCAACTTCGGTTGTTGATCTACAATCATCCAATGGCCAAAATTTCATTGTTAGTCACCATGAGTGGTGAGATGGCCCCATGGGTTCCACTCCCATTAACTCACCGTGTCACGTCATCATCAAATTGAAATGACATTGTTGGTAGACTATGAATAATGTTTAGTGAGGGGAATGTGTTTAGTTACACATGTCATGATTCTAGAAAGGGTTTGAAAAGATGGGGTTTCTTTTCCCTTTCATCCCGAAGTCCATTGTACATCGTCGATCTGTTCTCATCCAACGGTAGTTATTTGCAACGGATATTGGACATTGTTAAATGTTATACTATTTTTTTAATAATATTACTTAAGTTAGTGTTTAGAGATTACGAGATTTCTCAAACATGAGTTATTAGTTAAAGTAATATTTTTTATTGATTATATAGTATACTTAAAGTTAAAATGATATTTTTTATTGATTATAACTTTAATGTTGATAATCATAATCACATATAATTCTGATACCTTATAATTAGAAAACCATAAATTCTTTCTCTAACCTGTTACCTTATTAATTCACTTGTCCTTCAAATTGATTATATACTTATAGTATACTTAATGTTAAAATGATATTTTTTATTGATTATAACTTTAACATTGATAATTATAATCACATATAATTCTGATACACTATAATTAGAAAACCATAAATTCTTTCTCTAGCCTTATTAATTTATTTGTCCTTCAAAATTATGTAAATCTTTCATATTAACTACATTGTACAACTGTGATATAGTGATACATTTTAAATATTTGGATTTAAAAATGGAAATACCATTTACATTGTTTGAACATTTCCTTATTTGTACTAAAACATACTTACAAGTTACATCATACATGTCAAATACACAGATAAAGCATTTAAGAAACTAATTAAAATATTGCAATCACAGTGAAAGAGAAGTCTAAAAGCCATTTTTTGTACCCATAAAACATAGTGATAGAGAAGTCTAAAAACTTGCAAAATTTTAATTATACTTTTTCATAAAATTATAATTACTATGTACTCTTCCAATACAATACTACAAAGAGAAACCTACTATTATACTATAAACAAAAAAAACACAAAAATGAGGTACATTTTTTTTCAAAAAAACAACTAGTAGTCCACTAGTGATTTTTCCCTCCGGCTCCATCTGAGTAGAATTCCCTAGAGAGAATTAACTGTGAGAATTCATCAAGCCACCCATATTGCCCCTCCTGAGCCTCCTCTTCATCAAGCATAAACCACTTACAAAGAAAATCCTTGGCAATCAACACCCATTTCCTATGGCGCTTCAATTGCCAACAGTCAGCCCCAATAGAAAAGGTTGCATGGCCACATTCTAGTCTGGGAGGAGAAGCTTGGGTATTTCACTTGCCCAAGGGATCCCCACCCCTCTTTCTATGAACATGACAACATTAATGTTGTCCCCCAGGCATTCTTCTTTAAAAACCCTCCTCAGCAGCATTAGCATGTCCACCTTCTCTCCTCTGAGGTCGAGAAGAGATAACAGAAAATAGGACATAATGTCCGTGCAGACCCCGTGCCTATCTTCATTGTGCAGAAACTCTCTTCCCAACACCATTTTAACAACCTCTAATACGATAGGCCCACCCTCCTTACAAATAGACTCTAAGGTTTCATCAAAAAAGGAACCCAGAAAGGCCTTTTGGGCCTCCTCAGATGTGCATCTAAGCCTAATTGGAGTGTCCATCTCAAACAGTAAAACTTCAGAAAACTTAATTTATTTTTTTTTGCAAAGTGCATAGTGTAGACCCTAAACAAACAAATTATCTAGCAAAGATAAATCAATGAATAATGAAGCGAGATCATCTATAAATAGCCCTTGAATCCTTGATCGTTACTTAGCAATAAATTGTTCTTTCTTTAATGGTATTAAATCCATTGTACTTAATATGAATCTAAATCTTTCATGTAAATCTTTCCCCTAAATGCATGCATGTGAGAAATTAAAATTTAGTCCATAATCTTTCATATCTGGTAGTAAATCTTTCCCATAAATGCAAAACTATCAGAAATCAGTTATATCATCTATACAAATTTGGAAGTGGTGCGTGACAGTTAAAGAATGTCACTTGTCACTGACAAGGAATTTATTTCTTACCAAGTTAAGAGGTTAAAAGTTGCACTATAGGACCATGATTATCGATACCAACATGTGTACACTATAGTCTGTAGACATGTTGACAACCCTAATTTGATACGTGTCAACATTTTGGTGACTTCTTGGATAATTCTGTTTCCTTCAAGAAATTGGGCTCAAAATTGAACTTTAGCCATTGATCTTGGATCATCAGACGGTCTCAAATAATACATTTAACATTATAAAATAATGTATGTATGTTAGGAACTTAGGTTAGGTTACGTGTCTCTGTTATGTCCCATTTTTTGGGAATTGCCAATAAATTATTTTTTTCCCAAAATTAACGAACGATTAGATAATAAATTATTTTTTTTCCCATAATTAACGAACGATTAGCAATACAATTTTTTTTCCCTTCAAAAAAATATTATTCGCCTCATATATTATAATTTTTTACTTCAAAAGAAAATTATTCGCCTCATATATTATAATTTTTTACTTCACAAGAAAATTGTTCGCCAACAATTTATGAAATTTTCATTCGACGGGGAAAAAATCGCCAATAAAAACTATGAAAAATCATGAATTTGAAAAAAAAAATTGCCTGGATTAAAATAAATTCCCCCATAAAATAGTGTACGATTCGCTAGGATTTTACACTTTTTCCTAAAAGGGGGTTTCTTAAAGTTATCCCTGACTTGGGCAAAATAATATCCAGATCTACCAACTCTTTAACTTGTTATCTGAAATCAAAGATGAGTTGTGATCAATAACTACTTCACCTTTATCCTCAAGCCGATCACTTTCTCCATATAATAAATACTTAAGAGCAACAGGAGTCCTAGGACTGGAAAATAAATAATAAGGTTAGAGAAATGAAGTTTACATAATCCATATTTATTATTATTTTTTTATTGATAAGGGGCTAAGGCCGAGATATATATTAAAATATTAAAATGTACAGGCATTAAAAGTTTAAAGCTCTCTAGGAGAGCAACAAAAAGCTTAAAAGCAAGAGAATCCTCACAATGAGAACTAGTAGTACTATACTGGAGTCGAAAGAGTCTAAAATATGAGCTTAGCTAAGAAAAATATATTAAAACTTCAACAAGAATAAGCTAGCATAGCTGAGATAGAAAAACCTTGGCATGACCTGTTCCATCGTTAATTTGAAGCTGAGGAAGAGTCCTGATCAGGGGAGCTTGAAGACTCCACATGAGATTCCTCTCCCCTGGATTCTATAGGAGAATCTTGTTCCATACTGACTTTGTCCTGATCTTGCTGTTCCTCTTCTTCTGACCCCTCCTCATGCATATTTCCATCAGCTCTTCTTCATAAATAGGGGTATCCAAAAGCTATTTTCTCCACACTTGTGAAAAGTTTGATAGGGGAATCCATTTTGTTAGAAGGAGAAATTGCAGAGCTAGCTAAAACACAAGAAAGGAGAGCTGAAAACTAATAAAATAGTAGGGACCGATGACACTGATACCCTAATTCTAGCATAGCTGTATGTTTTCCAATCAAGAGGCATCCAATTTACTAACATTGTTCATCTATGTGCGCAATGTCAGAAATAGAGAAGGAGCAAGATTTCTTGCTAAACTGGAGAAAGGGAGTGTTGATTTCCCAATGAAGAGAGGCAAGAATGTCTTGAAAAGGGAACAAGTTACCCTACCGCCAAAAAAAATAATCACCAATTATCGTGTATTGAAAAGAGAGAGTACGTAAAATCCATGTGATTGTCCTTGAATCATTCCATCCATCAAGAGAGAGTAGAAACGAAGAGGTGAGGAGTGTCGCCATTTACTTTACTAGCTAATGGGAAATCGGTGGCATTGTCACTTCTTCCTTGCCAAACACTCCCACTTGACACTAAGGCATCAATGTTGGAAATCCAAGACTTCAAGTACATAGCAAAAAAATAGATTTTTGTACTTGAATGAGTCAGGGGGAGTAATTTTGATAATTTCATATCCGCTGAGGCTAAAATTTCAAAAAATATTTTTTAAATGAGTCCCCTTGGATGCCATGTTAGCCAACTCATCTGCTAGTGTGTTACCTTCTCAAAAAATGTGATTTAGAGTTATTGAGTCAAATCTATGGATTGATTGAAGGATGACACCCAGTAGTGCTTGAAGGCACCAATTTTGAGTTGTTGCTGATTTAGCAACGTTATTCATTATCATTGAGTCCCCTTCAATTTCCAATTTCCTTGCTCCAATTTCATGTGCTAAAGCAAGACCATGCAGGAGGGCCTTAAATTCAGCCATATTGTTAGTGTCTTGTTCCAATGGTTTTGCTATCTTAGCTATTACCTTACCCTCTGAGGAATGAATTATACAACCTACCCCTGAGGGACTTGGATTGCCTTTTGAGGCCCCGTCAAAGTTTAATTTAAACCAGCCCTGAGTAGGGGGTCACCACATGCAAGATGCTCTCAAAGCTTGATTAATTTTTCATCCTCTGCCCAAGGAAAGGGGGATCTTGAGACCGAACCAAGACTTGAACATTTGATCATCCCAACTTGTATAAAATTTGTGTTGAGCTGATTGGATTTGAAGGTGAGAGTTCATCACCTCTACAATTCCAGCTTCAATCTTGTTGAGGATGGATGCCAATTCTATGGAATTATTTTCAAATAATCTTCTATTCCTATCCTTCCATAATTCCCATAATAAGATTGATGGGGATAGAGTCCAAAGGTTGCCATAGAGGCTATTGACATATAGTTTAGGCCATGAAACTAACAATTGCAACAACTCCTTTGGCATCGCTAACAGCTAGCCTAACTTAGAACATAACCAGTTCCAACATTCTGTTGCAAAGGGACATGTTAAAAGCAAATGGTTCACATCCTCTTCATTACATTTGCACAAGGTGCATTTGGAGGGACCATGGTATCCCATTTTTAGAAATTTGTCTACTGTCAGAATTCTACCTTGAGAAGCAGCCCAAGTGAAGATGCCTACTTTCGGGAGGCAAGCACTGTGCCAACATAACTGCAAGGGAATTTCTTGTTTATTGAGTTTGGAGCCTTCATATAGGATAGTGTGTCCTTCTTTGACATTATAAGTCCCTGACTTAGCACCATTCTAGATGATTTCATCAAGGCCTTGTTTGATGAAGAATGATCTGTCCTTAATCACCTCTAGTAATGTTGCCAATTCTGTCAGATTCAGGTTTAGAGTTGAAAAATCCTTACATGACCATGAACCGTCCACTAGAAATGAGGGTGAAGGAATAATATAGTCTTTGAGGTATGGTCCCCATGTTGTAAGACAAATCTGACTAATCTCATTTTGGCCTATCACAGAGCTAATACTAGGAAGTCCTCCCCAAGAATCCTCCCAAAATCTAGCAGCATTGCCTTCTTTAATATTCCAAGTGATGTTGTTATCAATCACATGCCTAGATTTCATGATAAGGTTCCAAATCCTAGAGCCTCATGGCAGATTTTGCAAGCGAAACATTTCTGATTCTAAATAATTCCCAAGATATTTTCCTTTTAAGATTCTGATCCACTTTAAGTTTTGGTTTTTCATAATCTTCCAATAGAGCTTTGCCCCAAGGGCTTGGTTTTGCCATAGCTGGTTCTTTATGCCTATTCCCCCAAAAGTTTGTGATTTGCAGATCTTTTCCCAAGAGATAAGAGCAACTTTCTTATTAGTGTTAGTCCCTTGCCAAAAAAATTTCCTTAGTCTCTTAACCATGTCCATGTAACTAGTCGAAGACAAAGAAAGACAAGACATTAAATAAATGGGAATTGTTGATAGAGTTGCTTTGATCATTACTAGTATTCCTGCCCAAGAGAGCCATTTGGATTTCCAAGACTCCATTTTTTTATCAAGTCTTTCATTTATTGATTTCCACAATTGAGAATATCTCAACGATTTGTCTATAGGGATGCCCAAATAAGAGCAGGGTAGGGATCCTGGTTTGAAAGCCAAAGCTTTTGCAATTTGCTGCTGGAGTTTCATGTTTGTGTGAAAGAAGAATATAACTAATTTTTCTTTGTTTACACTTTGACCCAAAGCATTGGCATACTTTTGTAGTAGTAGCTGAATTTTTTTTGCCTCCTGAATACATCTCTTTCCTAGTAGGAGAGTTTCATTAGCAAACTATTGATGAGTTACTGTTGTAATAGAGGAAGTGATTTGTACACCCTTGAGAAGGTCCTATTCCTGCAATCTAATCAAACTCCTCCCTAGAGCTTCTGCCATAATGATGGAAAGGAAGGGAGACAAGGGATCTCCTTGTCTGATGCCATTGGAACTTTCAAAAAACCCATGAGGGGAACCATTCACTAAAACAGAGAATTTAGGAGTGGATATACAATAAAAAATCAAATTGATCCAAGCCTTAGCAAAACCAAATCTTTCCAAGCATTTGGAAAGAAATCTCCAATCTACTTTGTCATAGGCTTTTTAAATGTCTAATTTGATTAACATACTAGGCTGTTTATTATGCTGAATGGAATGAATAGCTTCTTGAGCTATAATGACCCCATCAAAAATGGATCTTCCTAGAACAAAGCCAGTTTGCTCTTCCCCAATGATTTTAGGAAGGATAGAATTCATTCTATTCGCTAAGGCTTTGGAAAGTATCTTATATATTGTATTACATAAAGCAATGGGTCTAAATTCATCCATACAAGAGGCCTTTTCTTTCTTAGGGATTAAAGCAATAAAAGTGTTATTAATCTCTGTTAGAAATCTACCTGATCTTCTGGCTGCCTCTAGAGCTTCCATGAGATCTTTTCCTAAGATGTCCCAGGAGTGAAGGAAGAAGCTTGGTGGAAAGCCATCTGGGCCTGGAGCTTTGTCTGGAGCCATTTGTTCTATGGTGCTGTGGATTTCATCTTCTGAAAATGCTAGTGAAAGCCTTTGATTGTCTGCTTCCATGATTAGCAAGGGGATATTGTCCAATAAATCTTGTTGGTTTTTGAGCTGGGAGTAGTTAGAATGGTTCAATATATTTGAGAAATAATTGACAATTTCCTTCTAAATTTCCTGATGCTCTACTAATATGGAGCCCGAAGAATCTTTGATTTCCATAATCTTGTTTATATTTCTGTGATTTTTGTGCTAGCATGGAAGAATTTAGTGTTCTTGTCACCTTTTTCCATCCAACATTCTCTTGATTTTTTATGCCAAAAAATTTCCTCTTTTGAGAGAATGTCTTCCAATTCTCTGAGCAATACTTTCTCTTCTTCAAACCTATCCTTATCCATTCCATGTTGCATTATGGATTGATTCAAGTTTGCTAATTTCAGCTCAATATCTTCCTTTGATTTAAAAATATTCTTGAAGTGAGTTCTATTCCAGATTAAAAGATTTTTCTTAACAAACTTCAATTTGGCCACAAAATAAAATAATTTGGAGCCCTCCACTTTGAAGTCCTACCACCAATCCTCAATTAAATCAGAGAAGATTTCCTCTTTAAGCCACATATTTTCAAATTTAAAGGGACATCCTTGGGGTTTGTTACTCTCTACAATATTCAAAAGGCTTGGGAAATGATCAGAACCAGATGTGGGTGAGATTGTAGCTTTAAGGTCAAAGGGGAAGGATGTGATGTCCCCTTTGAAGAAGAATCTATCCAATTTCTCTGAAATGCTACAGATGCCTAACCTTCTGTTAGACCAAGTAAATAGACCATTCTCCAATTCAATTTCCATTAGGTTTTCTCTGTGTTTCTATTCTGTGAAATATGTTTGGGATTGTGATACTCTTTGTGAGCCTCCCAGCTTATTTGAAGGGTGAGATATAGCATTGAAGTCCCCCCCCATTATACAAGGTTCTATCTGCTAGTTTATGAACCAGTTGGATATTTCCTCCCAAACTTCCAACTTCTTTTTATGAGAGGTAGGGCCATATACATTCATTATGTGAATGTTAAGATTTGAAAGAGAGCTTGCTATGTTCCCATAGATCTAGCTTGAGTTGCAATCCAGGGGGATGAAGGAGTGGAGTCTTGTATTCCATAGGATTGCTAAGCCTCCAGATGAACCAATTGAATCCACTCCATAGGCTTGCCAATCTCCTAGAGAATTTGTGAAAGATTCTAGGAGATCCTTAGTCAACTTTGATTCTTGAATTGGTACAACTTCTGCTTTAGAAGCAAGTATGCAGTGTTTGACCAACTGCTACTTGTTAGGGGCATTAAGACCCCTAACATTCCATGAGATTATTCTCATTGGAACTTAGGAAGGAACTTCCCCTTCCCTACATTTAAATATGCTGTGATTTTGGTCTGGTCAATTTCTTCCCCCACTTCTTGCCTAGGATGAACCGAAGATTTCCTACCTCTGTCTTTTTTCCTTACCACAACACAGTCAAGAATAGTAGCCTTGGAAGATTTCAAAAGGCCTAAATTGTTGTAGGCATCTGGGTCTAGAGTTGATGTGGGGATATCCATTGCTGATACTACTAGAGAGTTAATCCCCGCCCCTTGGGAAGCAAAGTCAATCATTCTCTCCTCTTCATCCATGAAGTCCTCCTCTAGAAGTCTTTCCACAAAGGCTGAATTATTATTGGACTCTGATCTTTCAGGAACAAGGGACCCAAACATGTCATAAACTGCCTAAAGTCTTGGGGAGATCTCATCCTCTAGTTGGGAATACTGATTGCCTGATGATGGGTCTACTGTCTATTCAGAAGATTGAGGCTTATGTATTAAATTTTTTAGCGATATGATGCCACCTTTAATTTTGTTTCTCCTTGAAGGTTTTCCCATTTCAGAATGTATGACAGGAGTAAGTGCTTTTTGCTCTTTTACTTTGAGTCTCAAGGACTTCCTGCATCCTAACAAAGAATTGAGCGTAGAAGTCGAGTTAGGGGACTCCTTTGGTTTGATTGAGGCCTTCAAATCACAAAGTCTGACTTTGAGAATGTCATCCTCTTCGAATGGCCCTGCAACCTACTGGGTAATATTATCTTCTGAGATTGATCCTTGGCCGATGGGCAAGATATTGGCCTCTTCCCCCATGACTTGGTTTGCAATTTTCTCTATCAATTCCAATTGCACTTCCATAAACCATTTATCGAACAATTGTTGCACAAATCTATAGTTGAATCTAGGAATAGATACAATTGCATTTGGCATCTTTATTAGCCATTTGTGACCAAAGCTTGTGGTAGACCCTAGGAATGTTCTGAGGACTGAAGACAAAACCCTAGCATTCCTCCCTAAAGAAAAACAAGTGGATGATGAGAGGTTGGGAGGAAGCAAGAGGAGGTTAGAGTGGCATTGTAGGTTTCCATTCAAGATCCCTCCCAAAAGATGTACAAAAAGGTGCATACTCTCTGGATAGCCTTCCTTAAAGAGTTTGTATTTGGGAGTTGGTTTCAGGATTTGCAGCTCTCCATTTGGGGCTAGAAAGGAAGTTTGGGTTTCCTCCATAGGTAGCCAAGTCCTTTCCATTAATATTTTGCCCATATCTTGAATATCTTGGAGTGAGGCTTCCTCAACATCATAGGTAATAAGTGTAAGGAAGCAAAGGTGTGCAGAAACACTTCCTACGCTAATCTTGAGAGGATGGTTATGCAACTTTCAACTTAAATATCACAAAGATCTCAAGAAATGCACAATAAAGCATAATCAAAATAACAATGAACACATAACATAGTGATTATCGTAGGGAAACCCTTCCGGGAGAAAAACCCCACCCTCCAAAACTCACACAATGTATTATCAAATCAAGAAGATTACAATACACTTGCAATGCAAGTTCTTACAGGAGCGCATCACCACAACTTGAACTCGGAGAGACTCCTTCTAGCATGCAATCTTGCAAAAACTCAATTATACAAACACCTCCCCAAGCCCTCCTTTTATAGTGATTTTACAACCTGGAAACCACTTGTAGTTTTACAAAACCATGGGCTTAACCACCATGCCACATGGTGCCCATTTTTGACATTTACATTTCCAAGATGGAAAAACAACCAGGTTAAAATAGTAATCCCGTCCATAATTTTGTCCTCTTGTTTAGACCCCCATAAAAGTCACAAAATGCATCATTAAGGCTCTAAAAATGGCCCACCTATATTCTACTATGGACAAGACTCATTTTTGACAACTCATTAACCATTTTTTAATGCATAGACATGTGGAAAACTACCACAAACAAATTCTAGAATTTTCTAGAAAAAGACTGCAAGGTTGAGACACATGTTCTCAACATTCTCCCACTTGTCGAACACCTTGCAAGAGTCAGGGGATCCAAAGTATCATGGAATTAATTGATAGGGGCCAAGAGGCCCATAAACTCTGAACACCATCTGAAATTCTCTATGCTCACAGGCTTAGTTAATGCATCAGCAACATTCACCAAAGTTTATACCTTTTCTAGCTTCACCTTGCCATCCTCAACCATATCTCTCATAAAATGATATTGTACATCAATGTGCTTGGTCCTGGCATGAAAATTTGGGTTCTTCGCTAGGTAGATTGCACTCTGACTATCACTGAAAATTGTCACTGCACCTTGTTTGTACTCTATATCTGAACACAATCTCTTTAGCCAGATGGCTTCCTTATAGGCATGAGTAGCAGCCATATACTCTACCTCAGTAGTGGACAAAGCGACCATAGCTTGTCGCTTTCTCATCCAACTGATTGCACCACCGAATAATGTAAACACATATGCACTGGTGGATCTTCTTCTATCAACATCACCAACCCAGTCTGAATCCACATAGCCTCGAATATCTAAGGAATGCTCATTTCCTATTCCATGAAAACATATTGAGTACTCTGAAGTACCCCTCAAGTATCTGAAAACTCTTTTTACTGCATCCCAATGTTCTCTTTCTAGATTAGACATATAACAGGAAAGAACTCCCACTGCTTGTTCAATGTCTGGTCTTGTATAGACCATAACATACATCAAAATTCCAATAGCACTCTGATATGGTACTCAACTCATCTCTTCCATCTCCAAAGGGGATGTAGGACACTATGAACTAGAAATCTTTGTTCCCATTGTAACAAGAACACTCAATGGTCTTGAATCCTGCATATTGAATCTTTTCAAAATAGTACCAACATACTTGCTCTGGCCTAGCCAAAGCTTTCTATTTTGTCTATCTCTTACAATCTCCATTCTCAGAATGCACCTAGCTGCACCAAGATCTTTCATTTCAAACTTTATCAAGAGCTAAGATTTTAACTCTGCAATCAAACCTTTTCCTTTGCCAATAAACAACATGTGATTGACATACAAGGCAATAACCAAGAAATGATCACCATCAGATTTAAAATATATACAGTGATCAGATTTAGATCGCACAAATCCCAAACTCAACACATATGTATCAAACTTCTAATACCACATCTTAGGACCTTGTTTTAAACCATACAAGGATTTCTTTAACTTACAGACCAAATGACTTTTACCTTTCACCATATAGTGCTCTAGTTGTGTCATGTAAATTTCCTCCTCCAAATCTCCATGAAGGAAAGCTATTTTCACATCCATTTGCTCAATCTCTAGATCATAGGCTGCTGCAATAGAAAGCAAAAATCTAATGGATGTCATTTTGGCTACTGGAGAAAAAATCTCACCATAATCTACTCCCTCAACCTAAGAGTAACCTTTTGCAACCAAATGTGCTTTATACTTCTCAATGCTTCCATCTGAACCCATCTTCTTCTTGAACACCCATTTACAACCAACAAGCTTTCGTCCTTCAGGCAATGGTACAAGGTCCCATGTTTCATTCCTCTTAAGAGCTGCCATTTCTTCATCCATGGCTATTTTCCAAGACTCTGAATCATTCATACCAAGAGCCTCTTCTACAAATCTCAGTTCATCAATGTTAGCATTTAATGAAAATATGCATCTCCAATCATCAGGAGAATATCCATACCTTTCAGGTGGTTTCCTTTGTCTAGTAGACCTTCTAGTAGGTTCAGCTTCAGGTACCTCTTCTTCCTCTAATGATTTAGAACTCATAGAGCTCTCCTCAACTTCTTGTCTTTCTAAAGGTCTTGATTCAACTTTCTCTAGTGTAGCAGGTAGTTGAATCACATCTTTCTTTTGTTTTGTTTGTTCTGGCTGCACTGTAATAGAAGAAGGCTTAGTTTCTCTAAAAATAATACTTCTTGAATAAAATACCTTTTGTTCAACATGATTCCAAATCTTGTATCCTTTCACACCATAATTGTATCCGATGAAAATACATTTAACAGCTTTTTTGTCCAATTTTGTTTGCTTCTCCTTTGGCACATGAGCATATGCTTCGCAACCAAACACTCTCAAATGTCTAAGTGAAGGCTTGTGGCCCGAACATGCTTCCATTGGTATCTTATCAACAAGAGCTGATGTAGGAGACCTATTTATCAGGTAGCAAGTAGTGGCTACAGCTTCAGCCCAAAGCTTTTGTTCTAGTCCAGATCCACTCAGCATACTCCTAGCCTTCTCCATCAAGGTCCTGTTCATTCTTTCTGCAACTCCATTCTGCTGTGGAGAATATGGAGTTGTCTTCTCTCTTTTAATACCACAATCTTTACAAAATGTGTCAAAATCATTGGAGCAAAATTCACCACCATTATCAGTTCTCAAACATTTTATTTTCTTTCCAGTCTGCAACTCAACCATTGCTTTAAATTCTTTGAAATGACTGAAAACTTCAGCTTTACTCCTAAGAAAATAAACCCATGTTCTTCTACTGAAATCAGCAATGAAAGAAACATAATAAACTGATCTACCAATAGAAGGAACATCAACTAGAGAAAATACATCCAAATGGATTAGATCCAAAATACATGAAGACTTATGAGAACTCAAGTAAAACTGAATGCGATTTTGTTTACCATAGATACAATGCTCACAAAAATCAAATTCAAGATTGCAATCATTCAACTCATCAACAAGGTTCTTATTTTTCAAGGTCTGTAGACCCTTCTCACCTATGTGGCCAAGTCTCTGGTGCCATAACATGGTCTTCTTTGTGAGAAACTTTGATTCGGTAAACAGAGAACCCTTGGGTACCCAAAAACCATGACCATCTGTTGAAAGAGAAACCCTCTCCTTTTCCAACTGAGTAGCCTTTTTCACAATCTTATCAAAAGTACTATTGCACTCAACTATGCATGCATCAAGCTGGTATAGTGTACCGAATCTACTTCCTTTTTCTATCACCATAGCACCTCTTACCATTTTCACACCTGCTTCAGAAAATTGTACATGCACACCTGCATCTATTAGCTTGCTAACAGATAACAAATTCCTTGCTAGTTCTGGGATATGTAAGACACCATCAAATCTTCTAATTCTACCATTAGAAAATTTCACACGTATACTTCCATGACCAACAATATCAAGTATTGAGTTATCACCCAAATACACCTTACCACCATCAAAATTTTCATACTTACTAAACCAGTTTCTATTAAGAGTCATGTGGAAAGATGTACCTGAGTCTATTAACCATGCATTGTCACTTGCATGAGTGGCCAAGGCTACAATGAAAGCATCTCCATCTTCCTTCTCAGACTCAGAATAAGAGTCTTTTGTCTTCTTCTTTTTCTTCTCCTCTTTACAATCCTTTCAAAAGTGTCCGGGTTTGCCACAATTCCAGCAGATTGCCTTGGACTTCGCAGGAGATTTTGATCTCCCCTTATTCCTGGACTTAGAACGGCCATGCTACTTTTCATTCTTGCCTCTTTCTTTTGGTCTTCCTCAAACACTCAAAGCCTCTTTGGCATTCAGAGAGACCTTCCTTCTCATCTCTTCAGAAAGTAGAGAACCAACAACATCCTCCATCTTTAAGATGACTAAAGTGCTCCCTATGGCCATGACAAGGCTGTCCCATGAGTCTGGCAACAAACATAGCAAGATTTTGTATCTTTCTTCTTCATCCATCGACACCCCAATAGAGGTCAACTAAGTCACCAACATGTTAAAACTTTCCAGATGCTCATAGATTTGTCCACCTTCTTCCATTCTCGAAGAATACAATTTCTTCCTTAAGAAGATCTTGTTCACAAGTGATTTCGCTCGATAGATCTCACTTAGCTTCTTCCAAAGCTTCTTTATAGTAGATTCTTCATGGACATTTATCAGAATAGAGTTTGCAAGACACAATCTTATGAGACCTTTAGCTTTTCTATCAGTCACATCATATTGTGCGACTAAAGTCAGATCTGTGGGCCTATGCTTATTCTCATCAATCGCATCCCATAGATCCCAATCAATCAACAAATCTTCCATCTTCAGCTTCCACATCTCAAAGTTTGTGCTAGAAAACTTCTCTACATCCATCCTCCTCGATATGCTTGCCATCTTTTCAATCCTACAACATAGAAATGAAATACTCTGCACAAGCTCCCACTCAAACCTTGATTAGCTCAAAAACCCCTTTACCCAACAAATAGAACCAAAATTGGCTAGGCTCTGATACCACTTGTAAGGAAGCAAAGGTGTGCGGAAATGCTTCCTACACTAATCTTGAGAGGATGGTTATGCAACTTTCAACTTAAATATCACAAAGATCTCAAGAAATGCACAATAAAGCATAATCAAAATAACAATGAACACATAACACAATGATTACCATGGGGAAACCCTTCCGGGAGAAAAACCCCACCCTACAAAACTCACACAATGTATTATCAAATCAAGAAGATTACAATACACTTGCAATGCAAGTTCTTACAGGAGCACATCACCACAACTCGAACTCGGAGAGACTCCTTCTAGCATCCAGTCTTGCAAAAACTCAATTATACAAACACCTCCCCAAGCCCTCCTTTTATAGTCATTTTACAACCTAGAAACCACTTGTGGTTTTACAAAACCATGGGCTTAACCACCATGCCACATGGTGCCCATTTTTTACATTTACATTTCCAAGATGGAAACCAAGTTAAAATAGTAATCCCGTCCATAATTTTGTCCTCTTGTTTAGACCCCCATAAAAGTCACAAAATGAGTCATTAAGGCTCTAAAAATGGCCCACCTATATTCTACTATGGACAAGACTCATTTTTGACAACTCATTAACCATTTTTCAATGCATAGACATGTGGAAAACTACCACTGGAAAATTCTGAAATTTTCCAGAAAGAGACTGCAAGGTTGAGACACATGTTCTCAACAATAGGTTGTGACCATGTTCTGAACTTAGATATTATTTTGATGGAGTTGGGGAGCTCTCTTTCTAGATTCATCAATAAGCATAAGAAAGTGGTGGCCGAAGATCTGTCTATATGATGCTTAAGATAAATTCCTAGCTTGCATCCTAGTATGTGAATAATACTCTCTTCCCTGTATTTTGAGGGGAGATTCTGGAGCGAGATCTACATGGGGATAAACTTGATCACATTCTTTTTGCTATCAAAGTTTGGAGTCCATTGTTGCATGTGAATCCTGATGTTTTTATAAAACCAGGCTTTAGATTTGTAGATTTTATCTCTGCTGGGTTTGTCTGAGAAAGTTACCAAGAAATAGCCTAATACATTGTCTAAAGAATCTATCTGGGTAATATTAGGCTAGATTTCATGAGCCCAAGAAACAAATTCTAAAAATGCTAAGTTAATATTCTAGATCTTACATATTATTGTATGTTGTAAAAGCAATGAGTTCCTGTGAGAAAGCATATGATCCGAAAAGACAATAGAAGGTACCTGATCTCACCTAGAAAGTACCTTTCCTAGTTGCTCATTAGATGGAACCGGAGATTTATCATCTCCCTGTGACCCTGATAATTCTGGGGGTTCCTCGACTATGAGGTGCACTTGCAACTGCCCTTTATCCTTTGCTCTTTCCCATTTTTTCTTTAAGGCCTTGGTTAAGCCTCGAACTCTCCCCTAGCTCGATCCTAACATTTGAATCCTTTTCCTGTGAATGGCCCAATGTACTTCAGACCAAGCCTTTTTCAATAATGGCAGCTTAAATGGCATTCCATTGGCTATTGTTGGGAATATTGGGATGAGATGAGGGTTGATTTCTCCCTTCCTGCCTCTATTATCTTCAGCTTGTGGGTTTTTGAATCCTATATGTGACCATTGGTTTTTGCCATTGGCTCCCGACCTTTTTGAAAAGGTTTGTTTTCTGAAAAAAGGAGGTTGTTGAGGTCTACTTTCTAAAGAAAGGTGATCCATCTGGAAATACAATGGATGCCTATTTCAAGCCAAGAGATCCCTCATGCCATGCTCATTAAACTTCCTATCTTCCTTGTATTCAGAGTCTCTTTGCTATCGTGGAACCCTTCTATTGTGGGTGTTAGCATAGGTTGTTTGTTTAAAGTATCTGTGTTGTGAGCCCATGAAGTATGGTTGTTGTCTCCATGAGACTGGTCACTGTCGCCCCTGAGTCACATCCCTAGTTGTTTGAAGCAGCTGGTCGCATGATCGCATAGTGCTGAATGGTTCCATGCGAACATGCGATGGAATTGGGAAATATAATCCATAATTATTAAGAAAAAAGACTTCCAGATAAATTGTAACAAAAAGGATTAGAGAATTCATGTAGAAGACATTTTGGACCATACTTTGTGATCCATATTCAATCAAGGCTTTAATCCTTTTTTTTACAATTTGTCCAGAAGTCTTTCTACTTAATAATTAAGCTTGTGCAAAATCATAGTGTTAAACAGACATAACTACAATGTATGGTATGAAATATCAATGGTCTGACATATCAAAGATGTAATCCTTTTATTGCAATTTATTGGTCTTTCTATTTAATAAATTAAGCTTTTGTAAAATAATAGCATCAAATGAATATACATAGAAATGTAATGAGTTATGAATTAAATTCTTACGTGTTTAAATTTTTAGGAATACAACAAAGATCATGGCATACCTATCATCTATCATAAGTCACTTGGATAAGTAAGGATAACAATCATTTATGATTGCATAATCTAGATCTGCCTTTAATCCAATACCTTCAAGCACTACAAATGCCTTAAGAATGAGTGCAAAATAAGGTGGAATTACAAACACATAATCTTCAGAAATCTTTGCCAAGTCCTCTATTACCTATGATGTCAGAGTATTTGAAAAAATTCATGGTATTTAGTAATAAAAGAGTAATCAATTGATCTATAGCATGAAAATAAATCCCAAAAATGAATAATTATTCACTTAAAAAGTGCAACATAGTGAGGATGAATGATAAATAATTCATTATAACTATTATCAACGAGGATGAATGATTGCAAGCATGGAGTAATGGTGAATATCACCGCCTTTCAAACCAATAAAGAATATAAAGATAAAACTACTGCTCTTGAACAATTCGCGGGATAAACTATCTACTCTCCCTTCCATTTCGGATTAATCTGGAAAAAAATAATTTTGAAAATAATTACAAACTGCCATTGACAAACCCAAATTCATCCTGAGCTCGCACGTTATTTCCAAAATTCACTCCAAATGAAATGAAATTTGATGACAGTCCGTTTTAGCAAATTTACAGCAAATTAATAGAGAAAATGTTGAATTTGAATCGAATTCGAATTTACAGCGAATCGGATTCTGAATTTGCATGTGCCTAGGTGAATATGGTAACTTAGTTTTTAACCAATTAAGCTCAGGCCCTTGGATAATATGCAGTATTTATTTGAGTTTTCCATCAAACATTGTCGTTTGTTGTCTCCAAAATGCTATTGTAACATCTTTTGGAATGCTTTCTCTTGATTGATGGAGGAAGACATTCACATAAAAGCTGGAGATAATACAACAGAGTAAAACCAGAGTATCGATCCTCAGAAATAATAATTTTATTTATATTAATGCCAAGTTTTTCTAGATTTGTAGAGCTGCCAGTATGCTCACATTATCACAATATACTTCTGCAGAGATAGAATTTTTAGCACTCAAAACTGAGAGAAACATTCCTTTTTACAAAAAATATACTGCCTAAAAAATTCTAGAAATGCCTGGAGAATGTCTGATCAGAAAAATGTTAGAGAAAAATAGAATAAAAAATATACTGCATTTAATATAGTGGTTGGCAGAGGAAAAAATGGGCTGGTTGCATGATCGCATGAATAAAATAATGCTCATGTGATCATGCGACAAGAGCAATAGAGGGGGCCCACACTGGATTGTTAGTCGCAAGATCGCATAGGTAATAAAGCTGCCTTGAGTTTATGCGACAAAGCCAAAAACTAAAATGTCGAGTAAATAGTGGGGGCCCACTCAAAATAAGATATCGCAGGTTCACATAAAAAAATGCTAGGCAAATAGAGAGGTCGCATGATCGCATGAGTGGGAATGAAGCCATGTGATCATGCGACAAGGCATGAGGCACAATCGGTGGTAGGTGTGGAAGGTGGATAGAAGCAAGGGCAGTTAATGCAGAGAGGTGGAAAGGAGTGTGGTCTCATGATTGCAAGAGAGGAGAGAGAAGCCTTGCGATCATGCGACAAGGCTTAAAGAAAAAGCAGGGAAGATTACAATGCCAGGCTGGAACCCACATCTACAAACACAATGTACTTCAACACTCCCCCTTAATCTTCACTGTTACGTATGTCCACAATGCTGATTTCTTTCTGAAGATGTTCAAAAGTGTTCTTTGCCAATGGTTTGTGAAAATGTCAGCTAGTTGTTCATTGGACCTACAAAACTAAAGATGAATGTCACCATTGTTTACCAATTTTTTTATAAAGTGATATCTGGTATCAATATGTTTACTCCGTTTATGAAATACATGATTTTTAGATAAGGCTATTGCTGAATTGTTATCACAATAGATCTTTGTAGCTTCTTCTTGATGATGCCCCAAATCTAAAAGTACTCTTCTCAACCAAACTGCTTGACAAGATACTGATGTTGCTGCTACATACTCTACTTCAGCTGATGAGAGAGTAACAATTGATTGTTTCTTTGATGCCCAAGAGATAGCACCGGAACCTAGATGAAAAATATATCTAGAAGTGCTTTTTCTATCATCTAGGCTACCTCCCCAATCATTGTCTATATATCCAATCAGTTTGTAATCATCTGAAGAATTATACAAAATTCCAAAATTCTTTGTTCCAGCTATGTATCTCAAAATTCTTTTTCCAGCTTTCCAATGTGACTCTTTCAATTTCTCCATGAATCTAGAAATAAGACTAACACCAAACATGATATCTGGTCTTGTGGTGGTTAAATACATGAGGCTGCCCACTAATCTTTTGAATAAAGTTGGATCTACACATGGACCTTGATCATCCTTGCTAAGCTTCAAACCCAATGCAACCGATGTAGGGGTTGGGTTCACATTTGTCATCTTAAATCTTTTCAACAATTCACCAGCATACTTGCTTTGACATATGAAAATTCCTTGATCATTTTGACTTACCTCCATGCCAAGAAAGTATCTCATGAGGCCCAAATCAGTCATATCAAATTCCTTTTTCATGGCTGCCTTGAATGTGTTAGTTTCCATATCTCCTATGAATATCAAATCATCTACATATAGACAGACTATCAAAATTTCTCCTTCATCATTCACTTTGATATACAAAGTAGGTTCATTACCACACTTGTTAAAGCCATTGTTCACAAAATAAGAATCTATCCTACTATACCATGCTCTAGGAGCTTGTTTCAAACCATATAATGCCTTTTTCAATCTGCATACTTTATGTTCTTCTCCTAGAATTTCATATCCAGGTGGCTGACTTACATACACCTCTTCTTCCAAAATTCCATTTAAGAATGCTGATTTGACATCTATTTGATAAACTTTCCATTTGTTTTGGGCTGTAATAGATAGGACCATTCTTATTGTATCCATTCTTGCTATGGGTGCAAATGTTTCATTGAAATCTATACCTGGCCTTTGTGTAAAACCTTTTGCCACTAGTCTTGCCTTGTGCTTTGCAAGTTTTCCATCAACATCATACTTTGCCTTATAAATCCATTTAACTCTGATCACATCCTTGCCTTTAGGAAGCTCTACTAGATCCCAAGTTTCATTCTTTTCTATTGATTGAATCTCTTCATCCATGGCTATAATCCATTTGTCTTCTTTTATGGCTTCTTCAAAATAAATTGGATCAGCTTGTGTTAACAATGCAAAATCACAACAAAAATCAGCATTTTCATCTTCTTGAGTTTCATCATAAATCTCCCTAAGACTTCTTGTCTTCTTTGATGTGTTTATGGACTTAGACCTTATAGATGCAAGTGTAAGATCAGAAGATTCACTACTGTTATTATTTGTTGTAGAGGGATTTGGAGTGCTAGGAGCTCTTGAAGGTGTTCTAGGTGCATTTGCTTGTGTAGTGTTGGTCTTTAAAACTTGTTCCCACATGGTGCCAGGTTTACACTATGATTGACAAACTAGTTAGTCTTCACTCCAAAGTCTGACAAGGGAAAAAGTGCCAATTGATGAGGATAAAGAACATCCTCCTTCTGCTTCGAGCTCCACATCACTCAGGTGGGTATTGCCTCATCTGCACACTCATGAATCCTCTTGAGTTGATGAACAAAAGGCCTGTAGATGTATTATTAAGGAATAGTTTCCAGACCCCTGTAGGTATCTTGTACCCCAATGAAACCAAATCTAATGCAATAACCTGATTTGCATGCAATGAGTCTAAAAACCAGATGGGACCTCCTACTACTACTACCAACATGAAGGGAAAGGATTTCATTTCAATGATTAATGTTGGGTTGAATGGACCCCTCAAGTATCCTAAGTCTCTCATAGACCAGTGCCTTATCCAATGGGCAGCAGAGTCAAACACTTCACTGCAACAGAGTTATGAAACAAGAAGAAAACACACTCACCCTGACCAGATCATACATTACCAAACCACCTGTGCACCCAAATATGTTATCACTTATCCAAAGGAAGACCTAGGAACAAGTAATACATTAACCAGCATCCACTGGAAGACAAGCATGATGCATCTTTGATACCCCAGCCCATACATATCTGAACACCAGTCCTAGACTCAGCTGCTTCTGTGAAAATAACTCTATTGCAGACACTCACTGGAAATGCAAGTAAAAAGAGTACACACCCTTGATGCTGTAATCTATAAGTCTAAAACCTAGATGGAGATAATTTGGTACAAGAACAAGTATGCTACAATCTCATACATAAGACATCTATTACAATTTCATTATATTCCCATAGCCAGAAAGGACAGAGGGAATACCCTGTATGCAGAGAAGAAGGAAAATACATTGCAGGAAGAACATTCACGGAACCAGTCCCCACAACTGTGGAAGAAAGGAACCCAGACAAAGACAAAAATTCAACTACTTATACCACTGGTTACCTTGGAATCCTAAACTAGTAGGATGCAACAAACAACGGGTAACCAGGGTAAAGGCTTTCACCCACCCAACCAATCAGAACCAATCAAGAATTTACTATAGGGGCAAGAAACCAAGCAACCTGCAAAAGCCTTGAGCCATTCATCTCACTCCTTACACAGTACAGATCTCTACAATTGACCACAAAGCCCCTAGACCACACTGCAACAATAAGGGCCACCAAGCAAATTAAATCATGCTATGAAAGCAATCAAATCTGGTACTTTATATCGCAAGAAAATCCCTGAGAATTCAAATTCAAATTTAAATGGTCACTTCCTCTCTTGGTGCCTACAGAGAAACAATGGCCCACATTCAAACCATGACCAACTTTATTAGTACCATAGATCCTCATTCCTAGGCACTAGAAACTCGGTTACATGTGCTCCTAGTTACATGATCGCAAGGCACCCAACTCACCCTTGCGATCATGTGACAGAAGACTCCTAGCCACGGTCAACGGTTAGTCCAAAACCCTTTGCAAAGTCTTTCACCATATCATCCACAGCAACCAATCAAACTTGAGCATGAAACAAGACTGGCACCGTGGGCCCACTTTAGAACCCTGCAACCGTGACATGAGATGGTTAGTCGGATGATTGCATAGCCTAGAAATGGGCTATGCAAACATGTGACATGACATTTCCCTTTACCCTACCGCAACTGCCACCGCCACCGCTAAGCCTGGCGGTTAGTTGCATGATCACATAACCTAGAAACGGGCTATGTGAACATGCAACAACCCATGAACACTATGCCTTGGCCTCACAAATAATCTGCCAAGTCACCGCCACATGTCATGCCACTATTTGCTGCAAGTACTGAGTCACACCTGCACGGGACCCACCTGCAAACCCCTTTCCACCTCGGTACATCAGCCAATCAAACATCAACACCTCAGCACCTGGAAGACACCCCACCTCACCACCTACCATCGAGCCCACCAAACAGCCACAAACGGGCCCTAGCATATGTGGCATCCTGTCGCATGATTGCATAGCCCAAAAATGGGCTATGCGAACATGCGATAGCCTGCGAACCCTAACCACCATCACAACTGTCACCACAACTGTCACATCACCCACTTCTCTACATCTCCTGGGCCCACTGATGAAATGCTACCACATTGCCATGTGTCAACCGATCGCATGATCACATAGCCAAAAATTGGGCTATGCGATCATGCGACAGCCAACCCAAAGCCACCACATCACCGCCAGGAACACAACCCTTCTGCTAATCGGCCATAAGAACACATGGCAAGCGGTCGCATGATCCCATAGCCAAAAATTGGGCTATGTGATCATGTGACAGCCAATCAAATGCTGCCACATCACCACCTCCGAGACACCAAACAACAACCACCATCGGGCCCCACGCGGACAGATGTCAAGTGGTCGCATGATCGCGTGTCAAAAAAGTCTAACATGTGGCCATGTGATAGCCAATAAGAATATGCCATCTGTCCCCCTATCGTTGCACTTGTGCAGTTGAGGGAATGCCAGCAAATAGGGAACTAGTGCGAGGTCAAAAACACACAATGTTTTCGATGGAAGAGGATAAAAAACACACAAAGTTTCTGACACATCAATAGATAAGTGCACAAAGCTGGAAGACAAAGGGTCAAAAACAACGTAGGTTATTGGTAAAAGATCGAAAACATCATGGATTTTTGAAAATACTGTGGGTTTTTGACACTGTGGTAGAATTTAAAGTTATTTCCAGCAGACCTTAGGATTTGAAAATCTTTCTAGGTTTGGCAATTTAGGAGATGCAGTTTGGACTGAAGCAAGGTGACAAGAATAAAGAGCATGAGGTAGGACATTTGACAAACACTTGCAGGGGAGAGGCCAATCTCATAAGATTTTTGCTATGATAGAAAATTGGCCTAACATGTAGGAGGATTTGCAACCTGAATTTCATCCTCTTCATTCTCTTGTAGAACATTAGGAGTGGTTGAATTTATTTTGTCTATGCTTCCATCTCATGCCTCTTCTTCAACAAATTCAACATCATGACTTATTATTAGCTTCTTAGTAATGGGATTGTACAACTTATATGCCTTTGAGTGTTTACTATATCCCACAAATATGCATTTTTCTCCTTTGTCATCTAATTTTCTTCTTAACTCTTGAGGTATCAATGAGTATGCCACACATCCAAAAACTCTTAAATGTGATATGTTATGTTTTCTTTTGCTCCATGCTTCTTCTGGTGTTTCATTTATCATTGCTTTTTTTGGACACCTATTCAAAATATATACCGAACATGCAACTACTTCAGCCCAATATTCATTTGGTAGGTGTTTATCTTTTATCATGCTACGTGCCATTTCCATGATTGTTCTATTCTTTCTCTCTACTACTCCATTTTGTTGAGGTGTATACCTTGCTGTAAATTGTTTGTGTATGCCATTTTCTTTGCAAAAATTCTAAAAATCAGTTGAGACATACTCTCCACCTTGATCAGTTCTCAATGTCTTAATAGAATATCCACTTTCTTTTTCAACTTTTGCCTTGAACTCTTTGAAAATAGAAAATGTATCAGATTTATATTTTAAGAAATAAACCCATGCTTTTCTACTGAAATCATCAATGAACGTTATGAAATAAAGTTTTCCACTTATGGAAGGTGTTTGCATAGGTCCACAAATGTCTAAATGTACTATCTCTAATGGCTATTTTTCTTTATATGACTCCCCAACTGGAAATGATTTTCTATGTTGCTTTGCCAATATGCAGCTCTCACATGTGGTTTTAAGTAGCTCTATTTGTGGCAACCCATAAACCATTTTCTTTTTGTATAACAGCTGTAATCTTTTGAAATTTAAATGCCCAAGCCTTAAATTCCATAGCCAAAATTCATTTTTGTATGAGGCTTTGAAAGCTATTTCAGCAACCTTTTGTAAACCTTGTGGCTCAATCATTAATCCACTTTGAATTCTTAGTGGGAACATCCTGTTCTTTGTCATTTCTACTCTTGGAATCAGCCTATTGCTTGGTTTCTTGTCTAGAATCACACATTCACCATTCTCAAAGTGTACTCTATAACCTTTTTGCACCAATTGCCCAATGCTTATAAGGTTGTGTTGTAATCTGGGAACATAGTAAACATTTGAAATTTGTTTATCTTTGCCTTATTTTGTTTTTATGTTAATTGACCCTTTGCCCATAACTGAAATTTTTTGATCATTTCCCAATTTAACTTCTGATTTTACTGAATCATCTATTGTTGAAAACATCTCCTTTTTACAACTCATATGGTTACTGCATCCACTATCTAAGAACCACGGTTCTTTAGAACTTTCTTGTGCTACATTGCATACTATGAATATTGTGTCCTGTTCACTAGTGTTTGACTTATTTTCATTTGTGAAATGTGCCTTTTGCTTATTCAAATCATATTGCTTTTTTCTACATTTTGATGCATAATGCCCAAATTTGCTACAGTAATGACATTGGATATTGGATTTGTCATACCTTTCTCCTTGATGATGGCTTTGAGAGTGACTGCTCCCCCTTCCTCTTGTTGATGTAGAATGGGCATGTGGGCTTGATGGTGGTCTTCTACTTTCAAATTGTGTGTTTTCTCTTCCTCCTCTTGATGAGAAATGTCCTCTGCCTCTGCTATTGTTTGATCTCCCTCTTGACTTACCAAATGAGAGCTGAGTCTTGAATGCATTCTCAAATGATGATGACCCTGTTCGGTTCAATCTTTTCTCATGGACTAAAAGTGACCCCATTAATTCATCTACTGATAATATAGAAAGATCTTTGGCCTCTTGAATAGCTATTACTACAGCATCAAATTTAGCAGGCAGACTTCTAAGTATTTTATCCACAATCTTTTGATCTTCAACAGTGTCTCCATAGGTCCTTAACTGATTTACTATAGACATTGCATGAGTGAAAAAAGCATCTATTGAATCTGAGTCTTTCATTTGTAAATTTTCAAAATCCCTTCTAAGTATCTGCAATTTTGCCATTATTACCTTGCCTATGCCTTGGTATGTTGTTTGCAAACTATCCCATGCTTGTTTTGATCTTGTGGTAGCTGCAACCTTTGGAAAGATTGATTCTTCCATTGCTTGTTGAATGAAAAATAGTGCCTTTGCATCCTTCTTCTTATTTTCCTTCAATAAATCCTTATCTTCTTGTGAAAGGGCCTAATATGCCTGCTGATCTGGTGGTTCAGGAAACCCATTTTCCACTAAATCCCAAACATCTTGTGAATGAAAAAGAGTCTTCATTTTTATGCTCCAATAGTCATAATTTTTGCCATTAAAGATCAGAATCTGAGGCTGAGAAATACTCCCATTGGTTCCTGCCATGGTTTACCAATAACACTTTCTCCTTTTTTATAAAACCCCCTTTTTTTGATTTGCTATTTACCCAGAATGAAATTCATCCAAGAAATAATACCCAGATCCTTTTTGTGCTTCAATCTCCAGCAGACCTTTTCCCTTCAATAACCAGTGCTTCAATCTCCTTCTCTGATACCAATTTGATGGAGGAAGACATTCACATAAAAGCTAGAGATAATACAATAGAGTAAAAACAGAGTATCGATCCTCAGAAATAATAATTTTATATATATTAATGCCAAGTTTTTCCAGATTTACAAAGCTACTAGTATGCTCACATTATCACAATATACTTCTGCAGAGACAGAATTTTCAGCACTCAAAACTGAGAGAAACATTCCTTTTTACAAAAAATATACTGCCTAAAAAATTCTAGAAATGCCTAGAGAATGTCCAATCAGAAAAATGTCAGAGAAAAATAGAATAAAAAATTTACTAAATTTAATACAGTGGTTGGTAGAGGAAAAAACAAGTTGGTCGCATGATTGCATGAATAAAATAATCCTCATGCGATCATGGAACAAGAGCAATAGAGGAGGCCCACACTGGATTGTTAGTCACAAGATCGCATAGGTAATAAAGCTGCCTTGAGTTTATGTGACAAAGCCAAAAACTAAAATGCTGAGTAAATAGTGGGGGCCCACTCAAAATAAGATATCGCAGGTTCGCATAAAAAAAATGCTAGGCAAACAGAGAGGTCGCATGATTGCATGAGTGGGAATGAAGCCATGCGATCATGCGACAAGGCATGAGGCACAACCGGTGGTAGGTGCGGAAGGTGGATGGAAGCAGGGGCAATTAATGTAGAGAGGTGGAAAGGAGTGTGGTCACATGATCGCAAGAGAGGAGAGAGAAGCCTTGCGATCATGCGACAAGGCTTAAAGAAAAAGCCCAGGTAGGTGGGAAGAAAAAGCAGGGAAGATTACAATGCTAGGCTGGAACCCACATCTGCAAACACAACATACTTCAACATTGATTTGGGGCTATTTTTGTCTATGGGATTGGAAATAGATAATATATTGGATGCATGGTATTGCCTTACTTGGTCATGCATGTTGAATTTTTTGATCCATAAATCAATGGCTCTTTAAATGTCATAAAAAAGTTTATGCACACAGTACTTTAAGTTTACAACTATTTTGGAATCCATACAGTTGCTCTTTACTCTTGCGAATAATAATCAATGATGAATATACATAATTTGTATCTATATATGCATTAGAATGTTGTAACTTGCTTATTTTGCAATCTACTATATACTAGCAGCACATACATCGATTTACATTGTGTATATATAGTGGCAGTATTTATAAGTTGTTTTATTTCTTTGATAAAAATAAGAGGACCAATATTTATAATCACATGTAATAATTGTCATTTATCTTTTGCCTTTTCAAATTGTCAAGGATGGTCCTTTTCTAATGTCATGTTTGTTACCAAACGTAACATGGCTAATGCTGTTGAATGTGTGACCAAACAGTTGGATCAAGTTTCAAGAGCCCTCGTTGTAGGTTTTCAACTTGTTTTCCAACGCCCTTTTCTGAATGTATTTTATTTGTCAAATGTCGGCCACCGTAAACTTTGATTTTTGAAAGTTTGGCATTGTCACTAAATAGTGTTCATATTGTTTAGGCTATGAAGAGGCACCTGACTCAAAGGATTGAGAATTTGGATGGGAAAATGGATGAGTAGAAAGAAATATCTAAATTAATTAAGAATGAGGTGTGTTGTGTGCTATTTTAGTTCCTACATTTTGCATTGTTTGCCACAATTTCATTATACACAAGCTAAAAATTGAAGATTATTTTCAATTGTGAATTACAAGAATGTTATGTATTTGTGCAAGTTATTGAAGTCTGTGAAGACATTTCTCAGATAGGATTTGATATTGATGCAGTTCAGAAAATGGTTGCTGGTCTGGTAATCATCTAATTAATGCAACAATGTTGTTTGATCAATTTTTAAATATTGTGTTATAGTGATTATGTTGTTTAAATGAAATCAGGCTGATGTTTGCAATTCTATATATGTTCATCAGGAAGGAAAGATTGGCTCACTAGAGGATAAGCATGTACACAAATAAATCTGACATAAAAGCATTTGCTTTCAACGATTTGTTTTCATTCTCTGGGGTTGCATAGAGACTTCAATTTTCTATGCTAAGAGATTATGCCAACATGGAAATTTTTGTATTTTCTAGAATGTTTTTAAAACTCTTTAGTTTTAATTTTTCTTGATTATTATTTGTGATACAAGTTGTGCATGTTTAAAGCTTCCCACTGGATTGTGTCAAGTAAGTGGATTTAATGGTGCTAATATATACCATTTGTTTTCTTTTCTCTAATTGTATAAATTGTAAACAAATAATCAGGAGTTTGTAAATGCTAGTGTGTGGTACTTATGCCAATTTGTAAAAGGAACTAAAGATGGATGCATGCCAGAAGCTCTACAGGTTAGATTTCAACTCGTAAAGTACCATATTAATAATTTCAAGTTTCAACCCGAGTTACCATATTTATAATTTCAATAATGTCATTTTACACTTGATTTCTTCCAAATTTTGAGGAAATATATTTTAGTATGAATACAATGTGCCTAAAATATTAGCAATAAGAACTTTTTTTAGTGGAATGTATGGTAAATCTAAACATCAAGTCATGAAAATTTTATTCTCTATTTGTTTTGAATTGATGAATGTGGGGTAGGGCCCATCCCCATTGTAAAAATATGTAACAAACCTAAAGATGCAAAAATCAGAAGTTTGTATAAGACCATTGTACATAAAAGGCTAAAAATATACCAGATTTACAAGCTTTCAGATCTTGACACTAGGCAACCTAAGATGAATATTGGGTATGTTTATTGTTAGAAGACATGGATGCTAGCAGGGAACTTTTTGTTAATCTTCCCTGCTTTTCATTTACTTTCCGCACACCTACCAACATTTACCGTTTATCTTTTCACATGATCGCATAACTATTATTTGGTTCATGTGATCATGGGAAAGCCTACCCACCAACTGCATTATGTTTTAGCCTTTTATTTTATTTTATTTTTATGCACTATTTGTTGTTGCCGCCAAAGCATACATGGGTCCCCCTCTTTTTACTTATTGCATGATCACATAAGTATTATTTAGTTTATGTGATCATGCGACAGCCACATTTTTTAAACTACCAACTACCGTTTTAATTGCAATTTATTTTTTCTCTGACGTTTCTTAAATTGGTTATTCTCTAGGTAATTCTAGATGCTTCTGGGTTGAATATTTTTGTAAAAAGGGGAATGTTTTTGTTCTCAGTTTTATGTGCTGGAAAATATACTCTGTCTCTGTAGAAAAATATGATAGTGTGAGCTTTGGCAGCTCTTGGCAAATCTGTAAGAAATCTGCAGGCATTAATATAAAGTTTTATTTTAATGTGAAAAGGATCTCTATTGGATTTTATATTTGCAGCTGTGTGTGTGAATTTTTTTTTTCTGTTCCTCTACCTCCATCAAATTGGTATCAGAGCTGAAGATTGTTTATCAAAGCTGGAGGTTGTTTATGAAAGTTGAAGGTGAATCAAAGAGCAAAGATATTTATAGCCAACAATGGCAAGCACAAGCTTGACAAATCCACAGATCCCACAGTTCAATGGGAAAAATTATGATTATTGGGCAATCACAATGAGGGCATCGTTTTGTGCTCAAGATTTATGGGAGCTTGTTGAAAATGGTTACCCAGAACCAGCAGATGCAACAACATATAATGCTTTGACTTAGGTAGAGAAAGATGTGTTAAAGGAAAATAAAAAGAAAGATTCAAAAGCCCTCTTCTTCATCTTTCAAGGAGTGAATGAAAGTATTTTCCCAAGAATTCAAGTAGCTACAAAGTCCAAGCAAGCATGGGACATTCTTCAAACAACTTATCAAGGAATGGAAAAGGTAAAAATAGCTAAGCTGCAAATGTTAAGAAGAGATTTTGAAACAATCTACATGAAAGAATCACATACAGTAGACACATTCTTCACTCAAGTTATTGGTTTGGTAAATCAAATCAGATCACATGGTGACACTCTTGAAGAAAGGAGAGTTGTTGAAAAGATTTTAAGAAGTTTGCCTACAAGGTTTGAATCTATTATGGTAGCCATTGAAGAGACCATGGACCTCTCACAGTTTTTAGTGGATGAACTTCATGCATCACTCATTTCTCAAGAGCATAGACTGAGTAGGTCAGAAACTTCAAATTTGGAGCATGCATTCAAGACACAAGTCTCAATCAACACTGGTAGAGGCAGAGGAAGAACAAATTTCAGAGGTAGAGGAAGAAATTCTTATAGAGGCAGAAGAGGCAGCCCAGTAAACACAAGTGGAAGGGGTAGCAGCCCATCAAGTTCAAGTGGAAGAGGTAACAGCCAAAACCCAAGTCAATACTCATCACAAAATCAGCCTCAAAGCCAAAGGTATGACAAATCCTCAATCCAATGTCATTATTGCAAGAAATTTGGGCATTATATGAATGAATGTAGAAAGAAACAATATGATTTTAGACAACAAAATGTGAATTTCATAAAAGAAACCCAAAATCAAAAATTAGAACAGGGTACTATGTTTTTAGCATGTAATGTTGCACAAGCAAATGAAAAGGATGTGTGGTTTTTAGACTCAGGTTGCAGCAATCACATGACTAGAAATTTAGAAATGTTTTCTAGTTTGGATGAGAGTGTAAAATCTGATGTAACTTTGGGTAATGACAACAAAGTAGAAGTCAAAGGAAAAGGGAACATCAACATTCTAACCAAAATGGGGGAGAAGAAACATATGACTGATGTCTATTTTATTCTCGGTTTAAAACATAATCTAATGAGCATTGGGTAGCTTGTTCAAAATGGTTATAGAGTATCTTTCAAAAATAAAGAGCGCACAATTTTAGACAAATACCCAAGCAATCAGCTCATAGCAAAGGTTCAAATGACAAACAATAGGATGTTTCCCTTAAGGATAAAACTAGATTTGAATGTAGATTTCTCTCAAGTAGACAACTCAATGAACTCACAAATGAATGAAAGAAAAGTTGCAATAGTCACTCAAGTGATCTTCCAAGTAGAGATTAAAGATGAAAACTGGCTTTGGCATTTAAGATTTGGACATTTAAATTTTGCAGCTCTAAATCTACTTTATAAGAAAAACATGTTGAAGGGATTACCTCTAATTGAAAAACTAGAAAGTGTATGTGAAGGGTGCATCTTAGGAAAGCAACATAGAGAATCATTTCCAGTCGATATGTCAATGAGAGCTAAGATACCTTTGGAGATAATTCATTCAGATTTGTGTGGGCCAATGCAAACACCTTCAATAGGTGGAAGATTCTATTTTTTGACATTCATTGATGACTATACAAGGAAAACATGGGTCTATTTTCTAAAGCATAAGAGTGAGGTGTTTGAATACTTTTGTCAATTCAAAGCACTTGCTAAAAAATAGAGTGGTTATTACATCAAAGTATTGAGAACGGATAGGGGTGGTGAATATATCTCAAATGATCTTTTAAGATTTTGTAAAGAGCATGGCATTCATAAGTAATTTACCACAAGATATACCCCTCAACAAAATGGTGTAGCTGAACAGAAGAATAGGACAATAATGGAAATGGCTAGAAGCATGTTGAAAGCCAAACATTTGCCAAATCAGTATTGGGCTGAAGCCATATCATGTGTAGCATATATTATGAATAGATGTCCAACAAAATATGTCAAGAATATGATTCTGGAAGAAGCATGGAGTGGAAGAAAACATAGTGTTTCTCATATGAGAGTATTTGGATGTGTGGCATATGCACATGTGCCGGATGAGTTGAGAAGAAAATTGGACACCA
Organism: Chamaecyparis obtusa; assembly: GCA_027943335.1. Classification (NCBI taxonomy): domain Eukaryota; kingdom Viridiplantae; phylum Streptophyta; class Pinopsida; order Cupressales; family Cupressaceae; genus Chamaecyparis; species Chamaecyparis obtusa. Next base: position 224,098 of record BSBK01000424.1, read on the forward strand.
AAGGAGAAAAATGTATATTTGTGGGATACAGTGATGAATCAAAAGCATACAAATTATATAATCCAATCAGAAAGAAGGTTATAATCAGTAGAGATGTGCAATTTGTAGAAGATGAAGCATGGGATGGAACTTTGGATAAAACAATCAATATTGTAACCAATTTACCACAAGAATAAAATGAAGAAATTATACTAGCAAATATCCCTCAAAATGTGACTCCTCCCACTCCTATACAAGGACAACAAAGTACTCAAAGGTCACCATCATCAAGTATGAGAACAACCTCACATATTCAAGCAATCACACCTTCAAGTGGACAACAAACACCAATATCACGAGGAACACATAGTGCAAGTCCATCAAGTCCACATTCAACAAATTTGAGTGACATGTCCAATCCCACATTGGCAAGCATGAGAAGACATAAAATTAGAAATTTAAGAGAGATTTATGAGCAAAATGATGATGAGAATAACACAGATCAGAATTCTCTTTTCGCATTGTATTCACATGCTGATGATCCAATTCATTTTGAAGAAGTAGTTAAAGAAGAAAAATGGATAAATGCAATGGATGAAGAAATTGATGCAATTGAAAAGAATGAAACATGGGAGTTGGTTAGTCTTCCAAAAGGAAAAGATGTCATAGGAGTAAAGTGGGTTTACAAAACCATATTTGAATGCAAATGGTGATGTGCAAATACACAAGGCAAGACTCATAGCAAAAGGTTACTCACAACAGCTTGGGGTAGACTACAATGAGACATTTGCACTAGTGGCTCATTTGGACACTGTGAGAACAATATTAGCCATAGCAGCTGAAAACAAGTGGGTAGTATATCAAATGGATGTGAAATCAGCTTTTCTCAATGGCATTGTAGAAGAAGAAGTCTATGTGGAGCAGTCACCTGTGTATGAAATTTTGGGTCATGAAAACAAAGTTTACAAGCTCAAGAAGGCTCTTTATGGACTCAAACAAGCCCCAAGAGCGTGGTATAGTAGAATTTATTCTTATCTTTTGCAAAATGGTTTCAATAGGTGCAATAGTGAGCCCACATTGTATACCAAGATGAATGAAAATGGTGAAATCTTAATTGTTTGCTTATATGTTGATGACTTGATCTTCACCGATGATTTATCAATTGATATGTTCAAATCAGCAATGAAGAAAGAATTTGAGATGACTGATTTAGGATTAATGAAGTTTTTTCTTGGCATTGAAGTGAATCAAAATGATAAAGGTATTTTTATTTCTCAATCTAAGTATGCAAATGACATCTTGAAAAGGTTTAATATGATGAACTACAAATCAGCTCCAACACCTATGGTCATAGGTTTGAAATTGAGTAAAGATGACAAAGGAGATGATGTAAATCCAACATTGTATAAAAGACTTATTGGTAGCCTTATGTATATAACAGCCACAAGGCCATTCTTAATGTTTTCTGTAAGCTTGATTTCAAGGTTCATGGAGACTCCAAAAGTTACACATTGGAATGCTGGAAAAAGAATGTTAAGATATGTGAGTGGAACAAAGAACTATGGGATTCAATACTCAAGCTCAAATGAATTCAAACTCATAGGATATATAGACAGTGACTGTGCAAGAAGCATAGATTATAGAAAGAGCACTTCAAGTTATGTTTTTCACTTTGGATCAGGTGTAGTATCATGGGCATCTAAGAAACAACCGATTGTCAGTCTTTCATTTGCTGAAGCAGAGTATGTAGCAGCCACAAGTGTATCATGTCAATCAATTTGGATGAGAATAATTTTGAAAGATCTCAGATGAGAACAAGAAGAACCAACAAAGATTTATTGTGACAACAATTCAGCCATAGCATTATCAAAAAATCTAGTTTTTCACAAAAGGAGTAAACATATAGACACAAGGTATCATTTCATCAAAGAGCTGATCAACAATGGAGAAATCTATTTGGAACATTACAGGTCTGAAGATCAATTAGCAGACATCTTCACCAAGGCACTGGGAAAAGAGAGTTTTGTTTATCAAAGAGATCGATTGGGTATCAAAGACTGCAGCAGTGAAGATTAAGGTGGAGTGTTAGAAGATGTGGATGCCAGCAGGGCACTTTTTGTTAATCTTCCCTGCTTTTCATTTACTTTTCACACACCTACCAACATTTACCATTTATCTTTTCACATGATCGCATAACTATTATTTGGTTCATGCGATCATGCGAAAGCCTGCCCACCAACTGCATTATGTTTTAGCCTTTTATTTTATTTTATTTTTATGCACTATTTGTTGTTGCCGCCAAAGCATACGTGGGTCCCCCTCTTTTTACTTATTGCATGATCACATAAGTATTATTTAGTTTATGTGATCATGCAACAGCCACATTTTTTAAACTACCAACTACCGTTTTAATTGCAATTTATTTTTTCTCTGACGTTTCTTAAATCGGTTATTCTCCAGGCAATTCTAGATGCTTCTAGGTTGAATATTTTTGTAAAAAGGGGAATGTTTTTGTTCTTAGTTTTGTGTGCTAGAAAATATACTCTGTCTTTGTAGAAAAATATGATCGTGTGAGCTTTGGCAGCTCTTGGCAAATTTGTAAGAAATCTGCAGGCATTAATATAAAGTTTTATTTTAATGTGAAAAGGATCTCTATTGGATTTTATATTTGCAGCTATGTGTGTGAATTTTTTTTTTTTGTTCCTCTGCCTCCATCATTTATGGCTGCCAAATTTTACAACTAAAACTTGTTATGCAGCAACTGAAGATTGTTAAACTGCAACTGACAACTTGCTGTGTAGCAATTGAAGATTTCTATACAACAACAAAAAACTTGTCATGCAATATTTCAAGACTAGTTATGCAATAATTAGAGTGCAACAACTGAAACATTTTCCACAGCAACTGAAGATTTTTAAACTAGTAAACTACAACTAAAGACTTGCTATGTGTAGCAATTGAAGACTACTGTGCAACAATATAAAATTTATCACACAATATCTGAAGATTTATCATGCCACAATTAGAATTTGTTGCACAACAACTGCTAACTTGAAACGAAGCAATAGAAAACCTTCTTATTTAGCGATTGATGATGAAATGAGAATTAGGTCAAAGCCTGCCTCCTACCTATTGTGTTGTAAATGAACATGTCTCATTGCAAATGGGGACCCCCTCTTTTTGCCTGGTGGTCTAGTGTTTTTCTTAGGTTAGTTTGGGCTTGGCAACTTTTTTGGAATCTCTGGTCTTAAAATCAAGAGTTTGAGTGTGGATAATTGTGTAAAATTGGGCTTTAGAGTGAAAAGGTTTTGAAGTTTGAGGTCAAGTCATAATTTGAACATGTTGGTGCAATAGGTGAAAGGTTGAACACTTGAAGGAATGTAGTGCAAAGGAACTCCCAGTTTACAATTCAAAATCCTTAGGAAAGTGAGGAATTTCAACGTTTCAAGCCAAAAAATCTTAATACTTGTGAAATTTCCAACCTCCTTTGAAGAGTTTTCCATAGCAAGTTTGGAAATCTAATTGAGTGCTCAATGAAAAATCCTAACAATCATCAAATTTTTGATCTGTACTTGCAATGAAATTTCTAACAATGCTGGAATTGACGATCTAGGTTGTTTCTGATCTATATTGTAGTTGTCCTACGATATAGAAAATTTCTAATCTCAATCGATGGATTTGTCCTTGTGAAATTTTGACTTGCAAACAATATTTTGATCAAATTCCTTAAGTGGAAAGGAATTGCACAACCTTGGATGAAAATTCTTACAAGTGTGAAAATTTTGATCTCCTAGTGAGAAATTCCAAAACAAGGGTCCGATTTCAGATCTGATTTTGAGAAAAATTATGAATGAGGAGTGAATTTCCAGGCTCCTCCTGACGGAATGTATTACCACTGATGAGATTTTCCTCAACCTTAGTGAAGTTTTCCTTGTGCAATTGTAAAGTGAGCTGAACATTTTGTATATCCTTGACAAATTTGGAAATACTATTGAATATGCAATAAAAATTCCTAATCTATGGTGGAATTCTAACCTTTTAAGGAGCAATCCAAATGATTATGAGATTTTTGATCTATCTTTTGAACAATTTCCCAATCAAAGGTGAAAATATGACTTCTTGTTTGACAAAATCCTAACATTTAGCAAACATATGGCCACCTCTTTGAGGTGCATGCTTAGAGAGTTCGGGAATTGGGTCAAGTATGCAATCAAATTCCTTACATATGTTGGAAATCTGATCAGCCTTCAATGAAAAATCCAAACACACTTTGAAAATCTGACCACATTAAGAGACTTTTTCAAACGCACCTCAAATTTCTGACTTGCCTTGTGAGAAAATTCCTAACAAGCATGACATCTCTAACCTAGACATGAGGCAATTTGTCCTAAGAATTGGCTAAACTCTGACCTCCTTTAGGAGCTTTGTCTACACAAGTGTGAAATTTTTTATCACGTTCCAAGAAGCTATCCTAACAAGCATGAAAATTCCGACTTGCTTATGAAGAAAATTCCTAATCAATGGTGGAATTCTGACCTCCTTTTTGAGGAAAATACTAATACATAGAAAATTTCCAACCATCCTCATGAATTTCCAAACAAATGATGAGAATCTGATCTGCTTTGAGGAAAATTCTTAATGACCATCTTAGACGCAATCGTAACTTAAGTCAAATTCTCTATCTCTATTGTTTAAAAAATTCCTTTTACACCATAGTTACAAGACTCAGACTCACCTCAGATTTGACAAGCTAGATTTGGGCTTGGACTAAATGGACTCTGTGTTCAGACACGACAAATTAAAAAACCCAAGAAATTCAAAGATTTTTAAGGATTTAAAACTTTTTTCATGCATCATTCAGTCAATTAACATCAAAGACAAAATAATTGAGATAAATAGAAGCTTTGCACACATAAACAAGTTTACATTGATCACATAAGTATAAATGCGAATTTCTGAAGGAAATAAGTTAACTATTAAACTAGTTACTAAATAACACATTAGAAATCTGAAATATAAATAGTGTCACTGTCAAAAGTCTACAATATTCATGGAATATGAAATCCATGGAATGAAAAGTTTAAAACATATATCAAAATAAAAGCTAGAGCCTAGAAGACTAAGTCCCTATGTATTCCTACGTGTACACCTAAGATAGGTCATGAAATATTTTGTAGCCATCTTCTATCCTTGTGTTTGAGGCTCAACCTTAGTGGCATCCTCATCATCCTCAAATCCCTCACTCCTAGCCTCAGGATCCTCCACTAGGTCTCCTCATGCTCTAGCCAATCAATTTGCTAATGTATTTTCTAAAATCCCTATATTATTTTCCCAAGCCTTTTTCATCTCTTCTAAGTCTTTGCAAATGATGGAATGACCTTTTTAGGTCTTAGAATCATTAGAAAATCCTTGTTCTAGCTTCAATTTTCCCTCAAAAAGCTAGGACAGGTTGTGGGAGATAACACTATTGAAGGCATGCCGAATCCTGAAATTTGGCTAAGTCTAGAATTTTTTGAAAACCCCCAAAATCTAGAATCTGCATTTTAACTCCTACGAAGTTAAAACCTATCTCAATCATCTTGACAGTATTTATACAAATATAACTTATATTTGTATAAATCCTCCTACCTTAGAGCTAAAAAAATGACTAGGTATGACAACATGTTACCAAGAAAAATCTTAAAAACAATTAAAATTTTTTATTGTTTGCTTTTTCCAAGTGGTTGGACACATCCGAGTCTAGGCCACAGGACTCAGCAAGTCCACCAAGTCCTAGGACTCGGCATGGACTCGGCTGAGTCAGCTTACTGGGTCACTGTGCCTCGCCAAGCCTAGCTCAGCTTAGGACTCACCGAGTCATGTAACTCTATTTTACACAATGAATTTCTAACCTCCCTCTTAAGAAAAATTCCTCAAGTACTTGGATTTTCTGACCTGACTTTGTCCTAATAGATGCCAAAGTTCTGACCTAATTTGTGGAGTCCCTTTACTTATCAAGTGTGTTCAATGTGTTAGTCCTAATGAGGGTCAAATTTCTGACCCCCCATAGGATAAATTTTAAAGGAAATTATTGGTAAAATCACCCTAGTGAGATTGCAATTTGAATTTCATGACTAGGTTGACTATTGGTGAAGGAGAAATGGGAAAAGAGTAGACCTAAATTGGAAAAGAGAAGACCTAAATCGAAGGTAAGAGTAGATCTAAATTGGAATTAAGGGTAGAGAAGGCATTTGGGATGAGAATGGGCTTGGATCTAGGCCCTAAGTTGGCTGACCTAGAAGGAAATGGCAAAGCCAAAATTTAGAATGCAAAATTTGAATAAAAAGGTTGGCTACCCTTACAGATGAGATGCACTCCTTCATGTAGAGCCTATACAATAACATCAAATGAAAGCATCTCATTTCAAACACACATAAGATTGAAGTTAAGACAAAAGCTTTGTAGAAGGAAGAATCTGAGCAAGACAAGGTGAAAATCAGAAATCAAAGACATCCAATTGAAGCATCTAGCGAGAATAAAATTTATAGATTGAAGGTAGATTTGGTGACAAACCTTGAGTTTTAGTAGAAAGAAAGTGAAATATTTTGATAGGTGCGAAAAATTAGAGATGGTGGTGCAAAGACCTGTAAGACATCTAGGAAAATTTATCAGCAAGCCCTAGTAAATTTAGGTAAAGAATTTGAAGGAAAATTTCCACATCAAAGGTGAATTTCAGATAAAAAATGCAAGAAATTCTTGTCTACATCAGAATTCTGCCCTTGGGAATACACTTGTCCCTGTCAACACTTATTCCAAAATCTATGAGGGTATTAGATTTCCAACCTAGAAGGAAAATTTGAAATCCTTATCACCGTGTGATCTCCGCCCAAGCTTGTCCATGGTAACAAAGTAACCAAGAGGAACTAAAGGTTGATTCAAGAGAAAATTTTATTATTGAAGGGTGAAATCAGGTCAAAATCAGACTAGCAGAAGAGCAGACCCAAAATTATGCAAGGGGAAAAATAGAATATAAGGCAACTTTTCCGCACATTCAAGGGAGAATCAAATCAGTCGAAGGAGGAATTAGCCCTGAATTAAATGGATTAAACCCAATAAGGGGAACAAATTCAAAGGGAAACTTGACATAAAACTCTGATTTTAGATGAATGGGTGCGGAAATCAAAAGTAAAACTAGGGATCACTAAGTTTCATCATGCATGAATTAAGAGAAAAATTGTAAATAATGAAATCAGATTCCTATATCCAAATGTTAATTGAGAATTAAAATCATGTTCTTTAGAAAGCATGTATTATCATGAAAATATCTCAAGTCTTTGCAATTTTGCTTCATAAACTTAATGCAAGTATTTTCTCTTCTTGTGCAAGGATCAGTAAATGGAAATCATCATAGATAGTGACATTCAACTAAATGCATCAAGGAAGGGTTTGAGGATTGAGCTTGAAGGAGAATCATTGCAAATTCAAAAGCAACATAGTGGAGGAAGAACATTGCTACTTCAAGACTTCAAGCAAGATGATAAAAGAAGAAATGGGAATTACAAATACAAAGTTTCAAATCAAAAACTACAAGGAGTTCTGAGATCAAGTCTTCATAGAGAACATCTTTAAGATATCACAATACATAATTACAAAGCAAGCTCAAGTTCAAAGATTAAGGAGAATAAACAAGTCTACAAATGGAGAAGACTATTACAATCTTGAATTTCCTTTGGAAATCCAAGATCAAAAAGAAGAAAGCCTAATTACTTCAAGAAGATCAAGGTCAAGACATCAAGATTCTAGTACAAATTCAATTCTAAGACCTTTCATGACCAAAATTGACATGACATCCTACTGATTAAGCAACTTAGATTATTTTAAATACTTTATGGAATGACCTAGGTGTTTTGATGTAGACATCAAGAGAATGTATCATCAACAACCATGATATTTTATATTTGTTGCATGTGCATTTAATGAACAAATGTTGAGATGTTTTAAATCAGTTTCCCACACAACTGCCGAACCACAATAAAGATGCACAAGTTCTTTAATATAGGAAAAAATAACTTATTGTGTACTTTGGAAGAGGCATATGCAATGCAACAGTGTTGGTCGTAATCGTATTTGAAAAGTCAGCACACACTTTCAGCATAACCTTTGCCTAAAAGTTGAAAAATATAAAAAGGAAAAGAAAATCAACTTTAATATTCAAAATACTCTTTCCAATGATGCAATACTAGCAATAGCCAAAGTGCAATCATCAACAATGTAAGTTAATAGAATAATACACCATACTTTCAGAGAAAAGCTTGTTGTGCAAGATACTTATGAAGTATGATTGAAGAATTCAAACCTTAAATGCACCAGCTTGTTCGATCAAAGAATTCACATGAAATGGAGGCTTAAACTCTTGAGTCATACAATAGTTCATAATAGGAAATTCTCCATCTGGGGGAACCTATACATTAAGTGGTATAATAAGGAACACATTGACAAATAAACATTTGAGATGGAACTTACCTTTGTAGCAGATTTTACTGATACCATTAATGCCATTATTTCCATGATAAAATCTCACCACATTACTCTCTCACTAGGGTTAATGTTCGGTCCAAATCAAAGTTGTCTAGCTGAACTAATTCATGGAAATTACAGTCATCTAACACTAGCATTCCTGCCCCAGTTGAGTTGTTGTAATCTGATATGCATATTTATGTCAGTAAACTAATTACTCTTAAACAAGAATAAATAATGCCTACAACAACATATAGCTGCAACTAGAACTTTAGCACACTTAAATAGTGAAGTGTAAACTAATTCATATGGAGATGTGCTAATAGATATCTTTCTTGAAATGGCTCATAGATTTAATAAATCCAAAACTATAAAAGCTTATAGAAGCAAAAACTTACAATCACAAAATTAGTTTTTTGATGATTAAACAAGAAAAAATTGCATTGGTTAATACATCAATATTGGAATTAAAAAAAAAAAGGTGATGTATCCTTTCAATTAAAATTTTTAGTCCCCATGAACATGTATGGACTTAAAAATAGCTCATTTTCAGCTCTTCCAAGAGTTGGATATGGAAAATACAAAGGGCCCATAAAATAATACCTACACAAAGATAGAAAATGGTGAGCAAGTTGTGTAGCAACACAAATCCTTGTTTAGAAATCCAAAAGATAGAAAGAAAGAAGCACATGAAAAATTAAGAGCACGAGAAGTAGTTTCATTACAACCCTTCCTTCATTGGAGCTCTTATTCCAGAGCCAACAACAACCCTAGGTGCATATCCATATCAAGTCACAGATGTAGTGAAAGAAAAATATATTCAGGAGCTAACACCATGAAGATAAACTAAAAATGTTGACAAATTTTTAATCTGAAATCCCCTTTCCTTCCAAAAATTTACTTCCCACCTCTTCCCTTTCTGCCTAATCCAAACAACATGTTCTATGTTTTTCAATTGAACATTGCATGTTTGTTTTTGTCTTAATTTTTAATTTAAGACATTGCAAATAGTTTTAATTTTTTATTTAAGATAATTAATATAATAACTTAAGTAATGTATAGCCTATATCACACACCAATTCTTGAATTGAAATTTAATTAGAATGCAAATAGAATTAAGTTAATTGACTTTGAAATATTAATTTTTCTTAAAGAAATTCTTGATTTCATATTTACAAAAAAAATCTTTGTGAAAGTAAACTTTTGCATATTGAATGTTATCATAGGGAATCTCTTAGTAAGGTCTTATCCACTAGTACTAGAATATATGTTTCCAACATTTTGGGAGAAATCTTGGACCTAGAAAAATAGTGGAAATTGTTAGGGAGGCGGTAGGATCCAACAAAACTAGCGTGATTGAAGATGGTGTATCCTTTTCTCCACATAGAGAAATTGATATAGCAAAGTGGGGTGTTGATTGGTATTTTTTTTCCACCAAGCCACTGAGGCAACCAAATGGCCTGCTTAGGTAGGGGTGCAATGAAGAGGGCTTCAACTATATGGATTATGATCAAATTTGAAAGAAAAAAGAATAGAGCAATAATGGTCATTTATTTAGTCAATTTTATTTGTCTAGCCTATTATTTGTTTGGCCAATAGTGGCTAGAATAATGTTCGCACAATAAGTCTATTGTCGAACACACATTATTGGTGAAATGCAACTTCTAAGAATATAAGTATATGATATAATCAAATGTTAATGTGTAAAGAACTATTAATCATTCATTTTGTCATTTTTATTAGGGTAACTAATTATTTAGTCATTTTAGTTATGATTTAACCTGATGACCAAATTGGTCATTTATTTAGTCATTTATATTTGCAAAACATGATCAGTTTTAGTCATGTGACTAAAATTTTTAGTCACATGACTAAAAGTTTTAGTGACCTAGTCATTTATTACCTAAATTCTACTAGTGGTAATAGGTTGAAGGCCAACCTAGTTAATAGTTTTGTTTACGCATATAAATAAGACATGTGCCTTTGTAATTAGGCATGGAAGTGGAATAGAAAGTTGATCAGAGTAGAGTAGAGGTATGCAAAGAGAAGATGTTGTAGTGCTTTACAAGAGGTTAAAGCATTATCGCACAAAAGGAACTGATCAGACAAGCAATGCCACAGCAATAGTTCACCTTGCAAATATAGTGTGTATCTAAGATCCAGAAGGTTGTAGCCTTCACCACTTGAGCAGTGAGCCCTAGGACAGTGTGTCTCCACCCCTAACAAGGTTAATTGTAAAAGACTCCCAATAGGGTCTGACCCTTGACCAGGTCACTGTACTAAAAGCATTGTAAAGAACAACTCCTAACAGGGTTACAAGATCTTCTAACAAGGATCATAAAACACTAGTGTAGTTCCTAGTGGGTGTCAATTCCCACCAGAATTTTTACCTATTTGGGTGTCCCCATAACCATATTTGGTGTTATGTGTTATGGTTGTTTATCTTGGGTAAGAGTTTGGAGTTGGGGTACAATTCAGTGGAAGTCTTTTAGAAATGAGAGATGTCACTCGAAACGGGTGCCCGTTTTAGGTTCGGGCACCCGATCCTAAATTCAAAAAATAGGTGCCCATTTTTGAATTCAAAATGGGTGCCCATTTTTTAATTCAAAAAATGGGTGCCCGTTTCTAATTTTTTTTAATTTTTTAATTTTTAGATTTAAAAATGTATTTTAAGACTTTGAATTTTTTTTTAAAAAAATAGGCGCTTGTTTCTTAAGACATGAGCGGGAAGCACACATCTGCCTCGAATTTCATTTCAAATTTGGTTTGGTTTAGGCTTGGTAGAACCAAGCCTATGTCTTGACCTCCAAAAATTTGGTTAAGGCATTACAGAGTAAAATTTCTGCCTTGCCATAATTTTTAGGACAACTTCCCGAATGAATTTTTTGATAAAACGAAAACCCATTTTAGCTCTTATTGTGCAGATTATAAAAATATAAATTTTGTAGTGATATGATGAATTTTAATATTTATACAATATTTATTAAGCCAATGTGGTACCTAAACTTGAAATACCAAGGTTAACTAAAACTTTAATAACTTTTTTAATTTTTTGTTTTTTGAAAAATGAGTTATATGTAATCAAACTACATATAATTTTTTTCAATTTAAATTTTTTTTTTTTGAAAAAAAGTGAAGTTATCATCAAATTATGGTGTCCGTACACCAAAGGTTTCAAAAATGTACTTTATAGTCAATTAAAAATTAGTAAATAAAAAAATATTTAGTAAAAAAATAAGATAAAATATTCTCATCAATCTTCAGTGTTTTAGGTACCTTTTCCCAAAAGGATTCCCAAAAATACATTCATTTACTTCAAAAAAGGGTGTTCGTACACGCGTGAGGTGGGGTCCTGAAATAGGCATTTTTAAAAAGTGGTTTTTAAACATGCATACTAAAATTCAATTTATACCATGTGGGTATTGAAATAAATTACATATTTGAAAACTAGATTTCGAGCACTAAATTTTATATTATTGAAGTTTTTCAAGATTCAATCTTTAAGTGCTTCAAATTTGGACATCAATTGACAAAATTTTTGAAAAATAGAGAAAACACTTCCACTTTTTGGCCAAAAGTGGGACCCAACTTCTTGCAGCCACCCTGTTACTTGCATTGATATTCATTTTAGTACATAAGCACTTAAGTTTAGTTTCAAGAGTTAAGAAAAAGTACTAATATATAGAACAAGGATTCACCGCCCCCCTCTCAGTGTTCCCATTCCTAACAATTGGTATCAGAGCTTTGGTCCTTTGAAGATGAGTTTAACCACTTGAGGAGATCATGGATAAGGGAGAAATGAAACATTTGAAAAGGAATCTTGAAGCAGCTCTTGAAGACCTTGACAGATCTGAAAAAAAAATTGAAGTGAAAGAAAAGGTTAGTGATTCTCATGTAGTCATAAAAAAACTAAGAAAAGATTTGAAAGACTGTGAACCACAAGTGATTTGGGAAAAATGGTTAAAAAAGTAAATGAGGAAAACACATCTCTGAAAGATCAGATTAAAAAATTGGATGAAAAGTTACTTAATAATCAAGAAGCATATGAAGAGAAGATCAAAGAAAACAAGCAGTTGGATAAAGAACTAAGGAAAGAAAATATGAAAATCTTGGAATTAGAAAACATCAAGAAGCAAGTGGAATTTGAATTGACTGAAGCAAAGAATCATATTGGCAACTTCCACACAAGTAAGGATCTAATAGAGTCACAGTTGTATGCACATAAGGTTAAAGGAGACACCAGTGGTATTGGATTCAATGAAGCAAAAAATTAGATCAATGACATGCGAGCAAGAAAGAAAGCATCAGAAGAATCTATAGAAGCTAAGAAGATAGGAAATCATACAGAAGCTAAAGCTGAACCACCCAAGGATGAGTGCAAGCCAGTAAAAAAGACTTTTTATGCTTGTAACAAGCATGGACACATAGCAAGAGATTGTAAAGAGGTAAGACCATTCAATGGTTATTGTTATTCATGAAATAAGTTTGGTCATAGAGCTATGAATTATAGATCAAATCAAAATCAAAAAAATTAGAGAAGTCATCCACAACAGAATGTAATAAATTCTCAGAACATTACATGTTAGATATGCAATTATATTGGTCACACAGCTAGACAGTGCAATATGGTAACCCACATGAATTTGCTAAGGAATATCAGATCTCCAGTCATTTGTCACTCATGTAACAAGGTTGGACACATCTCTAGGTTCTTCAAAACAAAAGTGCAAAGATAGAAAATCCCTAAAAAGTCAGAAGGATCAATATTGGATGAAGTAGGAGAAGTCAAGTTTGTGCAAGTTATAGAGGATGCGAGCTTGATTTGGAAGGAAGAAAAGAAGGATAATATTGATGAAATAGTTGAGGATGCATCCACAATGGACGCACCTCCTATTTATGGTTAAAATCACCATCATGGTCATAGGGGGAGCTAGATTAGCTCTAGACCCTCGTGTGGGTGGTATACTCATCCTTAGAGTATGCGCCTTGGACTACAACTATTTGGAGACTATGTGAAGTAGTATGCAAGAACACATTGCCCTATTGTTAGCAGAAATAAAGAACAAAATTCTCAGTTGCATTTTGTGTTTACATGGCAAGCATTAATGGAAAAAATCTACTTTATAGTCACTAGAGATTCACTGATCACTCATTTGCAATCAAGTTTAACCATTTGGAGATCACAGGAGAACTAGCAGTTGAGTTGTGAAGCGTTGCATTTGAATTTATCAGCAAAGAAGGAAGATTGATTGTTGGAAGCCCTAGTTCAGACGTGATGATTTAGAAACCCTTGGAAACCTTTGTGAAGTGATAAATCAAGTAAGTCATGGCTACACTAGTTGTTTTTGATGTTGCTGAAAGGAAAAGATATGTGTTTAAGAATCATCCTTTCAAGTCCACCCTAGATGACCTAGAATGAGCATTTTCTAGAACCCCAATGGGCGTTATGCATGTAGAAGACATACGTGCATATGTGTATTGAAAAAATGAACTGGTTGGTTTGAATAGAATTAGGTCGCACCTTGAATCAATGATGAATTTTGATAAAACATTCATGGATGAGTTCGCGCACCTTGAGAATCACCCAATCATTGAGTATGCTACTGATGCAGGAGCATCTTGGGTCCTTGGCAATCCTGTGTCACCAAAAAAAATTTGGAATTTGTCTGTGTTTCTCTATTCCTTCTTTGACTGAGTTGGTCAGTTTTCTTTGGGTTACCGAGTGTAGTCAGTTATCTCCTGGGTGGTCGATTGTTTCATTAGCACTCAGTGTTTCTTGTCTGCTGCTCGGTTCTCTTTGCTCATCTATGGGTTTAGTTTTAGTTTCTATTGTGGCTGACTTGTTCATTTATGTTGGATTGTAGATTTAATGTTGATATCAATCATTGGGAAGCATGTGGTCCCAGATCTAACCGTTCCTTCCGTTGATTATGGATTTGAAGGCCGACTCAGTTTGGTAGACTCTTGTATAAATGTAGTTGTTTGGTTGTAGTTTAGGAGGAGTTTTGGTAGAAGATAGAAGATAGGAAGAATAGGGATTGTTGAAAGATCCTCGCATGTTTGAGGACTTCTATAATTCATTGTAATATTTGGCCCTAACCAAGAAGGCCTTACAGCCCAACATGTATCATTCTATTTGATGAAAATTAATGAAAGCTTCTACATTCTCTCTCTCATTGTTGTTTTTTATTTGCTTCTGCATGTGTTGAGCAGGCTTGGATCATTAGGGTGTGCCAAAGTTTGGCCCCTCTTGGCCCTTGCCTTACATTAGGTGGTATCAGAGCGAGGTGAGATCTTGATATAGGTCTTCGGATCTAGGTTTGCAGGTTCCTCTTGAAGCCCTAGTTGAATTGTTGTGGGGTAGCAGATTGTGATCTGACCTGCAATTGTAGAGGGTTGTCAAGATGGTTCTTGAGAGGTGAGATGCAGATACAGGATTGGTAGATATGCTAAGGCAGATTGCTACTAGGTTAGAAGCTATTGAAATAGCCCAAAGAAGAGATAGACATCTTGAAGATTTTAGTGATGATGAAATTGAGGAAGAATAAGTGAATGCAGAACCTTCACCTATTATGGATCAAGGTGAAGAAAGATTTTTGAAGGATTTGAAAAGTTTGAAGTCAACACCACATTTCAATCCTCCTGAGTATGGTGGAAAGCTAGATTCTAATGAATTGGTGAACTAGATCACCAAGATGGAAAAGTATTTTTAGTATGAAAACATTCCTAAAGACAAGAAAGTGAAGATTGCAAGCACAAAGTTGAAAAGTCATGCATCCTTATGGTGGGAACATCTGCAGCTGGATAGGAAGAGGAAAGGGAAAGACAAAATCAAGGTATGGAATAAAATGGTGAATAAATTGAAAGGAAAGTTCTTACCTTGTGTATCAGATTAACCTAGTTCGATGAATGCAAAGTTTAAGGTAGAAAGATAGCTTGGTAAAGGAATATACTAAGGAATTCTATAGATTAGATATAAGATCTAGACATGATGAAGATGATGTGGAAAGAATCGGTAGATACCTGAATGGTTTGAGAGTTTCCATCCAAGAGGAAATTAGTATGGTCAAGTTGGAGAGCATTGAAGAGGATTATCAATTTTCATTGAAGGCCGAGGAGAAATTGAACAAAAGACATGAGCAAAGACAAAGAGGTCGAGGTGGTAGATTCCCTAGAGGAAGAGGTAGATCTAATGGTGAAAATGGTAGATCTGAACCAGAAAAGATAAATCTAGACAAAGGAAAGATTGAGTGGAAAGGTGAAAGTTCATCTAGAGGCAGAGGTAGTAACTACCAAGGTGGTTATAGCAGATGAAGTTTCTGAGGAACTTGCTACAATTTTGGAGAAGGACATATATCTTTTGAATGTACACATGCAAGTAAGAAGGCTGGTAGTAGTAGAAATGCTTTGGTGCAAGAAGAGTCATCGAATGAGCCTAAGAAAGAAAATAACTTGATGGTAAGGAGAGCACTATGGAATGTGTTAGAGTTTTAGGTGACTCTACAACACCCCCAAGATCGAATGCAAGACCAAGATAACTTCCACAAGAGATTGGCAAGACAATTGCATTAAGATGCAAGAATGATATTATTGATCATGGACATGATTAAAATGTATATAATAGGCCTCCTTATATAGGAAAGGAAATAAGAGACAATGATAAGGAGCTAATAAGCTATTACCTATGCTAGGTGTAATCACATGTCCACCAAATGTGGATCATCCTCCATTATGCAATAAATTATGTGCAATGGATTAGGATGATAATGTGATAAGAGCATGAAAGGTGGATCTCACACACAAAGAGGTATGTGATGACAACTATCACACCTAAAGTGGAAATTCTCCTACACCATGTGCTTGAATCAGGTGTACACTCCTAGGTGTCTCAATCACTAACTACTATGCAATGCATTATCCTAAGTAAGATTAGGTTAAGTGTAATTAGGAATATTTAATTACACCAACACCCCCCCTTAAGTGCAACTTAGGGGAATGCACTTCAACTCACAATGCAAGATGGGTCCCAACAACTAGGCCATGTTAGGTACCCATGTACAAAATGCAATACATGAAATGCATAACTATCATAAAGTGGAGAAAGAGGGAAAACCTCATGGGAAAAACCCTCCCCCAAAAAGAGAGAAGAAAACAAGATGCATGGATGGATGGAGTGCTCAAGACCCCCCAAGAACTACATACATCATGTATATACAAATAATTATCCCCCCATAAGAAGGATAGTTGGAGACATGATATCCCCCCCATAATGAAGAATCTCCTACAAAAATGGTGAGTGCTTGAAGACAAAGTATATTCCAATGACTACAAACAACATTTCTCCCCTTGGGAAGAAGATATACCAAGTATAAATGTAGGTGTGGTTCCCATTTTGGATAGGAACTAGGAAGTGGAATCCAAATGAAGTATGATGATGATGCCATGAACTAATCCATATCCAAATGAAAGAAGGAAGGTCTCCAAATATGCATCTTTGAAGACTAAATACGCCTCTCCAATCTCAAAGAATCTATCACATCACGTGACAAACCAAGTGAAGAAGAAGAATCAAGAATGTCAATCTCCAAAAAATGTGAAGAAGTATCTCCAACTATGATGAAACTATCATCAAAGAGAAGAGAAACCCCCTCAAGTATGTCTCCCAAATCTGAAATATGAGACTCCATAAATAATGAACCAATATCTTGCAAGTAAGAATCCCAATCAGGAAGACAAATAGATATCTCTTGCAATGAATCAATGGAATCACCAACAAGAGATGATTGTGTGATCTCAACTAGAGAAGTAGGAGCTATAGGAGGAGCCATTGGATCATCCTCGCTTTGATACCATGTTAGAGTTTTAGGTGACTCTACAACACCCCCAAGATCGAATGCAAGACCAAGATAACTTCCACAAGAGATTGGCAAGACAATTGAATTAAGATGCAAGAATGATATTATTGATCATGGACATGATTAAAATGTACATAATAAGCCTCCTTATATAGGAAAGGAAATAAGAGACAACGATAAGGAGCTAATAAGCTATTACCTATGCTAGGTGTAATCACATGTCCACCGAATGTGGATCATCTTCCATTATGCAATAAAGTATGTGCAATGGATTAGGATGATAATGTGATAAGAGCACAAAAGGTGGATCTCACACACAAAGAGGTATGTGATGACAACTATCACACCTAAAGTGGAAATTCTCCTACACCATGTGCTTGAATGAGGTGCACACTCCTAGGTGTCTCAATCACTAACTACTATGCAATGCATTATCTTAAGTAAGATTAAGTTAAGTGTAATTAGGAATATTTAATTACACCAATAGAATGAAAGAAAAAAGGAAGATTCAGTAAGGAAAAGTTTGTTCAAGACCAGATGTAGAGTTTCTGATTATGTTTGGAACATAATCATTGACAGTGGTAGCTCAGAAAATCTGGCATCTAAAGAGATGGTCACAAAGTTACAGTTGGAAAGGTTTGTGCATCTGAAGCCCTATCAGATTTCATGGATCAAAGATGAGCATACACTCTTGGTAAGTGGACAATGTTATGTGAATTTAAAGATTGGAAAGTACTATGATAAGGTGTTAATTATGTGATATCATGCCTATGGATTGTTGTCATATTTTGTTGGGTAGACCTTGGCAATATGATAGACATGCTATATATGATGGAATATTTCATAAGTATACTATTGTGGCTAATGGAAGAAAACAAATCTTGTTACCATCGATGGAAGAACCTATTAGTAATGTTTGCACATTTGTGAAAGTTTGTTTGATGGAGGGAAGAAAGTTTGTTAACTCTTTGAAGAAGAATGTTGTATGTTTTGTTGTGATTCCTAACAAACCAAGTAAGAAAATAGAGGATAATGTCCTTGAGGAGATTGATAAGTTACTCACCGAGTATAGTGATATCATTTATGATAATGTACCTGATGGTTTTCCACCCAAAAGAAGCATTGATCATTGTATGGATTTAATCTCTGGAGCTAGTTTACCAAATAAGGAACCTCATCGGTTGACACCTACCGAGAATCAGGAATTGAACCGACAGATTCAAGAGTTGCTAGAGAAAGGTTTGATCAGAGAAAGTTTGAGTCCTTGTGTAGTACCTATTATATTGGCACCGAAGAAGAATGGAGAATGGAGAATGTGTATTGATTCCAGAGCAATCAATAAGATAATAGTGAAGTATAGGTTTTCTATACTGAGAATGGATGACATAATGGATAGTTTGACTAGAGAAAAGTATTTCACCAAAATTGTTTTGAAAAGTGAGTATCATCAGATCAAAATCAGAGAAGGTGATGAATGGAAGATTGCTTCCAAGACAAAAGAAGGTTTGTATGAGTGGTTGGTTATGCCTTTTGGTTTAACTAATGCACCAAGTACTTTTATGAGGCTAATGAATGAATTTTTGAAGAAATTATTGGGTAAGTTTGTGATTGTATATCTTGATGATATTCTAATATTCAGTAAGACCAAAGAATAACATTTGTTGCATGTTAGACAAGTTTTGCAGAGATTGAAAGAAGAAAAGTTGTTGATAAATCTGAAAAAGTGTTCATTCATGAAAGAGGAGATTATGTATTTGGGATTTGTTATTTTAGCTAATGGTTTGAAGATGGATCCTGAAAAGGTTGAAGCTATTTTGAATTTTCCTACAAATGTGAATTCTAGTGAGGTAAGATCATTTCATGGTTTGGCAAGTTTTTACTGAAAGTTCATAAGAAATTTTAGTTCAATTTGTAATGCTATAACTAAGATTATGAGAGGAGACAAAAGAGAATTCAAGTGGACACATGGAGATGATAAAAGTTTTGAGACTCTGAAGTAGAAGGTTGTTGAATTTCCTATTTTGGCATTACCTAATTTTAGTAAGGTATTTCAAGTGGAATGTGATGCAAGTGGAAGTGCAACTGGAGCTGTGATGAGTCAAGAAGGTAAACCTGTTTCTTTCTTTAGTGAAAAGCTGAATGATGATGGAAAGAAATATTTTGTGTATGATCAAGAATTCTATGCTATTGTTAAAGCATTGAAGAAATGGAGGCATTATTTGATATTGAGTGAATTTGTGGTCTATACCGATCATAAGGCTTTACAATATTTGAGTAGTTGCAGAGTTACATATTTGTGATAAAGCATAAAAGTGGAGTCACTAACCGAGTTGATGATGCATTGAGTAGAAGAAGATCTTTGATGATCGAGATGAAAATTGAAGTTCTTGGTTTTGATGAGATGAGAGATTCTTATGAGTTTGACCTTGATTTTTTTGAGCCACGGAGAAAGTGCAGAGCACCTATTCAAGATCAACAAGCTACTAAATGGGATGAATATTTTATTTAGGAAGGTATGTTGTTTAAAGTTATCCAATTGTGTATACTGAGAGGATTAATGAGAACTAATTTGATAAAGGAGAAACATAGTAGTGGTTTGGCTGGACATTTTGGTATTGATAAAACATGAAATTTGCTTAAGGAGAAGTACTATTGGCTGTAGTTGTATAAAGATGTTTAGAAATCTATGAAAAGTTGTGGAATTTGTCAAGTTGCAAAAGGAGTAAGTTAGAATACTGGATTGTATATACCGATTGTTGTTCTTGAGAAACCTTGGATTGAAATCAGTATGGATTTTATTCTTGGATTTCCGAAGATAGTAAGAGGTAATGATTCCATATTTGTTGTTGTGGATAGATTTTCTAAGATGGCACATTTTATACCATGTATAAAGACATCAGATGCAGTACATGTAGTAGATCTTTTCTTTAAGGAAATTGTCAGATTGCATGGATTACCGAGGAGTATTATCTTTGACCGAGATAGTAAATTTGTTGATTACTTTTGGAAGACCCTTTGGAAGAAATCTGGCATTGAGTTGAAATATAGTTCTACATTTCACCCACAAACCAATGGACAAATTGAAGTTGTGAACAAAAGTTTGGGAAATATTTTGAGATGTTTAGTTGGAGACACACCAAGTAATTTGGATTCTGTATTGACACAAATAGAGTTTGCATATAATAATTCAGTTAATAGGAGTACTGGAAAGGCACCATCTGAGATTGTGAATGGAACACAACCAAGAGGTATATCTGATTTGAGAGACATTGTTGATGAAAGTAAGAGAAGTGCTGAAGGAGTGAAAATTGTTGAGTACATGAAGACATTGCATAAAGATGTGAAGCTGAAGCTGGAAGGAAGTAATCAAAACTATAAAGATAGAGCTGATAGATCAAGAAGACATAAAAATTTTGATGTTGTTGATGAAGTGATGGTTCATTTGAAGAAAGGCTGATTTCCTATTGGAACATATGGGAAGCTGAAGATGAAAAAGTTTGGACCTTGCAAGATTTTGAAGAAATTTGATAGTGGAAATGCATATGAGATTGAGTTACCTAATGACATGGACATATCACCTATTTTCAACATTGCTGATTTATATGAATATCATGAACCTGATGAAGAAGTGACAACACCAAAAGAATATCCTAAGAAGCAGAATGAAGAAATTGAACAAATTTTGAAGGAAAGAATTGGCAAGAGTACAAGAGGAAAACAATATGTGAAATATCTAGTAAAATGGAAGAATAGACTGATGGAAGATAGTTCATGGATTTCATAGTCTAAGTTGGATGCAGCTCAGATCATACCTACCAAATGATTTGGAGAATCATTTCAAAATAACCCCTGGTGTCTGATGTAAGAGCATCTCGAGTCCTTGGCAATCCTATGTCAACAAAAACATTTTGGAGTTTGTCTATGTTTCTTAGATCCTACTTTGATTGAGTTGGTCAGGAGTTGGTCAGTTTCTTTTGGGTTACCGAGTGTAGTCGGTTATCTCCTGGGAGGTCGATTGTTTCATTGGTGCTCAGTGTTTCTTGTTTACTGCTCGATTCTCTTTGCTCACCGACGGGTTTAGTTTTAGTTTTTGTTGTGGATGACTTGTGCATTTATGTTGGATCACAAATTTAATGTTGATATCAATCATTGGGAAGCATGTGGTCCCAAATCTAATCGTTCTTTCTGTTGATTATGGATTTGAAGGCCGACTCAGTTCGGTAGATTCTTGTATAAATGTAGTTGTTTGGTTGTAGTTTAGGAGGATTTTTGGTAGAAGATAAAAGATAGGAAGAATGGGGATTGTTGACAGATCCTCGCATGTTTGAGGACTTCTATAATTCATTGTAATATTTGGCCCTAACTGGGAAGGCCTTACAGCTCGCCATGTATCATTCTATTTGATGAAAATTAATGAAAGCTTCTGCATTCTCTCTCTCATTGTTGTTGTTTATTTTCCTCCACATGTGTTGAGTAGGGTTGGATCATTAGGGTGTGCCATTGTTTGGCCCCTACCTTGTGTCAACTACAGCTTATGAATTCTATGAATCTGAATGAATTAAGATTTTGTTGAGTAGAATTCATGATGACCTATTTTGGATAGGTGAAGTTCTAGTTAGAATCACAATTGATCTCATTTATGAGATGCCAGGACTATCAAAGATAGATGGCATTCTTCTAGTTGGTAAGGATGTCAAAAAATTGGTTGAGCAAGCTTGTAAGTCATGCAGTGACAAGTGTAGCATGACCATAGAGCCAATTGAGGAGAAAGACATCAAATTGATGTCTATGATACTTGGGTATAGATTTTAACATGTAAATAGGGTCAATGGTGTGTTCACAACCACTATTCTAGCAGCCATCACATTAGTGAGAGAAAATGGAGAATTCAACTTGTGTGAGATCTTGCGCACATAGTTGATTGACAATATAAGGGAAATAAAACATGACAAGAGCAAAATATTTAGGTTTGGATCACTGATTATCTATATGTACTTTCATATAGTTGGAAAATTCTCAGATTTATACCTTGATAAAAACATGCCTACTATGCCACAAATATCACTTAAGGCATCAACTAAGAGTTCTCTGAAAGATTTTATGGAGTTAGAGATAAAAACATTCAGAATAAAGATGCAAATGAGGTATAGGATACCTAAGACCATAGTTGAGAAATATAAGGACAGTATTTTCTTCATGGTTGAAACAGACATAACTTGTATGGAAGCTGTTGAGCCTAGAACTAAGTGGATTCATCCACTTGGTTATGAAGTGGAGGAACAAGTTTTGGAAGCATATGCACAAGTTCTACTATCAACACCCAAGGATCCCAATGAGCCTAGATGGGGAACACATGAGGAGAAAACTAGACAGGTAGATGTAGTCCTAAATAGTGCAGTGACCAAGAGGAAAGCCTCCAAAATCACATCAGAGATACTTAAGATTCATGGTGTCACTCAATCTAACCTGGATAAAGCTAGAGAGGCCAAGATAGCTATGAAAATTGAGAGTGCATCCACTGTTGAAACCAAAATAGAGAAAATGGATGACCCTAAGGAGAAGAAAATAAAAATTGATAAAACTGATTATCCCAAAGAAAAGAAGAAAAAGATAGATGATATCACTCCTGTGCCCATAGATACAATTGACTTAGAGTCCACTGAAGCACCTCTTGAATATAGAAAGATGCCAAAGAGGAAGAAGGAGACCAGCGCAAGCCATCCATCCTCTAGGACAACCAGAAGTCTAAGGAAGAACATTCAAGGACCTCCTGAGGTAGGTTTCAGACCGAGTCTTCAAGTATTGTAAACCAAGATAGTTGATGAAGGAATAATCGATCAAATAGGAAAGTTCTATGATAAGTACAGTGAGATTGATAAGTCAGATATCCATGGTATGATAATAAAGTATATGATTAAGTTCAAGAAGACAGTCTTGGAACTTAAGACAGTTATTCCAGATAGTGTATGGAACATCTTAGAATTTTTGAAGAGACGGGCTATTGAGGAAGACCTTAGAATAAGGGAAAAGATATTAGATGAAAGCCTCCATATATGCTCAATATAAGAGAAAACACTATTATTGGATTTGGTGAAGCTACATCTAATAACAAAGTTGAGAACTCTACAGATAATGGATAAAGACTATGAGTTGGTAGCCAAAGAGACTAAGAAAGCATTTGAGAAAGTGTTCTTGAATAGACACATGTATCCACCTACTGCTCCCACAACTCAATTGCCCTCTAAGAAATCCAAGGAGTCATAAATAAATAATGCACCAACAACAGGTCCACAGGATTCAATACCCACAGTGACAGTGTCTATAGATGAAATAAAGTCTGCACTCATGCCCAAAATACAAGAAGATGACATAATAATGATTGATAATGTGGAAATATTAGTGGCGGTCATTGAAAAAGACTTAGACAAATTTGAGGAAGCCTTTGTGAGTACACAAGAGTTAGAAATACTATGCGGTGATAATTCACCAAAGTAGCAAGAAGATGTGCTGATTGAGGATCTAACAGGACAAGAAGAAGAAGAGGAGAAAGAAAAAGAAAAGGAGAAAGAAGAAGAAGAGAAAGAAAAGGAACCAACTGATGAACCATCTATTGAAATTCCTATAAATATAAAGATAGAAGTGATGGACAACACACCTATCACTCCCATGCCATCAACATCATTGTTGTCAAGTTTGACTCCTGACACTACAAGATTGGACTCTTGGGGAGAAGAAGACTTGATCAAGATCAATGTGCTTGCTATGGAGAAGGCCAAAGAGAAACAAGTGATGAGAAATCCTTTGTTTCTTGAGTCAGTCAATATCCTGACCAGTCTACTACCAGAAGAGAAGAAGGTAACAAAAGTGTATTATGTGGATGATGTCAATACCATCCTGACAAGCTTCAAAGAAAATTTTTCTAGCCTAGAAGAATCAGCAGCCAAAGTAGCAGAAGAAAAGTATCTAAAGAAGAGGCTGAATGAACTAATAAGTAACTTCACACTTGACCTTAACTCTCTGAAGATTGGTCGCTTCATTGAAAGAAATTGCAGCTAAAGGAAGGAAAATCATAGCAGATTGCATGAACCAAGACAAGCTGACTGCAGACCTCTAAAAGAAAATTCAGGAAGCAGAAGCTATGATAGATAAAGTAAGGAAATCAGTCAAAGATCTCTCCATAGATATAAATATGTGTAACAATGTGTACCAAGGGAAAGTGGAAAAAATAGAGAAGTATGAGAAAGAAATGTCCAAGATAAGGGCAAGATAAACACATCTAAGAAATGCTCTTGCGCCCTCATTAGATGTATTAAACTAGAACATCAAGGAGATCGATGCCACTATGGTGACATATGATCAAGGTCCTAATTCAGATTTGGAGAAGATGGAGAAGTTGACATATTCTTTGTGTGCCCATCTCCAAACAATCAATGCACTAACTACATTTTAGCAGCAAGAGATCCAGAACTTAAAGATAGTGTATCTAGATGTACTCACCTTGTAAGTACTTGTAAATACACCTTTTTCAGCACCTTTTTCATTAATGTCAAAGGGGGAGTATAGTATATAGAAGAGAGAATATGGAGTTTTGTATATAATGTAAAGGGGAGTATAGTACATAGTAAAAGGGAGATATAAGTTGGAGTATGTATTAGAAATTTCTGGATAAGGATACAGTTAGTAACTTCACCATATTCCTTTGTTTCCATCAATGACAAAGAGGGAGATTATTGGAAAGTTGACTATACTATTGTATATGACTAAGATATAGTGTTGTCATTATGGCAACAAATTCATATGATGTTATGAAGTCATTGCAATCAGTTAGAACATCATATTTGGTTAAGTATGAAAGACTGGATAGTCAACAGAGCACTAGGTGAATAGAACGTCAACACACATGCGTATGACCAAGTTTTGGCATGCACCCTTGAAGATAAACTTTTTGATATATAATAATGCTAAGTCAAAGAGCATATGATCATATGATTTAGTATGAGGAAGATACAACCAGTTGAAGTGGCACAGATAGTAAGCGGCAGAGCAGAACAAAGCATGGAGTCAACTATTGGTATTTTGATTAGCGGTTATAATATTGTTTTGTAAAGGCTATGCACCTATTGTATTTAGGTTATAGAAATGTTAATATATTTGTTTGAAAATACACTTGAGCTAATTCACTTGGAACTATTGTATGTAATATGTTTAAGGCCGACCTAGTTAATAGTTTTGTTTGCGCATATAAATAAGACATGCACCTTTGCAATTAGGTATGGAAGTGGAATAGAAAGTTGATTAGAGAAAAGTAGAGATATGCAAAGAGAAGTTAGAATGTTTTAGTTCTTTACAAGAGGCTAAAGCATCAGCGCACAAAATGAACTGATCAGACAAGCAATGTCACAACAATAGTTCACCTTACAGATATAGTGTGTATCTAAGATCCAGAAGGTTGCAGCCTTCACCACTTGAGCAGTGAGTTCTAGGACAGTGTGTCCCCACCCCTAATAGGGTTGATTGTAAAAGAATCCTAACAAGGTTTGACCCTTGACCAGGTCACTGTACTAAAATCATTGTAAAGAACAACTCCTAACAAGGTTACAAGATCTTCTAACAAGGATCATAAAATACTAGTGCAGTTCTTAGTGGGTGTAAATTCCCACTGAGGTTTTTACCTATTTGGGTTTCCCTGTAACCATATTTGGTGTTTTGTTATGGTTGTTTATCTTACTTGTATTGATATTCATTTCAATACATAAGCACTTAAGTTTAGTTTCAAGAGTTAAGAAAAAGTATTAATATATAGAACACTGATTCACCCCCCCCCCCCCTCTCAGTGTTCCCATTCCTAACAGATTGCAATTATGATTAAGGCAAATGGAGATCCAACATGCAGTCCATTTGGAAAATTTTGGTGTAATAGTGGGTGATGTTGTAGTATATATAATTGGTGTGGAAGCACATCAGATTATTCTGCATCCAAAAACTACCTTGCAGTGGCACTTAATCAATCTAGTTTGAATGTATCCAAAAAGAACATTACCTCTGCATCTCCATAACAACCCATGACTATTGTAGGGGATATAATGTTGTGTTACATCATTATTATCTGGTAGTATTTATGTTACATGATTTCTTTGCAAAAATAATGGCTTTTATGTTATGTTTTGAACTCATGATAAATCTTCTTGACAAGCAAACATCTATATTTAAACTATGTTAAGATGTTACAGATTCAAATTTTAACATTTATTTTTTATCTTAAATTTATTAGCATATGGATCTTCACTTTTAAGGATTTTATAAATTAGACAACAATTTTATCTTCTTTACAAGAGAATCTTAGATTATTTAATAGCATTTCCATGTCAAAAATAAGGAACTTGGCATTAATTACAAGTCATGCACCCTTTTAAAAGTTTTTGGCAGATATTTATAAGTGATTATATATTGTCTGATTTTAAGATAATATTTATATGTCAGATTAAAAGGCAAAGGTGCTCTCCCCACTCTTTTTTGGAGAACGATTGGCTCTACTAGGGTTTCATGCGTATGGCTTCCTATCTGTGTCTTTGCTCTGATCTTTCCATCTGTCATAGCACATTTACTACATAATTTTTGCATTAGGGTTAGCCTTTAGTATGGCTCCGGCCAACTTCAGCCCAACAGTTGATGCTGGTGCATGAGTTGAAGCTTCAAACAACCATGGTGTTTCCTCTGAACAAACATCCTCGCAAGTTCATCACGAGGGTCTTTCACGAGGTAACCCTAATATTGTTCTTAATATACAAGAATTTGATTCTACATGTGAATGGTTAGAAAAGCATACTCTGATTGGATATTTTGTGGGTCGCACTTCTCCTGAAAATATCCTTAAAGCTTGGGTAAACAAGAGCTGGACCCCACATGGGGTCCACCTTGACGATGTGCAAAACCTTACCAAAGGTTTTTTTCTTTTCCATTTTGCTAACCCTTCCTAGGAGGAAGCTATTTTTAGCCATGGGCCTTGGATGGTTATGTCATCCCTGCTTGTTTTCCAGAGATGGTCTTGAGACTTCACTGTCTCAGACAATAAGAAACTTAGGGTACCTATTTGGGTTGAGTTTCCTAGTCTCCCCTTGCCATGCTGGCCATTTATTGAGTCTATTGCTAAAACCCTTGGTAAGGTCATTGTCATGGAGCATGACAAATTTTTCAATGCCCAACCCCAGAAGTGTGTCTATGTCGAGGTTGACCTTTCTAGGGACCTCAAGGACACTGTTGAAATCTACATTGGTTCTCTCACCATCTCTCAAAAAGTGCTTTATTTAAATCTTCCAAATACTTGTTATAGGTGTCAATCGACAGAACACATGATTAAGGACTACCCACTAGTTACCCCTCGGGTGAAGCCATCGCCAAAGGAAGCATCGGTCAAAAATTTAGATGGTGGAAAAAAAGAAGAATGGACTACAATTTTGTGAAAAGGCAGGAATGCCTCAGGTTCTAAAATGGCACATGCTTCTTCTGCAGCTGTGTCACCTTCGGAACCTCCAACTGGAGAACCTTCTCCTCCCACCATTGCATCACCGGTTGTGCCACCTATTTCACACCCTAATATTTAGGGGAAAACTTCAGCTACGAGGTCTTCCACTTTAGAGGTGGTGCTCGCACTACCAACAATTTCTTCAGTTTCCTCCCAGTCTCTACGTAAGTCTCACAGTCCCGATGGATGCACAGACGACCTAGAAAAAAGGTGGTTTATCTCATATGGAGATTTACTCCCTCACTTTGGCTTTGTACCAGCTTTCTTTCAAAAAATTTTATCCTCTCTTGGGGATGAGGAAACCATTCAAGAGTTTTTATGAATTTTTTATCCTAGAATGTGCGAGGTCTAACTAACCTCTCCAGAAAGTACTATGTTTGTGATACCTGTCGTAGAATTCACAATCTGGATGTTTTATGTCTACAAGAAGTTAAAATTTTAGGTTTTCTACTTAATTCTATCTATTGTGTCATTTGGTTAGACGACATTGTTTTTTCTTCTCAGTATGAAGCTAGTAAAGGTGGTGTCATTACTATTCTATCACCTCACCTTCATTCTTCTATTATTTCTCATGGTTCTAATCCAATGCAGTGTGTCACTTGGATTTTTCTATCTTTTCACAACCATTCTTTTGGCATCATTAATGTTTACACTCCCAATGATGCTGTGGAAAGATCTCAACTATGGTGTTGGCTAGCTGAAAACTTGCCTCCTGCAAATTGGGTTATGTGTGGGGACTTTAATATGGTTGAGCTAGCCTCTGACAAGGAAAGGATTTTTCCTTTTCAATGGACAGCTGGGGAGAGAGAAGCTTGGTACCACATGTGCAATAAATTGGGCCTTTTTTATCCCAATGCTAACCACCGCCAAT
Source organism: Chamaecyparis obtusa (assembly GCA_027943335.1). Lineage (NCBI taxonomy): Eukaryota > Viridiplantae > Streptophyta > Pinopsida > Cupressales > Cupressaceae > Chamaecyparis > Chamaecyparis obtusa. Next base: position 252,821 of record BSBK01000424.1, read on the forward strand.
AGGGTTGGGTATAAATTAGACAATAATTTTATGTTCTTTACAAGAGAATCTCAGATTATTTAATAGCATTTGTATGTCAAAAATAGGGAACTTGACATTAATTACAAGTCATGCACCCTTTTAAAAGTTTTAAAAGTGTTTGGCAGATATTTATAAGTGATTATATATTGTCTGATTTTAAGATAATATTTATATGTCAAAGATTAAAAGGAAAAGGTGATCTCCCCACTCTTTTTTGGAGACCGATTGACTCTAGTGGGGTTTCATGTGTATGGCTTCCTATTTGTGTCTTTGCTCTAAGCTTTCCATTTGTCATACTACATTTACTACGGGATTTTTGCATTAGGGTTAGCCTTTAGTATGGCTCCGACCAACTTCAGCCCAGCAGTTGATGCTAGTGTGCGAGTTGAAGCTTCAGATAGCCATGGTGCCTCCTTTGAACAAACATCCTTGCAAGTTAATCTCAAAGGTCTTTCATGAGGTAACCCTGATATTGTTCTTAATCTGCAAGAATTTGATTCTACATGTGAATGGTTAGAAAAGCATACTCTGATTGGATATTTTGTGGGTCACACTCCTAAAAGTATCCTTAAAGATTGGGTAAACAAGAGCTGGACCCCGCATGGGGTCCACCTTGACGGTGTGCAAAACCTTACCAAAGGATTTTTTCTTTTCTATTTTGCTAACCCTTCCTAGGAGGAAGCTATTTTTAGTCATGGGCCTTGGACGGTTAGGTCATCCCTACTTGTTTTTCAGAGATGGCCTCAAGACTTCACTGTCTCGGATGATAAGAAACTTAGGGTCCCTGTTTGGGTTGAGTTTCCTAGTCTCCCCTTGCCATGTTGGCCATTTATTAAGTCTATTTCTAAAACCCTTGGTAAGGTCATTGTCATGGAGCATGACAAATTTTTCAATGCCCGACCCCAGAAGCATGTCTGTGTCGAGGTCGACCTTTCTAGGGACCTCATGGACATTGTTGAAATCTAGATTGGTTCTCTCACCATCTCTCAAAAAGTGCTTTATTTGAATTTTCCAAACACCTATTATAGGTGTCAATTGATAGACCACAATATTAAGGACTGCCTGTTGGTTACCCCTCGGGTGAAGCCATCGCCAAAGGAAGCATCGGTCAAAAATTTAGATGCTAGAAAAAAAGAAGAATGGACTACAGTTTCACAAAAAGGGAGGAACACCTCAAGTTCTAAAATGGCACACGTTGCTTCTGCAACTGTGTTTCCTTCGAATCTTCCGGCTGGAGAACCTTCTCCTCCCGCCGTTGTGTCATCAACTGTGCTACCTATTTCACACCCTAATATTCAGGGGAAAACTTTGGCTGTGAGGTCTTCCACTTTAGAGGTGGTGCTTGTGCCACCAATGGTTTCTTCAGTTTCCTCCCAGTCTCTACGTCGGTCTCACAGTCTCGATGGATGCACGGATGACCTAGAAAATAGGTGGTTTTTCTCATCTAGAGATTTACTCCCCAACTTTAGCTTTGTACCAACTTTCTTGCAGAATAGTTTCTCCTCTCTTGGGGATGAGGAAACCATGCTAGAGTTTTTATGAATTTTTTTATCCTGGAATGTGCGAGGTCTAACTGACCTCTCCAAAAAGTACTATGTTCATGATACCCATCGCAGACTTCACAATCTAGACATTTTATGTCTACAGGAAGTTAAAATTTCAGGTGTTCTACTTAAATCTACCTATCGTTTCATTTGGCCAGATGACATTGTTTTTTCTTCTCAGTATGAAGCTGGTAAAGGTGGTGTCATTACTATTATGTCACCTCACCTTCATTCTTCTATTATTGCTTATGGTTTTGATCTGATGCAGTGTGCCACTTGGATTTTGCTATCTTTTCACAACCATTCTTTTGGCATCATTAATGTTTATGCTCTCGATGATGCTGTGGAAAGATCTCAGCTATGGTGCTAGCTAGCTGACAACTTGCCTCCTACAAATTGGGTTATGTGTGGGGACTTTAATATGGTTGAGTTGGCCTCTTACAAGGAAGGGATTTTTCCTTTTTGATGGACAGCTAGGGAGAGAGAAGCTTGGTACCACATGCACAATAAATTGGGCCTTTTTTATCCCAATGTTAACCACCGCCAACAGGGTGGGGTTGGGCATACTTGGTCTAATTTCAGAGCCAATTTTGACCACATATTTAAGAGATTAGATCGTGCTATGATAAAAACTCAATCTTTTTTCACTTTTTCTGAAGATCGAGGCCTACCTGTCATTCCTTTGACATATGTTACCTTGTCAGATCACTTCCCCATTTATTTTTCCATCACTTGGCATTCCTCTGCCAGCGCGGGCTGCTCATACACAATTTCACCTCAACACATCTATGTTGACGCATGCTTCCACTATCACTCACATTCTTCAAGTTTGGAATTTATAGCCTCGACCCCATAGTCAGCTTGGTTGGATCCAGTGGTGGAATGATGTCATCACCCATATTGTGAGATTTCTTTGCATTTACAGTCATTAGCTAGCCTGCTACAGGAAATGTGCTTATGAAGCTAACACTAAGGCTCTTTGCGATGCTGCTGATGCGCTTGCATTGAATCCCTTTGACTCTGATCTCCTGCTTAAGCTAGCTTAGCTTTGACATGAAAAGAAAATTACAGAAGCCTATGCTGCTCATGGAGCTCAAATCATAGCTCACCTCCACTGGTTGGAGGTGGGTGATAAAGCCTCTAAGGATTTTTTTCATGCTCTCAAAGCCTGGCATACCAATGTTGGTATTCAAAAAATCAAACAAGGATCTGAAACCCTTACCAAGCTCCCTGCCATTCTTCAAGCTTTTGTTCAACACTATGAAAAAGTGTTTTCTTCATAGGGTAATTCTATTGCGCGGGAGGAGGTTTTGAAGGCTTGTATTATTGTTACTCCAAACCACATAGCGGTTGAGCAACAGGCCTTTTGTGAGCAACTTCTTACCATTAGTGATCTTAAAGAAGCAACTTTTTCTATGGCTGATGATAAATCTCCAGGATGTGATGGCTTCCCCTGTGAATTCTACAAGCACTTATGGGATGCTATAGGTCCCGACCTACATAAAGTTTATGTCGAGGCCTTTCAGAATAAAAGTTTGGGTGCTTTAATTAACAAATGGAATATCAAATTCATACCTAAGTTTGGCGATCCCGAGGATATCTGCAATTGGAGGCTCATCACCTTTTTGAATGTCTCCTACAAAATAATTGCCAAAGCTCTAGCTCTCAAAATCAGACATCTCCTTCCTCTTATTGTTTGCCCTAAGCAAACTAGTTTTATTAAATATAGGTATATCCTTGACAACATTATTGGAGTTTGGGAAGGGATAGAATGGGCTCGTCAGTCTAAACATGCCACTTTATTCCTTAAAATTGATTTTGCTAAAGCCTATGACTGCATTGAATGGCCTTTTATTCTTTCCATTCTCCAAGCTCTTGGGTTCGGTCTCACTTCTTACAGTATGTGGAAATTCTTTTTGGTGATGCCTTTGTGTGCATTACTATCAATGGGTCTCAATCAGATACTTTTGGGCTTTTTAGATCCATCCGACAAGGTTGTCTGTTGGCTCCTGCTTTATGTGTGCTTGCTATTGAAGGCTTTGGGTATTTTCTTGCCAATTTTGTTTCCTCTGGTTTGGTTCGGGGCATTTCCCTTCCTGAGTCCTCTTCTCAGCTTGTTAATGGTCACTTTGCGGATGACTCCTTTCTCACTCTCATTGAGGATGTAGAGAACATCTCTAATGCATTATAGTGCCTAGACACGTTTTGTCAAGCCTCTAGATCTGCTATCCAATGGCATAAGACTCTCTATTTCAGACAGTCTTTCCTTCCTGCTCCTCCCTGGCTTGCTAAGTTTAACTGGAAATGGGTTTAGCATGGGGAAGTTTTCTGCTTCCTGGTCATTCCCTTTTCTTTCCATGGATCTTCTATCAACTTATGGAATGTTGTGATTGCTTAGATTGAGAAAAAGTTGCAATATTGGATTTGCAAGCCTCTCTCCCTTGCTAGGAAATTTTAGATTTTCTCCAAAGTGTTGGCTGCTACTCATGTCTACTACTCTTCTTGTTGGGCTCCTTCTAAAGCTTCATATCTCAAGCTAGAGCGCCTCCTTAGAGACTTTCTATGGGCCTCTAGATCTGATAGCCATGGGTTCCACAGGGTTGCTTGGGAGTATTTCTACCTTCTTCATGATTCTGGTGGCCTTGGCCTTCTCTCCACTCATAAACAAGGTCATGCTCTCTATGCTAAATGGATTATTCTGGCTCTTACTAGTGATGAGGCCTGGAAGATTCTTGTCAGGCAGTACATCTCTTCAGGATTCCCCATTCATAAGCCAGCTTGGAAGGGCATTGGTCTTCAGACCTTGCTCACTATGAAAGAACCTGTTCAGATTCAGGGTACTTTTGAATCATCAAGAGTATTTGGAAAGCCTGGGAAGATATTAAGTCTTGGCTTCAATGGGATGGTGATGCCTTTTGCAATGGGCTTTCTTTCAATCAATAGAACCTCTGGTGGTCCCCGTTGTTTTCTATTCATGGCGTCCCCCTGGCCAAGACTCAAGGAGCCAATGCTCTACATTTTTTCAAATGTGGCATTCAGACTCCCAAGGACCTCTTCTCTAGGGCCACTATGAGTCTCTATTCCTGGGAGGATATGCAGGTGCAGTACCATTTGGCTCACACAGATTGTCAGACTTTTAATCTATTGGTTTTTGCAATTCTTGATAATTTGCTTCATAAGATTGGTATTCAAGCTATTCGACCTTGGTGGAAGGATTGGAAATGGTATCTTGCCACTCCTTTCAACAATTACAAGCCTAGGATGGGTTATAAGTGGTTGTCTCCCCATCTTCTGATGGTGGACACTCTTAACCAGAGATGGCATCTTCATTCTTCCACTTCTCACTGGAGCTCTCACTTTCAAACCATCTGGGCTTCCATTACAAAGCCCAAGATGGCTCTCTTTTCTTAGTGTTTACTTTTCCAAGGGCTTCTAGTGGGACCTAGGCTCAAACATCTGGGTGTTCATGACCCTCGTTGTCCTTTCTGTGGTCATCTTGAGACATTTTTACACATCTTCTGGTTCTGTAGGAGAGCTCAATAGTATTGGTAGTGGATTCATGATTTTTTCAAACCTTTTAGGCCTAAGCCTTTCTCCTAGCATATGATTGTCTTAGGAGATTCTCCTAGACTTCCTTCCAAGTTTACCCAGATTTGGCATACTTTCAGGATGGAGATTTTGTTCACTTTGTGGAAAGATAGGAATGTTGTTATTTTTTCTCATAGCTTTCTTGATATGAATGTTGCTATGTATAACAAGGCTTGCATATGTAATAATGTCATGATGCAGATTCAGGTTCAGGCTAATAAAGTGGCTCTGGAGGTGGCCCACCTGTAGGAGCTGCTCAATCATTGGGGTAATGCCCCCTGCACTGTTGTTAGGGTTCCTCCAGATGCCATCTCTGCTGAAGGTACCCCCCCAGAGGCCACTGCCATGGGTGAAGGTCCTCGGCTCGTTGCTCCCATACCCCGCAGTCTCAAGCTCCCCACCACCACTCTCCTAGAGGTGGCGATGATGGTTAGCGGCACCGCTCAGCTTCTCTACCTTGCCATGCTTTTGGGTGGTCTCTAGCTCTAGATCAGTCCACCCCTCCTGATGCTCGTGGCTTTGCTTGGCATACTACCACTTCCTCCAAGTTTCCCCGCCTAACGCTGGCCATTTCTCCGCCTAGGGTGGAAGAGAAAGAGAAGAAAGAAGCTAAAGATGATGGTTGGTCACTTCCTGACCCTCCTATTAACCCCAATGATGTGTGGGGTTCTGGTGATAAAGATCCTTCTCCTTCTAGCACCACCCTTTTTGCTTAAAGGCTTAATGCCTATTTTTTTTTATGAATAGTTGTTATTTGTTTCCGGCTTTACCGTGTGAACTCTGCGGGGTGATTTCTATGTCCCCTAGCCCCTTTTTTGTGAATATGTAACTTTAATATTTTATTAATAGAAAATGGACTATTCATCAAAAAAAAGATTAAAAGGCTACCATTATTTCAGTACAATATGTTTCTTCATTATTCTTATAATTTATACTAGTTTAAATAGAATTAATGAGACACTTTCTGAAAATCTAATTTATACGATGGATGCTAAAAATCACAACACATTGTTTTCCCATCCTTCCTAATTCACCTGACAATCAAGTATCGATCAAATACAGTGGGTGATATTTTTTAGGTTGATGTTTTTACTGTGGAAAAAAAGTCTCCAACAGTATTCTTTGTGTGATATTTTTTAGGTTCATGTTTTCACTATGGCAACAAAGCCTCAACCATTTCCTTTGTGCGAAGGGATAAGCCATGATCTGGTAGATTGACATTAACGTATCAGGCCAAATGATTATTCAAAATTCTCACCTAAAATTGGTCACAAAACCGTATAAACTACTCGCGAGACCAGATCACAATTAATGACTTTCCTGATCATTTTCTAAGCCCTGTGAAGGATCAACTATAAACAAATTGTTGTAGTTCATACAGGAAGTTCTCTCTAGGTGTGTTGTCTATGCACATTGTTTAGTTAATTTTCCATTCATTCAATTCATGTCAAGAAGAGACAATTTTTTAATCTTTATTGAAAAAGTACATTAATTATGTTTTTAACTAAAATTTGAGTAACTGGCCTAGGATTGTAGCCCTTCAATTGGCAGTTGGATAAGGCCAGATATTTTAGGTTTATGGGTAATATTTTCATCCAAGACTTTAATTGCAATTTCCACCACACCAAGAATTCTATTTTTTACATTGGAGGGAGGTCACCGCCATTCTCCTTCACCTTGGATCAGGCAAGAAAAAATGTAGGTCAGGCATTTTTAGATTACATTTCTTCTTTGCATGAGATAACATTTTCTATGCTGACGAGAGAATGGTGAAACAAATTTTGTATTATGGTTAACATGCTAAATGCACTGAGGATTTCCTGTCCAGCTTCTAGCCTCTAGAAGTGATAATAATATCCAAGGCCTCTGCTTTTTGCATCCTTCCTCTTTATTTCTCTGCATTGTCTTGCATTGGAGCCTACAATGCCTGTGCATCCTTGCCAAATGTGACCTGCAAATTTCTATTTTTCGCGTCATAACCTCTGGAGTCGTGCGTCATTGGCAGTTGTACCGGGCTCTGGCACCGTTTTCCATACCAATTAGAGCTCGTCAAGATTGCCTTGTGAAACTCAAAATCTCTATTCACATTCAGAATCCTCGGTATTTCTTCATTCTCTTGTATTGAAATTTGGTTTCCTTCCTGACAATCTGCCATTGCCAAAATCAGATCAAATGAGATTGCAAGAAAACATTTTAAAGCATTTGTAATTAATACTTTCCTTAAAAAACATGCAACATAGAATGTCCCTATAGCCATCTGTTAACACCCTCTGCAAAAACGATGTTCCAAAGACTTTGATTCTTGCCCCTTCCCTCTATATCTGGGCGTTCTCTTGCATAGGAATTTGTGAACCCTCCAGTCTGGCCAACAGAAATCTGCCAGCGTCCACATTGGAAAGGCAAACCTTAAAGTTCAATCATCTTCTGCTGACAAACATTGAAGTACAATGTAACAATAAGAAAATGAGGCAAAGTTATTGGAGGGGAAGCAAATGTTTAATCACTGTTTAAATTTTAGCCCTCCGCCTGACAAGTTCTATTTGCCTTGGACTATAATCTCGTTCAGTGCAGTTCAATCTGTTTTAGCTGATTGATAACTAAGAACTAAGCTTCTGTTTCACAGAAATGTACATTTGGGTATGTTTAAAGTTACAATATGCTATAATTGTATTTGAGAGTGTTTCTGATTTTATCTGGTATTCATGAGTGCTTGAATATCTTAGTTATTGTTAAAAGGATTAAATCAAATATGGCATCTGCTTTGGTTAATGATGTAGTTGGAAATATTAAAGAGGTTTCCTTTATCATCAACTTCGTAAAGGACTTTGAATGTCTAAGCAAAGAAGCTCACAAATATAAGAGGCTACCTCAGAGATGCATATGCACAGAGTGAAGACAATGGCTTCGTGAAAAAGGTGGCTGATAAAATAGTGGCTGGAGAATGGCATTCCAAATTGTAGCATATAAAAGAGAAAAATGAAATTTCTAAAGATATTAAGTCATCTCCATGATCTATTATTAGAATGAGAAAGTTCGTCTTCTACCAAGGACCCAATTATCTAGATTCATAAGCTGAATTATGATTTTCTTCCTGCTCATATTAAGCTTTTTTTTGCATTTCTTTTTTCTTTCTTGAGGAAGAGGAAATACGTTTCGAATATCTCATAAATCGGTAGGTAGTAGAATGATTGCTCAAAGAGAGGACCAACTAGATATTGGATGGAGCAAAATATATATATATATATATTCTTTACAGTCTATGTTTGCTTTGAAGCCATAATTACCATGAAAATTATGGTGTCAAGCTAAGTACAACATACAAATTGCATGATTTAGCGCTTGATTTGGTCATTAGTCTATCATAAGAAAGTAAATGTGTATTTAGAGGAGAGGAAGCTTTCAAGAGAGTTCCTGACTAAAACAATAACTCATTAATCAATGTTTTTTTCTTTTTTAGAATTTTTACGTAATTGAACCCAGGGAAAAATATTTAAAACAATAACCTATTAGTCTAAACTAAAAAAAACATTTTGATAATTTGGTCAACCTTCGTGAAGTGCGAACAAACATTCAACATATATATCACTGTGAATTTACTCCAATGGTGCCTTTGCTCTGTATGAATTCCCTATTGAAAATTTTTCTTCACGTTGTTTCGCTAATATACAATTCTCAGATGAATTGACTGGTTGCATAATGGATGGTAATTGTTTTACCATATTTCCTTCTGCAATAAAGTAAAAATTCATCAAAATGAAGGCGACCATACCTCAAATGTCTCAGCCATGTAGTTTAAAGGCACTGTCTTGGAGTTAAATTCCTTTCCTCTTTGGTACAGTGAATTTGGAGGGGGATCAACATCCAATTCCTTGTCCTCTCCACCCTTTAACTTCATACTCTTCAAGATATTCTTGGAAGCAAAAAGAAAAACACTAAATAAATGAGAAGACCCCCCAAAAAATAGAAAATTAATAGAGCAACTCTGATGAAACCTGAGTGTTGAAATCCCAGTCTTGTGTATTCAATTTATTGATAAGGAATTTAATTTGCATAAATGAGAAGCGCTGGTGAATGGACTGGACGTGATTGCTTGGCTGGAGATGGCGTGAAGTGATTTGGTTTGTCTGTGCCGACAATTAATTAATTTGCACATTGGAAATAAATGGCAATGCACACAACACTGAAATTAACTCTTTTTGGATCCTTTAGATCATCAAATTCCAGCTATTATATTTCATATCCTTGAGAAATCTCTCAATGGCATTAATCTGGGCTAGCTAAAGCCAAATTAGCAAAGCTTCGACTTCTAGTACAGCTACCTCATCCCTGCACGGCCAGAGCAACCTTTGTCTGTAATATGAGAAATATTTTTTTAGAATTATCAAAATTAATAAAAGTGATATTTTTACAATACATTATTTTATTTCAAAATATATATAAAGATATTTAAAAATAATAATACTAATAATTTTGAATAATGAAAAATAAAGTTCACTTATTAAATGGAGAATGAGAGGCATAATCTATCATGGTTAATTAATGTTAAATGATATAATTAAATAGTGGATATACGAAAGTAATATCATAAATAATTTAAATTCAGGAGCACTAATATATTAGGAAATTAAATTGATTCTTTTTTATATTTTTATTTTTCACTTTATAAACTTGTTCTTTTTGAAAGCATGATGGAAATAATTGATAGAATAACCGTGTTAGGCCGTTTTTCCAGTCATTGCAAAATCTTTTAAAATGGTCTTTTCTCTGCAAATTTTGAGGTTGTCCTGCCCGGCTTGCATTCACAGTTTTAACTTGCAAAGACAATCTTTAGTGTTTCATGTTGTGCGTGTCTTGCCCTATGTGTTTCATGTGTTACCTTGCTTCAGCCCAAGTCGTGTCTGCTAATGTGCAAAACCCAGAAAGTTATTAAAATTTTGGGGTCCATGGGAAGCAAACTTTAAAATTCTACCACAGTGTCGAAAAATGCAGTGTTTTCAAAAACCCGTGTTGTTTTCAGCTTCCCTGTTACCTTTTGGTCTGTCGTTATTCCTGTGTGTTTTCGATCTTTTGCCGAAAACCTACGTTGTTTTTGACCTTTTGCCTTAAGCTTTTATGCACTTGTCGTTTGGTGCCGAAAACTTTGTGTGTTTTCGACTATGTCTTAACTGCGCAAGTATGACGTAGATGGTGGGTCTAGACTCTTTCTGATTGGCTTTCGCATGGCCGCATGTCAGACTTTTCTGACATGCGATCATGCGACCGCTTGCCACCTAGCCATGTGGGTCCCAGTTCTGTTCAGCGGCTTGCGATCTGCTTTGCCTTAGTGCGCAAGCGCGATGTTTGGTGGGAGCTGGTTTCCAGATTGGGCAGACGGTCCTGACGTGTCGAAGCATCAACGGTTGTCGTTAAAGCGCGAAGGATTTGTTAAGGCTTTGCGCTTTTGCGACAACCGTCTGATCCTCTAAAGGTAAAGCAGTTTCGTGGTCCCGAGGGCAGTGACGTGGCGGCTTTGGGTTGGCTGTCGCATGGTCGCATAGCCCAGTTTTTGGCTATGCGATCATGCGACCGCTTGCCACGTGTCCCTGGTGCCCATCGGCAAAGTGGTGCTAGTTGCAGTTTGGTGGCGTGACATGTGGCAGTGTTCTATTGGTTGGCAGGTGGGGTCGTGGCGGTCTCTGGTTGGCCCGTGCTGGTAGGATGGTGGATTTGGAATGCGGGCCCAGGTAGGATTTTTTGGTGGCGATTTGACAGCCGGTGGGGTGCATGTTAGCGGCTTGTCACATGTTTGCATGAGCCAATTTTCTGGCTTGCGAACATGCGACATGCCCTTTTGGGGCAACAGTCTGGCGTCGGCGGTTATGCAAAAGGCAAGTGGTTAGCGGGCTGTCGCATGTTCGCATAACCCATTTTTGGATTATGCGATCATGCGACCAAGCATATTTTGGAGCCCGTTTCCTATGGCGGTGAGAGATGTGACTACGCAGTTGCGTGATTGAAGGTGAATGGTTAAAAGACTTAATGCTCGCGCAATGCATGTGACTGTTTGAGCTTGTTGAGTGTTTTCGATGGCAGGAGGTATCGAAAATCAATTTTTGAGCAGTTGGAGTGGGCAGAATGGATTGTCAATTGCTGTGGGTTGACCCCTGTCATGTCTATGTTTATTTCTTGGTGGGGTTAGGTGATTTTGAAATTTTGATTTCGAAATGATCGTGCTTGCTTTGTAGCCCTGGTATAAAGGGAATTTTGTAATCTTTTTGAGAGGCAGACTGGAATTTCTTGACACAAGAATCTGAAAAGCCAAGTGTGTATCCTCAGTCCAGGTTGTAACATTTTTGCTTCTATATCAATACTAGGAAAAAGACTTATGTATCTTTTGCATATTGTCTATGGCATCATTGAATCAATTTGTAATACAAGGATTTGAACCCACATACTTAATATAGTTTCACATTCTTGGATCTCTCCTTCAGTTGTTCTTGATGAATTTTGAGTTTTCTAACTCATTGCATTAGGTTACTGGTGTATGTGTTTTGTCTCTCAGCCTTGATCTAGGATTAGGTTAAAAGCCTCTGAGTGAAGCATAGATTTATTGGGTTCAATCAGGAAGGATATCTGCAAGCAGTGTAAGAGATGTTTGACTATGTTTATGGCTTGGTTTCTCAGATGAATCTAGTAGTTGTTCTTGTATTTCATGTCTGCTTTAGGTATGATGCCCAATCGATAAGGCACTGATCATAAGCTAGTATCCCTTGTGTTGTTACATGTGTTGCATGATTGTTTACACTCTGCAAGAAACATTAAATCAATATCAATTTTTACTTTCATTTTCATTTATGTATTGTCCTACCTAGTGATGGAGGATCAATGATCAATAGGTTCTTGTTTAGTATTCTCTCACTGTAATCATCTGTTGAAGGATCCAATAAAGAAATAAGGGGCAGAGTTAGAACTATCAGTTAGAGTTAGTACTATTGGATCAGGTGTACCCACCTCAGTTTCACAGAGCCAGAAGCAAAAGAGGGAAAATCCATCCCTATAGTTGGTCTAGTTGCCTATAGATTGCCCACATTTGGAACTAACCAATCTTTAATATCCATCATAGGCATATTGGTGTCTCTTTGAGTGTAAACTCCTGATTAGGAACCAACAAACTATCTACTTTTAAGTGATTATCTATTGGGCATATTTCGTAGAGAAGTTACACGCCTTATATAGCTGGTAAAATCATAACTTCCCACAACAGACATTTGAATTGTGAATGCAAAAATTTTTTTAAAAATCCAGGAAATGCTTGATGATGTGGAAAACTCTTAACCACCACCAACCATTATTATAGTTTGATAATCCTTGTCTTCACTCTATATTTAATTGAATTCCTCCCACAAGTATTAAAATAACACAGTGCATGTTTACTAGTTCAAATGATGCAATATTTTTTGAATTCAGGCGGCGTGAAAAATTGAGGACTTTAAGATTTCACCAACTTATTTTTATGGAGGCTTATACTAATAACAACCTTACAAAGAAAAACCACTTGTGATTGTTGGCAAATACTTTCGGCTCCAAGTTGTTTTACTACAAATAAAAGCCACCAATTTTTTGTTGTCTTTCTCTCGTGCGTAAACTGTTGAATACTTTTGCCCCTTTTGGTGAATGGAAAACAGGAAATTGCTTAGCATTAGGAGTACTCGCAGACTCAATTTAATCATGGTGGCATTTGTGCTGTCACATATTACTTGCTGAGTAATGAAGGCCAACAGTCATATTGATTTTCTTATCTATTTTATTATTACTCTTTATTCTGAAGACTCTTCATATGTAATTATTTGGAGCCTTTATATTTGCTGCTCCTGCTCATTTGTAAATAACTTTTAGGAATTAATACACTACTCTGCAGTCTGGAAGTAGCCACAATTTGTGGTGAACCAAGATAAATCTTGCGTTTGTGTTTTGTCAATTACTTTAATAATCTGCTGTTTGTTTCTTGCATTTTCAATCCCTTTCAATTGGTATCAGAGCACAAGTTGTGCAAATTGGAAATCTGGGTTTAATTTTTGAAAAGATGGAGGATTTGAAAGTGGAGAAATTCTCAAGCAAGAACTTCAGCCTGTGGAAAGTGCAGATGCGTTCCTTGCTGATCAAGCAAGATTTTGCAATTGCAATAGATGGAAAATCGAGTAAACCAGCAATGATGTCAGATGAAGATTGGAAGAAAATTGATGATAAAGCAATGACATCAATTTTTCTTTCACTGTCATATTAGGCTGTTTTTCCAGTCATTGCAAAATCCTTTAAAATGGCCTTTTCTCTGCAAATTTTGAGGTTGCCCTGCTCGACCTGGAGTCATAGTTTTGATGTGCAATGAAGATCCTTAGTGATTCATGGTGTGCATGTCTTGCCTGGTGTGTTTCATGTGTCACCTTGCTTCAGCCCAAGTCGCATCTGCTAATTTGCAAAACCTAGAAAGTTATTCGAGTTTCAAGCTCTGCAGGAAATGTTTTCAAAATTTGCCACAGTGTCGAAAACCCTTAGTGTTTTAGAAAATCCATGATGTTTTTGACCTTTTTGGCCTGCATGAAAACCCTAGATGTTTTCGGCTTCCTTGTTTACCTTTGTGTCATGTTGAAATTCTGTGTTTTTTCGATCTTTCACCGAAAACCGTATGTGTTTTCGACCTTGCATGTCTTCTTTTCTGCCGGTTCTCCTTGTTCATATGTCTTAACTATGCAAGTGCGACGATGTGGGGCCAATTTTTTCAAAGAAGTAGAGGGAGGAGATCAATGATCAGCGTGTGATCGCATGGAATATTCTTTCCCCATGCGATCATGTGCCTGCCATTGATTTTGTTTGTTCCAGGCGTCTCTTTAGTGAAGTGGGCCTGGTGTCAGTGGGGTGACAGATGGCATGTTCTTATTGGCTGTCGCATGGCCGCATGTCAGACTTTTCTAACATGCGATCATGCGACCGCTTGCCATCTGTCCACATGGGTCCCGACTCTTCGCAGTTGGTGGTTACTGTTTCGTGGTCCCAGAGGTGGTGATGTGGTGGCTTTGGGTTGGTTGTTGCATGATCGCATAGCCTAATTTTTGGCTATGCGATCATGCGACCGGTTGACACGTGTCCATGGCAGTGTGGTGGCGTTTCATCGGTGGGCTTGGGAGATGCAGAGAAGTGGGTAATGTGGCGGTCCCATGACCTTGTCGCATGATCGCAAGGGCCATTTCCATGGCTTGCGATCATGCGACAAACCCCTTGCGGTGACGGTTGCGGTGGTGGTTGCGATGGCTGAGGTTGGTGGGTTGTCGCATGTTTGCATAGCCCATTTTCAGGCTATGCAATCATGCGACAGGGTGCCACATGTGCTGGGGCCTGTCTGCAGTTGTTTGGTGGTCCCATTGGCAGGTGAGGTCGTGGTGATCTCTGGTTGGTCCATGCTGGCGAGATGTTAGGGTTTGAACGTGGGCCCAGGTGGGGGTATCTCAGTGGTAACATGACAGTCGGTAGGTTGCATGTTTGCGGCTTGTCGCATGTTCACATGAGCCAGCTTTCTGGCTTGCGAACATGCGACAAAACCTTTTGTGGCCACGGTCTGGCATTGGTGGTTATGAAGGAGGCAAGGGGAAATGGCATGTCACATGTTCGTATAGCCCATTTCCGAGCTATGTGATCATACGACCAAGCATAAATTGGAGCCCAAATTCCTGTGGTGGTGAGAGTTGTGACTGCGCAATTGCGCGACTGAGGGCAAATGGTTAAAAAGCACAGGCCCGCGAAGTGTTGGTGACCGTTTGAACTTGCTGAGAGTCTTTTGTGATAGGGGGTAACAAAATTGAATGCTTTGGTGGCCAGATTTGACTAGTTTGGTGGCGCTTATTGCTGTGGCTTGACCCCTGTCATGTCTGTGTTTATTCCTCGATGGGGTTAGGTGATTTTGAAATTTTGAATTTGAAATGATCGTGCTTGCATTGTAACCCTGGTATAAAGGGATTTTTGTGATCATTTTCTGATATTGGGAGTTAGGTATTCAAACTTCTGAGTTGTGAGTCCTCTTCTCAGTCTGAATTGTAATGTCCTATCTTCATTTTTTGGCAATTTGAAAGAAAGTTATAGGTCTAAGCTGAGTTTGCAAACAGGGTTCCTTTGGGTTGACTATACACACTTGAAGATTCTTCATACTTAATGAAGGCACTTGATTCTCATCTCTCCCTTGTGTCAATGTAGATGGATTTTGAACTTTCTAGTTCATTGCATAACAATTTGTGTATAGGTCTTCATTCTTGAGTTCTAGTCTAGGATTAGATTAAATGATGCTCCAGATGGGACATAGATTCATCTCTTGTCTATGTAGGGATATTCTGTAAGTAGTAGAGGAGATTGTGGGTGTGTTTATGGCTTTGAATCTCAGATATATTCTGGTTTGTGTGTGTGGTTTATCTAAGAAACCTTGCCCAATGGATGAGACACTGGCCTAGATAAGTACTTCTTTGTTGACATGTCCTGATTGGTTATGATTCAAAACAATAAAATTAAGAACCATTCTTTAAGTTTGCAGCATTTGGTTGTATGTGGTTCCTACCCATAGCAATGGAGAGTCAATGATTGTGTGGTTAACACTTAGTACTTTCTTGCTATTCTGTTATCTGTTATTCAAACCTAGTTCATAGTGTATGAAGTTTATTTTATACTAGGTTAGGTGCACCTACCTTGGTTTTGCATAGCCAAAAGCAGAAGAGGGTAGTCTTGTCCCTAGAGTTGGTCCAGTTATCCTAAGACCTCTTTACATTTTGGAGCTAACCACCCCTAAAATCTATTTGAGGGTATACTGGCAGCCTATTAGAGCATAAGCATCATTTTGGACACCAACATGTCACAAAATATTTTGTTTAATGTCTTCAACGAAAAGACAACAAAAGAAGTCTGGGACAAACTTCAGAGCATGTATGAAATGGCATCGGCTGTGAATAAAATCTTCATTATGAAGAAACTCTACAAGCTGAAAATGAAGGAAGGGACTATGATGTCAAATCATGTAAATGATTTGAATACTTTATTATGCCAAGAAACCTCGGTTGGTATGACTCAAGATGACGAAGCCAAAGCCATCATCTTGTTATGCTCTTTACCCAAAAGTTGGGATCCCGTAGTTATAGTTGTTAGCATTTCTAATTCCTCAAAGAAGCTGGTCTACAATGAAATGGTTGCTACTTTACTTAGTGAAGATATGAGAATAAGTAACAAAGACATCCCATCTGGTGATGCTCTTACGATGGTCAGCATCAAAAGAAGGGGAAGAAGCCATCATAGAGGAAATAATAATTAAAACTACAATCAAAGAAAATCAAGATCACCCAATCGATCAAAGTCAAGAGGAAGAAATGGAGAGTGCTAGTTTTGTGGCAAACCAGGTCACTCAAAATGAAATTGCAGATCTTTCTAGAAAGCACAAGAAAAAGTGAGGAATAGTGAAGCTAATACAACCTATGAAGTAGATGAAGCTGCTCTAGTTCTTTCTACAAGTGACTCTAAATCAGATTCTTGGGTGATAGATTCCGGAGCCTCTTTCCATGCCACTTCATGTATGAATTATTTTCAAAATTATCTAGAAGGCGAATTTGGAGAAGTATTTTTGGGTGACAACAAGGCATGTAAAATCATTGGAAAAGGTGATGTTGTCTTGCATCTAGAAGGTGGATCCAAATTGCCACTCAAGGATGTTAGACATGTTCCTCAATTAAAGAGGAATCTAATTTCAGTCAGCCAACTATATATCCAAGGATTTAAAATCGAACTCATGGATACATGAAAAATAGTTAAAGGTTCATTGGCTATTGCAAAAGGAGAAAAGACCGATAGCCTCTACATTGTGAAACCAACCAATGAGGTGGGAGCTACTATGACAGTCATAGGCAACGATGCAACACTTTGGCATCAAAGATTAGGCCACATAGGCAAGAAAGGCCTAGAGTTAATGATCAAAAGGGATCAACTACCAGGTCTCCAATCAGCAAACTTTGAGTTTTGTGAACATTGTCTCTACAGCAAGCAAAAGCGAGTTAGCTTCTTGAAAGATGGGCATGACATGAAGGCAAAACCATTGGAGCTTGTGGACTTAGATGTCTTTGGTCCTACCAAGGTAAGCTCTTTAGGAGGTGCTAAATATTTCATTACTTTCCTTGATGATTGTACCAAGAAAGTTTGGATATATATGATGGTAAATAAATCATAAGTCTTTTCTAAATTTAAAGTTTTCAAAGCTCTTGTTGAAAACCAAAAAGGCCACAAGATTAAATGCTTGAAAATAGATAATGGAGGGGAGTTTTGTTCACTGGAATTTGATAACTATTGTGCAGATAATGGTATTTATAGGGTGAAAGTTGTCCCCTACACCCCTCAAGAAAATGGGGCAGTGGAAAGGCTTAATAGAACAATCCTTGAGAAAGCTTGTTGTATGCTTTCCAATGTAGGTTTGGGAAAAGAGTTTTGGCTGAAGCATGCAATACAACAGTCTATTTGATAAATTGAAGTCCCTCATCAAGGTTGAACTTTGAAATTTTGGAAGAGGAATGGAAAGGAAGAAGAGTTTCATACTCTCATCTTAAAGTCTTTGGCTGTCATGCTTTTGTACATGTCCCTAAGGAGAAGCGGAGCAAACTGGATCCTAAATCACAGCCTTGCATATTCGTTGGATATGGGGAAGAACAATTTGGCTTTAGACTTTGGAGCTTAACTGATAAGAAAATTATCAGGAGCAGAGATGTAGTCTTTAATGAGAACATATTTCCTCATTCTAAAGATGAAACTCCTATGAAAGAATACATTCCCCTATTTGACATGATGAATAATAGAAATCAAAATTCCTCCATATACTCACATGTTAATCCCACAGCAAACTCTCCAATTTCTATTCTGCCCTCAATACCTCAGCAATCACAAAGCTCTTCATCAGAAAGCTTGATGAATGAAAATATTTATGATTGGAATTCATACGATGGCTATTCCCCTGCTCACGGTAATGAATACACCGCACATGGTAGCTATGAAACTCCTTATGGCATTCACGACAGTCAACAAATTCATGGCAGGGAGATTTCTCAGGAGAACGGGGAATTCTCTCATGACAATAGGAGTGAAAGACTTAGCGGCAAGGATGATTTAAGTCAAGGTAGGCAAAACATACCTCACGGCAGAGATAATTCCCTGCTACCTCATGGTAGAGACAATTCCTTGCTACCTTACAAGAATTTGATTCACGAAAGAGACACTCCAAATCATGGCAGGAGTAAAAGCCTTTCACCACACGGTAGAGGAGAATCAATGCACGGTAGTCTTCATGAATCCCACGACAGGCAAGATTTGTTGCCAAGCTACGATACAGATATAGCATCTGGTAGCAAGGTTATTCATGGTAGTGATGACAGAGCATACGCCAGTCTCCAGCAAGCTCACCATAGAGCAAACAATCAAAGTCATGACAGGGGTAAAAGTCCTTCACCACATAGTGGGGATATTACACAACACGCTCTTGGCAGGGACAATAAAGTTGTGGCAGGTTTGAAGACCTCTTGCCAAGTCATGGTAGGGATAATACAAATTATGACAAGAACAATGTTCATAACAGTCATGGCTCCAAAGAGACCACTCACAGCATGGAGCTGTATAGTGACAGAGAATAGAGAAATTTGAAGGACATTAACAGAATTTGGGGACTAATGAGTACATAGAAACAAAGAAGCAGGGAATTAAACAAGGAATCAAACATCCAAGAGCCACCACTTCTAGCTCTCCATTTGAGCTAGTCTAGGATCAAACAGAAGGCATTGAACCTCAATTAAGAAGATCCACCAGATAGAGAAAAATGCCTTTCATTACTGAGGTGGTGGCTCAAGAAATTTATTTTGTTTCTTAATTTAAGCCCTTACAAATAATATATCTTTGCAATGGAGTTTTTAATAGTTTTTCTTATCACTTATAAATAATAAATCTACATGCTTTCACATACATTTGTATATATACAAGAGTTGGCAGACCAGACTACCTTTTGTTGGTGGACAGTGTTGGGATATTGTAAAATGGTAAAAACCACATTTTAGTTATTATTCAATCAAGCTCACAAATATCATTTATGGGAGGATCTCTTCTCAATGGATGGGGATCAACAGATTTGTCATCAAAGTTACTATTGAAGAGTCTCAAACTCCAAGGCATTGCTCTCTTGTCTAAACTTGTATTTAACAAAAATCTATATAAAAGTTGTTTGAGATATCATTTTCAAGGTATCTATTTCATTTAAGTCATTGATTTAGAAAAATGATAGTTCTTAATGTTATGATTGAACGGCTTAAACAACACTCATTAAGGGCTAATTCATAGACTATTAAATAGTCAAAGTTAACTTAATTTTTTTAGGCTCAATTTGTTCCTTAGTGTGTGTTGTTGAAGGACAGCCTGCTATGGTTAGTGATCACATACATATAGGTACGACCACAATGCAATTAACTCTTTTTTTTTCTTTCTTTCTTTCTTGTTATCATACTACTTGTTTCTTGTGGCATGTCCTTATTCATGATACATATGTAAATATATTGTATTTTCTAAAGATAGATATGCTAGTAACATACATAGTCACAACATATAAATAAAGATGATTTAGTGTTCATCATTAATTTATCTAAAAAAATTATTTTAAGATGAGTTTTTGACATAAATTTACTTTTTAATTATATGATTATCAAGTCTTTGATAAGTGATCATTACAGACATGACAATCCTTACACTTGTAAGTCACCATTGCATCTTTATAATAATGGGGTGACCAGTTACAATATAAACAATGAAGCAAGAATAACATAGAAAAAAATAAAATTTTAAAGATTTGAGTTGAAATATATATCTTTAACACCTATAAACAACCATTGTACCTTTATATGAATGGGATGACCACTTACAATATAAAAAATAAAGTAAGAAAATCATTGAAAAAATAGTCGCTAGGATAAAACAAAATTCTTAAGTTCTTATAATTACACTGTCATGGATTGTAACGGTGCATGATCGAAATTGTAACTACGAGATTGAAATTGTGTGAGTGTGTATTAAGTTTTTTAAATATTAAATTATAATTATTTATTTTAAATATAAAATTTATAATTATTTATGGATGAGATATCGTTTTAGAAATATGTAAAATATGTTGAGAAATATCATTTTCAAGATGTCTATATCATTTGAAAGGGAATGTAGGAGATTACCCTTGCCTGTTAAAATAGTGGCAACATCTCTGAAAGGAAATAGATTGTCAGGCGAATGGCATTCTAAATTGTAGAATATAAAAGAGGTATCCTCTACCAATGATCCAATTATGCAGTTGAGTTATGATTCTCTTCCTGCTCATCTTAAGCCTTGTTTTGCATTTCTTTTTTTTAAGGAAAAGATAAATACATTCTAACTATTTCATAAATCAGTGGATAGAAAAAGGATATATTGATTCTTAGTAGCTTCTGCTATTGTGTAAATAATTCTAATCATCAATGTTTCAGATCATGTTCCATAGCCCATTATCATAATGAATGGACAAGAAAAGAGACTAGGAAAAAGGTAACAGATCAGAAGGACTAAAAAGAAGAGAGGGAAGGGAAAGGATTAGCTAGATATTGGATGGAGCTATATATGCCTTCTTTAAAGTCTATGTTTTCTTAAGAGGGTATGGAGCCATTATTAGCGTGAAAATTATGGTGTCAACCTAAGTACAAGATACAAATTGCATGATTTAGTGCTTGATTTGGCCATTAGTGTATCAAAAGAAAGTAAATGTGCATTTTGTGGAGAGAAAGCTTTCAAGAGAGGCCTTGATCACTAAAACAACTATGTTTTCTTGAGAGAGTATGGAGCCACTATTACCATATTTTCTTTTGCAATAAAATAAAAAACCATCAAAATGAAAGCGACCATATGTCAAATGTCAAAGTCATTTCTAGTCGAAATGGACTATCTTGAAATTAAATTCCTTTGTTCTTTGGATACAATGACTTTGGATGGGGAACATCCAATTCCTTGTCTTCTCAACCCTTTTCACTAGAATTTATATTCCAAATTATACAAACATCATTATCAAAAACAATTTGTACTCTTTCATCATTAATTGTCAAATGCTCATCAGATTATGTTTACATATATAGACACAATGAAAATTAGGAATGTATCTCTTTTATCCATTTTTTTGTCAAAATATGTATAATACATTTCCCCATTATAGACACTTCACTATCATTTCTCAATTTCACTTCAAATTGCATAGAATCATTCAAATTAACTCTCTATTACCTATCATGTGATTGCTACATCTACCCTTACAATTTTCTTGAGAACTACAAATTATGAATAAGATTCTTATATTATTAGACACATTTGTAATTTGCACCATGCTTTTCCACTTTTTGTTTCTTCATACATCCATTTACAAGATGATTGAATTTCTTACAATATGAATGTGAGATTTATCAAAACTTGATAATTATTGATGAACTTGATTTATTTCTTGTCCTTTTTTATCAAAATTTTGAATAGATTGGTTGGTCCTTTCTCCTTGATTTTAACTCATACATTCTTCCTCTTTCTCTAAAGTTTAATCATCTTTTTCCTTTATTAGATGATATTGAGATCTGGAAGCATTCTTTGTAGAAGAAATGTTATAATTGTTCATTCTAGATAATAAGATACTAAGGATCCCAACAAGTCATTTATAAATAATTGAAATTAATCTTTTTAGTTTTCAATGACACCAAAAATTATATCAAATTTAGTAGACAGACTTATGAAAACCTTTTTTACCATATATTTGATTACAAAATAAAAGCTTTTAATTTTGATTATATATATTTTTTTATTGTAATAAATAGTGGAAATCTGATATATTTTTCTAATTATATTCTCTTCATACATCATCTGATTAACTAAAGAACTAATCAAATCCAAATCCACTCATTTGAAATTTTTCAAAATCTAACTTAGCTTTATAACTTCACTCATATTTAAAATTCTATCACTATTTAAATAACTAATCAGAAATAAAAAATATATTTAAAATAAATTTAATAAATTATCTAATAAATATACTTTCAACTAATTATTGATTCTTTATATCTATTAATATTTTTTTTCAATGTTATACATTGTAATTATAAAAATATTCATACATCTATCTAAAATTTATAGTTTCGATGAGGACAATTTTATGTTGTGTTTATTTTGAAAATGTTATGTTTATGATTAATATTCATATTTTGACATGAAAATTTTATAGTTATCAAAATTTAAGATAGTAGACAAGAGTTTTTGTGAACACACTCAAGCTCACACCATTGTGACTATAAAATTGAGAATTATCTTTTTCCATAATTAATTAGTTAAATTAATTAATTGTGCTTTATAATCCAAAATACCATCAATCTATTTTTTAGTCTATAGATGGCTTGCAATTTATGGTACTCCTCATACTCTTAGTATGCAAGAGGCACCTAATATTGCTTTAAATAGGAGGTGCTTCAATATGACTTAAATGAAATAGAAATGTTGAGAATAATATCTCTCAACATCTTTTACATTTATTCTTGTTAAAAAAATACAAATTAACAATTAATCTCATTCATAAATAATTATATATTTAATATTTAAAAAAATTAATACATGTTCACACTATTTCAATCTCGTAGTTACAATTTTGATTAAGTTATCATCATTGGTCTTATTATGGCAAGTGGATGCAAACATCAAAGTATGATAAAACAAGAATAACTCACATAAGATTTGCAAGGATAAAAACACATCAAATAGTAAGGAATGCCCTTGTTCATCACTTCTCTAATTTAAAAAATCCTTGAGAAGTATAGAAAGCACGTCACCAAAGATTAAAAAAAGAGATAAAAAATAAATAAAAATTGAATCACTCACCAAACAAGTCAACAAGCATGTAGATCTCTTGATAGAGTTGAATGTTCTCGATAGGTTGATAAATTATTTGTGCCAAGTTTCAAGAATGGTTCATACTATATGAGATAAGTGATAGATCATGATAGTGCATAATGGGGGCTTTAGGATGCATAGATTTGAATAGTTTGACTAATTTTTAGGCTAAGGATAGGGATAGAAAAGTTGTTTTTTCCCCGTGCAATGTTTGGTGGGATTTGATGCCAAGGTTGAGGCCCCTGGAAAAGAGAATATTTTTCTTGGTTTTATGTTCGAGTCAGAGACTATTTTGAAAAGCAAGAAATCATGGGAAACTGTGTTTTGGGTTAAATCTAGCCATAAACCTTCATTGGCTCTAATTGCCAATCTTTCTAATCTGGCAAGCGTTAAGTTTGCAATCTTTGTTCCAAACTAAAATATTGATCAAAGAATTTATCTGATGGTTTAATCTCTGGTTGGAAAATTTATGGGGCCATGCATGAACATTGAGGTGGTTTGTTCCTTCATCCAAAGGAAAAGGAAAGACAAGGGCCAAGTAGATGTCCTGGTGATGTCCAAAGGTTTCTTTTGATTTTCCTTTATTTGTGATGAAGACTTAAAAGTGCTCCTATGTGGAGGACCTTGGGTTATTAGAAAGGCATCCTTGTCTCCTAAGAGATAGGACCTAGGTCTACATCTCACTAACTCTTTTAGGCATCCTTAACACTTGAGAGATGGGAATTACATCTATATTTCACTAATTCTTCCTTTAGAGCCATCTTTGTTTGGGACCAATTACTTTTGATCCATTTAGAGTATTGGACCAAAGATGTTTTAGAAGAGATATCAAACTCTTTTGGGGAACTTATTTCTATTTATGAAATTATAGCCTTTAGAAAATAGTTGGTGTTTGCTAGGATTTGTGTCATTATTCATCAAGATTCTCATTTTATTTCATCTATTAAGATTAGTTCAAAGTTTTGTGTGTGGTCACAACCCATAGAGTTTGAAACTCATCCTTTTACATGTTTTCTTATGTAAAAAATTAGGTCATTGGGCCAAAAATTGCCCAACTAAAGCTCCCTAGAAAATAAAGAAAGTTTGGAAGGAGAAAGTTAGGAATGCCACCTCAAGAACCAATAAAGATAAAGGTATCATCATTGTTGGAGGTGAGACCTCGTGCTGTGCCACTTCTCTGAATGTGGATTCCTCAAAGTCTCTTGAAGGTGGGGCAATGGCCTTAATCTCTGATCTTGTGTTACAAGATCCCCTTTTTTAGGAATCCATGCACAACACAAACAAGAAGCCTTCTATTAAGGATGTAAATGGAGCTAGGATGAGAGAATAGTAGTTTCTTCCTTTGATGTGGAGAAGGAAAGCGCATAGAGCTCTCTTCAACTAGAACCTCTAGGAGAAGGTATGGAAGGATTTAAGAGTAACAAAAATGGAGGTGGGAGCAATATGGTGGTCTTTATTAACATGTGTGGGAGCTATTTAGTGTGATCCAAAAAGTTGATGCAAATAAAATTTACATAGTTGAATCCAGAAACTTGGCTTGATAATCTTAATGGGTTGTGGAAAGAGCAGGTTTTCACTATGATTGATTCATCTATCTAAAATATATAATTTTGATGAGGGCATATCTTGTTTTTTATATGGTATTTATTTTGAAAATATTATGTTTATGAATAATATTATTATTTTGACATGTAAATAGTTGTCAAATTTAATATAAGAGTTTTTGTTAACACGCTTAGGTTCACACCATTACACTTCACCCCTTATTGCTCACATATGTGTATAAGTGGCCATAACAATGAGAACTATCTTTTTTCATAATTAATTAATTATGTTATATAATCCACGATACAATCAATCTCTTCTTTAGTCTACATATATGAGACTCCGGATATGGAAATCCTCATGCTCCCAGTATGCAAGGCACGTAATCATGCTTCAAATACAAGGTACTTTAGTATGTCTTAAATGAAATAGACACCTTGAAAATAATATTTCTCAACATCTTTTACATAATTTTTTTTTTAAAAAAATGCACTAATTTACAATTAATTTCATCCATAAGTGATAGATTTTATATTTTGAAAACTTACTACACATTCACACAATATCAATCTCCTAGTTACATTATCGAAACTCGATTAAGATACAAGCACCCTTACAATTCATGAGAGCATAATTGGCCGATAGGCTTTCTCCCGGGGAGATGCCCGTCAGGATTTTAAGACAATCCGACAGTCTTAAGTCAGACGCTAGAAAATCTCCAACAAAATGGGAAGCCACTTCCAATAATGAGCGTGGAGAGGGCACGTAGACTGTAAGGAAATAAAAAATAGTTGACATCATCGTTCACAGGTGGACAAAATTCTTATCTCCAACCTGGGCGCAAAACAACTGCCACTGATTACTGCATCCTGGATTTCGATTAGTCTTTTCATGTGGCAGCCTGCATGTAAGCTTGGTCTATTTTCCTGTTGGTGTATTAAAATATGCGCTTCAGTCCGTTTCAATTCATCTTGTTGCAGTATGTAGGTCTTTGTACTTAAACCTGTGAGGCTGGCTTCCCACTCTTCTAATACTTCTCCGTACTGGCTTCTCTTCAACCACACTAGGGATGCTACCGCCAACACCAGGAGGAGAATAACACAAGCTGTACTAATGGCAGCAATCAGTCTGGAATTTGAGGTCTTGGACTTTTTGTGCATATAGGATGGAAGATTAGATGTATTCAGCGATGGGGCGTGCCCATTTGTAGTAAAGCTCCAGGCTAGGATGTAATGTTCTTCAACAAGGTATTGCATTTGTGAATCTCGTAAATAGTTAATTGATTTTATATTTAGTTTTATGTTGATTTTCTGTTTCATTGAAAATGCTTCTTCTTTTTTGATGATTTTAACAAGAAGACGAATTAGCAGGTTTTGGGGCATATTTCTTCCCTAATTGCTACAATTTTGGTAAAATGTTTAACATTTTTGCCAATGAACCAGAGATTGTATTGACATCTTTACTCTCCGCAACTATGTTGAATGATGTTTTTGGATTGAACGATCTTAATGGAGCTAGATTTACTGTGTTAGGAAAGGTAAAATTATTTCAACATTTATTGATAAGGATATCGTTATTTCTGTTCTGGTTAAGATAATAGTTTGTTCTTTCTCCGGCACGATGAATTATTCATATTAGAATGGAAAGGCCCTTCAGGTCGGGCTCTTCTTGGGAGGATCCCTTTCCTTTGGGGTAGGCGGGAAGGATAGAAGGGTGGAAGGCAGGAGAGAAGGATTTCTTGATACAAGGATGGAAGGCAAGATGGATAGAAGGAGGTTGTGATTAGTCATGGGATGTGAAAGCTATTCGGTAGGACGCTGACAGTGCTTGGCCAACGGAGAGGGCGGGATAGCTCCCTATGACCAGAGAGCACATTGAATCAGGGGAGTAGTGTCATGCGTACTCTTGTGTTGGCTGGTTAGAGTGTACGTGTTGTGGGAGGTGTCGAACATTGGGTAACGTCATTAGTGAAACACAAGCATTCAATGTGGAGACTAAATCAAATTTATTCAAGCAAAAAATCAGCTGGCGTGGAAAAATATCATCTTGTTGGTGCACCAAACTCTTGGTTTCATAAGTTTTTGATATAAATATTGTATAAATTATCGGTGAGCAATGAAATGGGTAAAAGAAAAATTGTATCCTGCGCTGCCTATAGGCATCAACGCAAGAAATGTTCAGAAGAATGTATTTTAGCTCATCATTTTCCTTCACATGATGCATAAAATTTCTCAATCGTGTAGAGTGTATGAAATCAACTATATCAGCAATCTGCTTCAAGTAAATTCTAACTGTGGTCCAATTTTTATTTTCTTTTGATTTATTTCCATTTTACAATCATATTACTTGCATTTGAATGCCAAACATCTTGTTTTCTTGATGACATCATGAGAATTCGTCTGTTTGATGAGATATTTCTAATTCTTATTTGTGTTGTAATGTAATGGCTTGTAATGCCATTTACCGGTGTATTGCTTGTAATGTAGTCTAGGCTTAAAAAAGAAAATAAAATTTTCGTTAACAATGATTTAAGATTAGCATGGTATGATGTGGTATTCAAGTTTTGCAAGTGCTTAGCAGTGCTTCTCAATTATTTTTGGGTGTGTTTCAAAGAATACAAAATTGAAATACATAATAAATGTTTAATTGATTTAAAAGATTATAAGAGCTTTTGATCAAATGATCAAGAATCAAATTAACTAATGATGAATGTATTAGTATTGCTTCATTATATAAGGATCTTAAATACATCTAAAGATTTCTACAAACTTGTCCTATTAAAATTGCATTATTAAAAAGAAAAAAATTAAAATTAAAATAAGAAAACTAAAAACAAAAAATAATGCAAGTGAAACCACTAATGACTTTAACACAAAACCCAATGGTATTTAATTTTATCTTTCCTTCAATAAGAGTTGAGACTAACTTCATTTCTTATTCACTTCTCTGATTATCTTCTAACATGTGCTTACAAATCAAGGGCTTCACCTTTTTCAGCGGTGGATTCAAACTTGGCAAATTATTTCAGATATCTATGACTTTGACATTTATTTTAATTATTGGCTTCAACTTTTTTAAGAGGTGGCTTCTGCATTGACAATATGCTTGAATTCATTTGCTTCAAAATACTGGATCCTTTATACTTGAGTAGCTTCCCTTCTGCCAATGCAGATTTCTTCACACTTGGACCAGTGCTTTGACCTTAATCTTTTCTTCTAACCTTCTCTCTTGCAATCGTTCTTTTTATATATATTGAATAAATGCAAGTTACATAAGGAATCAACAGTTAAAAACTGTGATCTTTTCTTAAATGAATTATACTTACTTAGAGATAGTTTTTGTCTTTAACTAAAATTGGACCTTACAATTTTTTCAATGCTCTGATTAGTTCTTAATCTTCATGATTTATTTCTTTGTAAATTATCATACTAAGATAACCTACTGATACCAAAGGGCAATTTTTTCAATGCTCTGACTAGTTCTTAATCTTAATGATTTATTTCTTTGTAAATTATCATACTAAGATAACCTACTGATACCAAAGGATTCAAATACAAAATTGAGACATAGAAAATTTATTTTAATAATTCAAGAGATTAAAAGCTTTTTATCAAATCATCAAGGATCATAATAAGTGGTAATAAATGAAAGAAATATAAAATTAAAAATCAAATGATTACAATTACCTCAGTAAATAGAGGTCTTAGATACATTCAGAAACTTACAAAATTGTATGAGGCAAAACTTGTATTATTAGAAAGAAAGGAAAACACTAAAATTAAATTAATAAAACTAAAAGCATAAAATAATTTAAGTGGGAGAAAATACTAAATATTTCAACAGTTTTGACCTACTTAATTTAATTGTATTGATCATATTAATTATTAAGACAAAAAAATGTCTATGTATCCATGATTTATGATTCACATGGCCTCTTATACTTTTTTTAATCTTTCTTTACATTAAAAAATAAATTTTAGTTTTAAAATATTAAATATATGGGTGTGGAAAGTGCATAAATCTGCATCATGATGATAAAGCTTAACTTCTTTGTAATTCTTATTTCTGGAGCAAATTGGGTTGAAGGTCCACCCTTACAATTTAGGGTCCAACATTTATTTCTAGCAGTGGGAAGTGCCATAACCTTTTTTCTTCCTCCAATGAATAAGAATTGGGGCTTAGAAAAATATGGCATTCCAAATGACAATCTCATCTCTTGCCATGATTTTTATAGCTATTATCAGGGTTTTCCTTCTCCTCTTAATTCGTGTTTATTTTGATTTGGAGGTAAGGAAGCATCCCAGCTAGGGGTAGGGGAGAGACAAAGAACATTTTTGCACTCAACATCTGACAGTCTCACATCATCCATTTTAGGTGAGATTGTCTCGTAGAAGCACGAGAAATACAACCCGTACGAGCCCCTTTCCCTTTTCATGTTCTCACTTTTGTGGGTGTATTGGTAATGGGACAGTGACCACAACACTTATATACCTAACACCAACTACTTTAACTATTTCTTAAAAATCCTTTGATGAGGCAGTGTAATATTGTGGCTTGGGATAGTAATTCACCATAAAGGAGATGGTTCAAAACTTTGAATTTTATCACATTGAATCCTCTCATGATGCTTATTAATAAAAGTACAAATTATTGCCTGATACAACCCTTATAGTAAGCCATATTTATCTCCATTGGATGTCTGGTTAGATGGGTTGACAACGTAATCATCTTCCTCAAAAATTAATTGCATTATTCTTTCTTTTTTTGTTTTTCAAAACTTGAAGCCTTCAATTCTTGGCTCATCAGAGGCGTGTAGCATTTTTTTCTTTCCTCTTCTTAGTAATGCCTTCAAGAATGGTGAGCATTTATGCAGGTTGGGGTTTTAGTGCCTTAGTTTATGCAAGATGATAAAAAGTTTGCTTAAATTTAATGTTGGTGGAATGTAGTTTAGTTGTTTTTGAATGTTCGCTTTGCTTGCTCCATTCATGCTATTGTATTTACTGCCCTCTTGAAATGATTTATCAATGCTAAAAATCACCTGGAAGAATAGAAAGTGTGATCATTTTTTGGAATGTTTTTTACTGTTGTGTTGTGGATGAGTACAATGTTGTAGCAGCACACATAGTTTTGTGGAAAGTAGGGCTGGGTGAGATGGGAGTTGAGCAATAGTAATAAAACTAGGAAAACTAAGATGTGCATGGCATGTACTTGTAGTTCTTATCATAGAAGGTAGGATGATTTAAAAGAAAAATTGCAATAAAATGGAATAGGTTCATTTGATGAGAGGGTAAAAATAGATAAAAGAGAAAATCTTTGTACTTTAAATATATACACAGATCAATAGCAGTGGGACAAAGGCAAGGGATGGTTCATCATGTGCTTTGTCATAGTCGGTAGTCCAAAAGGAGGTTGTAGTTTCGGTGGATGACAACCTTCATTGCAGTATGTAATTTAATTAATTTTTCTCTCCTTTGTCATAATTTCATATCTGTTTTCTTTTCTTTGTAAATAATAGTTATGTGTGCCCACCCATTGTCTACCAAGGAGCTTTGTGACTCAATTTTGCAAAATGATCTTATTGTGTTAATATTCCTCCTAACTTCATGTGTTCTTGGTCAAGAAAAAATCCCAATATCTATAGGCACCATATGTTTCTCCTGATCACATGAATTTTGAGTGGGTTGATAAGTTTTGGGTGGGCTTATGTGTTTTGGGACTCATTACAAGCATAATGAGTTTTATGTATAGCTTAAACTGATATTTTCAAATTTTTTAAAAAAAATTTATTTTATTTTTTCAATCTGGGACAGTAATTCTATGGGACCTTGTAGTTGGTGGATGGGATGTTACCTATTGTGCAGAGTTTGTTCCAAGTGCAGGTGGAAGCTACACAACAGTGATAGACAAGACTAGGAAGATGTCATCCTCTTATGAACCAATCTACAATTCCTTAAGGCATCAGAGGTAGGGAAAGTGGTCCTCATAATAGATAGCACCCCCCTTTTAAGAAGGAAGAAGGTTGCATCTTATAAGTATATGGTAGAACTTGGTCTAGGAGCTCAATAAATACTTCAAAAAAGTACTCAGAGGTGTGTATCCTAACTGCACTAAAAAATTAGAGACGGAATGGATGTTGAAGAAAAACAGTTCAACACCGAAAAAAGGAATGAACCGTTGGTAAAATTAAGAATTAGGTACTTCCTCACCCAAATAACAAAAAAATATTATGATGAAACATTCTGCGCCAACAATATATCGACATCATTTAATATATATAACTTGCACCCTTCAAAGATGCAAGTGCTACTTATAAGAACTTTCAAACTTTCAATTTTGTTTTGTTGTAGTAACTGTTTTTTCCACATCCCAAGAGTCTCCATATCTGAGCCCAGTTATAAGAACGTCGTTTTTTCCCATTTTCCAATATGCCAACATTGTCCACCAACAAAAGGTAGTCTGGTCTGCCAACTCTTGTATATATTCAAATGTATGTGAAAGCATGCCGATAGATTATTATTTATAAATGACAAGCAAAACTATTAATAACTGATCGATTTGGATGTGCAAGAATGACAAGAAAGAAAAAATGTGACAGCTCAAATGCCACCATGAACAAATTATGTGGTGAAGAGTCTGCGTGTACTCCTAATGCTAAGCAATTTCCTTCTTTCTCTTTGACTAGGAGGGCCTAAAGTATTCAACAAATTACCCACCAGAGAATGAGAACAAAAAAAAATTACCTGTAGGGTGGTTTTTTCTGTAGTAAAACAACATGAAGCCGATTTAAGTATTTGCCGACAGTCACAAGTGGTTTTTTCTCTGTTAAGTTGTTATCAGTACCGTAAGCCTCCATATAAATAAGTTAGTGACAGCTGCTTAAAGTAGTAGGTTTTTCTCATTGCTTAAATTTAAAAAATACTGCGCATCATCTAACTTACTAAGCACGCGCTGTGTTATTTTAATATTTGCGGAGAAGAAAAATGGTAAATATAAAGGAAGAGTTTTAGTAGATCCTTATCTATTGGATTATCAAACGATAACAACGGCTGGCGGTCGTTAAGAGCTTTCCACGTCATTGTAGCATTTCCTTCAGTTGTAAATTATTTTTTTCTTGGGTTTTAAATTAATTTTTCGCATTCGCAATTCAAATCTGTTTTGGGACGTTGGTAATTCCTCTAGCTAAGATGAGGACCTCTAGCTAAGATGAGGAGGACCACAAAGTTATAGCTATATAAGTCATCTGACTTCTTAGTGAAATATACCCAGCGGATTGTCAGATCGCCATATCCTAAAGAGTTTGAAGGCTTTTTCTAATTGTTGTCAGAGAAAAAGTAGAGAAAGATCAATGGCCTTAAGTTTATATAGTCATAGAAGCTTTGCGTTTGTGACAATGCTTTTGCTTATTATTGCCTCATTACTTCACCCAATATTCTTTCGTGGATGTGGCAACTCAGAAAGAAAAAGTAAGCACAGTTCCTCTTTTGTTTCTTTATATCTTTCGTTTGGAATAGAATTTTGAGTTAGTAGAGATGTCAGATTTTACAGTTTATTTTTATTATTCATTACAAGTAGTTAAGTGGTATATGATATCTGTCGATATACTGTTTAGAAACTTAGATATAACAATTAATGATGGTAACTAGAAACTTAAGTTAAATTTAACAATTAATGCTGGCCACCTACAATCATGTAAAAAATATTCTTATACAAAATTTGACTTGGTGAAATATGTAACATAGCTCATTTTACTTGAATGACACTGAACTAAATTTGTTCTTGTCCCTCAACCCCAAAAGACAAAATTTAATGCTTATCAACGGGAAAAAAAAACAAAAACCGAAAACCTACCATTCTTGAATTATTTCACTTTCTTTTTATTACTATTTCACTTTCTTTTGTTATCCCTATTGTTTGTTTTTCTTACACAATTAAGAAAACTCCTTACCATTTAGAATTATGCCTATCACATAATAATTTTGAAAGCAAACATTTTAATTACTAATTCCTATCGCTCAACAAATGTAAACACTCTTTTTATCTTCTCCTCACTTTTTAATGCAGGGGGTAGATTAAACATGGAATGTCTGAAAGTAGAGCACTGCGAAGGCATTGCTGTTGTGAACTCCACCACTGACAAAACTTTGTCAAAGGTTTGCTTTGAATCCCAATTATATTTCCATTTGATTTCATTTTTCCAGACTCAATAAAGTTTAATCTACCGCCTGCACTTTATTTAGTCTGGAAAAATGGAATCAAATGGAAATATAATTGGGATTCAAAGCAAACCTTTGACAAAGTTTTGTCAGTGGTGGAGTTCACAACAGCAATGCCTTCGCAGTGCTCTACTTTCAGACATTCCATGTTTAATCTACCCCCTGCATTAAAAAGTGAGGAGAAGATAAAAAGAGTGTTTACGTTTGTTGAGCGATAGGAATTAGTAATTAAAATGTTTGCTTTCAAAATTATTATGTGATAGGCATAATTCTAAATGGTAAGGAGTTTTCTTAATTGTGTAAGAAAAACAAACAATAGTATAACAAAAGAAAGTGAAATAGTAATAAAAAGAAAGTGAAATAATTCAAGAATGGTAGGTTTTAGGTTTTTTTTTCTGCCGTTTGATAAGCATTAAATTTTGTCTTAGTCAAATTTTGTATAAGAATGTTTTTTACATGATTGTGAGTGACCAGCATTAATTGTTATATTTAACTTACGTTTGTACTTACCATCATTAATTGTTATATCTAAGTTTCTAAACAGTATATCGACAGATATCATATACCACTTAACTACTTGTGATGAATAATAAAAATAAACTGTAAAATCTGACATCTCTACTAACTCAAAATTCTATTCCAAACGAAAGATATAAAGAAACAAAAGAGGAATTGTGCTTACTTTTTATTTCTGGGTTGCCACATCCACGAGAGAATATTCGGTGAAGTAATGAGGCAATAATAAGCAAAAGCATTGTCACAACCGCAAAGCTTCTATGACTATATAAACTTAAAGCCATTGATCTTTCTCTACTTTTTCTCTGACAACAATTAGAAAAAGCCTTCAAACTCTTTAGGATATGGCGATCTGACAATCCGCTGGGTATATTTCACTAAGAAGTCAGATGACTTATATAGCTATAACTTTGTGGTCCTCCTCATCTTAGCTAGAAAAATTACCAACGTTCCAAAAGAGATTTGAATTGCGAATGCGAAAAATTAATTTAAAACCCAAGAAAAAAATAATTTACAACTGAAGGAAATGCTACAATGACGTGGAAAGCTCTTAACGACCACCAACCGTTGTTATCGTTTCATAATCCAATAGATAAGGATCTACTAAAACTCTTCCTTTATATTTACCATTATTCTTCTCCGCAAATATTAAAATAACACAACGCGTGCTTAGTAAGTTAGATGATGCGCAGTATTTTTTAAGTTTAAGCAATCAGAAAAACCTACTACTTTAAGCAGCTGTCACTAACTTATTTATATGGAGGCTTACGGTACTGATAACAACTTAACAGAGAAAAAACCACTTGTGATTGTCGGCAAATACTTAAATCGGCTTCATGTTGTTTTACTACAGAAAAAACCACCCTACAGGTAATTTTTTTTTGTTCTCATTCTCTGGTGCGTAAATTGTTGAATACTTTAGCCCCTCCTAGTCAAAGAAAAAGAAGGAAATTGCTTAGCATTAGGAGTACACGCAGACTCTTCACCACATAATTTGTTCATGGTGGCATTTGAGCTGTCACATTTTTTCTTTCTTGTCATTCTTGCACATCCAAATCGATCATTTTTAATAGTTGTGCTTGTCATTTATAAATAATAATCTATCGGCATGCTTTCACATACATTTGAATATATACAAGAGTTGGCAGGCCAGACTACCTTTTGTTGGTGGACAATGTTGGCATATTGGAAAATGGGAAAAAACGACGTTCTTATAACTGGGCTCATATATGGAGACTCTTGGGATGTGGAAAAAACAGTTACTACAACAAAACAAAATTGAAAGTTTGAAAGTTCTTATAAGTAGCACTTGCATCTTTGAAGGGTGCAAGTTATATATATTAAATGATGTCGATATATGTTGGCGCATAATGTTTCATCATAATATTTTTTTGTTATTTGGGTGAGGAAGTACCTAATTCTTAATTTTACCAACAGTTCATTCCTTTTTTTGGTGTTGAACTGTTTTTCTTCAACATCCATCCCGTCTCTAATTTTTAGTGCAGTTAGGATACACACCTCTGAGTACTTTTTTGAAGTATTTATTGAGCTCCTAGACCAAGTTCTACCATATACTTATAAGATGCAACCTTCTTCCTTCTTAAAAGGGGGGTGCTATCTATTATGAGGACCACTTTCCCTACCTCTGATGCCTTAAGGAATTGTAGATTGGTTCATAAGAGGACGACATCTTCCTAGTCTTGTCTATCACCATTGTGTAGCTTCCGCCTGCACTTGGAACAAACTCTGCACAATAGGTAACATCCCATCCACCAACTACAAGGTCCCATAGAATTACTGTCCCAGATTGAAAAAATAAAATAATTTTTTTAAAATTTTTTTGAAAATATCAGTTTAAGCTATACATAAAACTCATTATGCTTGTAATGAGTCCCAAAACACATAAGCCCACCCAAAACTTATCAACCCACTCAAAATTCATGTGATCAGGAGAAACATATGGTGGCTATAGATATTGGGATTTTTACTTGACCAAGAACACATGAAGTTAGGAGGAATATTAACACAATAAGATCATTTTGCAAAATTGAGTCACAAAGCTCCTTGGTAGACAATGGGTGGGCACACATAACTATTATTTACAAAGAAAAGAAAATAGATATGAAATTATGACAAAGGAGAGAAAAATTAATTAAATTACATACTGCAATGAAGGTTGTCATCCACCGAAACTACAACCTCCTTTTGGACTACCGACTGTGACAAAGCACATGATGAACCATCCCTTGCCTTTGTCCCACTGCTATTGATCTATGCATATATTTAAATTACAAAGATTTTCTCTTTTATCTATTTTTACCCTCTCATCAAATGAACCTATCCCATTTCATTGCAATTTTTTTTTAAATCCTCCTACCTTCTATGATAAGAACTACAAGTACATGCCATGCACATCTTAGTTTTCCTAGTTTTATTACTATTGCTCAACTCCCAGCTCACCCAACCCTACTTTCCACTAAACTATGTGTGTTGCTACAAGATTGTACTCATCCACAACACAATAGTAAAAAACATTCCAAAATATGATCACACTTTCTATTCTTCCAGGCGATTTTTAGCATTGATAAATCATTCCAAGAGGCCAGTAAATACAACAGCATGAATGGAGCAAGCAAAGCGAACATTCAAAAACAACTAAACAACATTCCACCAACATTAAATTTAAGCAAACTTTTTATCATCTTGCATAAAC
The DNA here is from genome assembly GCA_027943335.1 of Chamaecyparis obtusa. Taxonomy (NCBI): domain Eukaryota; kingdom Viridiplantae; phylum Streptophyta; class Pinopsida; order Cupressales; family Cupressaceae; genus Chamaecyparis; species Chamaecyparis obtusa. The sequence continues at coordinate 288,919 of BSBK01000424.1, forward strand.
TAAGGCACTAAAACCCCAACCTGCATAAATGCTCACCATTCTTGAAGGCATTACTAAGAAGAGGAAAGAAAAAAATGCTACAAGCCTCTGATGAGCCAAGAATTGAAGGCTTCAAGTTTTGACAAATAGAAAAAGAAAGAATAGTGCAGTTAATTTTTGAGCAAGATGATTACGATGTGAACCCATCTAACCACACATCCAATGGAGGTAGATATGGCTTACTATAAGGGTTGTATCAGGAAATAATTTGTACTTGTATTAATAAGCATCATGAGAGGATTCAATGTGATAAAATTCAAAGTTTTGAACCATCTCCTTTATGGTGAATTACTATACCAAGCCACAATATTACACTGCCTCATCAAATGATTTTTAAGAAATAGTTAAAGTAGTTGGTGTTAGGTATATAAGTGTTGTGGTCACTGTCCCATTACCAATAAACCCACAAAAGTGAGAACATGAAAAGGGAAAGGGGCTCGTACAAGTTGTATTTCTCGTGCTTCTACGAGACAATCTCACCTAAAATGGATGATGTGAGACTGTCAGATGTTGAGTGCAAAAATGTTCTTTGTCTCTCCCCTACCCTTGGTTGGGATGCTTCCTTATCTCCAAATCAAAATAAACATGAATTAAGAGGAGAAGGAAAACCCTGATAATAGTTATATAAATCATGGTAATAGATGAGATTGTCATTTGGAATGCCATATTTTTCTAAGCCCCAATTCTTATTCATTGGAGGAAAAAAAAAGGTTATGGCACTTCCCACTACTAGAAATAAATGTTGGACCCTAAATTGTAAGGGTGGACCTTCAACCAAATTTGCTCCAGAAATAAGAATTACAAAGAAGTTAAGCTTTATCATCATGATGCAGATTTATGCACTTTCCACACCCATATATTTAATTTTTTAAATCCAAAATTTATTTTTTAATGTAAAGAAAGATAAAAAAAAGTATAAGAGGCCATGTGAATCATAAATCATGGATACATAGACATTTTTTTGTCTTAATAATTAATATGATCAATACAATTAAATTAAGTAGATCAAAACTGTTGAAATATTTAGTATTTTCTCCCACTTAAATTATTTTATGCTTTTAGTTTTATTAATTTAATTTTAGTGTTTTCCGTTCTTTCTAATAATACAAGTTTTGCCTCATACAATTTTGCAAGTTTCTGAATGTATCTAAGTCCTTTATTTACTGAGGTAATTGTAATCATTTGCTTTTTAATTTTATATTTCTTTCATTTATTACCACTTATTATGATCCTTGATGATTTGATAAAAAGCTTTTAATCTCTTGAATTATTAAAATAAATTTTCTATGTCTCAATTTTGTATTTCAATCCTTTGGTATCAGTAGGTTATCTTAGTATGATAATTTACAAAGAAATAAATCATGAAGATTAAGAACTAGTCAGAGCATTGAAAAAATTGCCCTTTGGTATCAGTAGGTTATCTTAGTATGATAATTTACAAAGAAATAAGTCATGAAGATTAAGAACTAGTCAGAGCATTGAAAAAATTGTAAGGTCCAGTTTTAGTTAAAGACAAAAACTATCTCTAAGTATAATCCATTTAAGAAAAGATCACAGTTTTTAACTATTGATTCCTTATGTAACTTGCATTTATTGAATATATAAAAAAAGAACGATCACAAGAGAGAAGGTTAGAAGAAAAAGATTAAGGTCAAAGCACTGGTCCAAGTGTGAAGAAATCTGCATTAGCAGAAGGGAAGCTACTCAAGTATAAAGGATCCAGTATTTTGAAGCAAATGAATTAAAGCATATTGTCAATGCCGAAGCCACCTCTTAAAAAAGTTGAAGCCAATAATTAAAATAAATGTCGAAGTCATAGATATCTGACATAATTTGCCAAGTTTGAAGCCACCGTCGAAAAAGGTGAAGCCCTTGATTTGTAAGCACATGTCAGAAGATAATCAGAGAAGTGAATAAGAAATGAAGTTAGTCTCAACTCTTATTGAAGGAAAGATAAAATTAAATACCATTGGGTTTTGTGTTAAAATTATTAGTGGTTTCACTTGCATTGTTTTATGTTTTTAGTTTTCTTATTTTAATTTTAATTTTTTTCTTTTTAACAATGCAATTTTAATAGGACAAGTTTGTAGAAATCTTTAGATGTATTTAAGATACAAGTTTGTAGAAATCTTTAGATGTATTTAAGATCCTTATATAATGAAGCAATACTAATACATTCATCATTAGTTAATTTGATTCTTGATCATTTGATCAAAAGCTCCTATAATCTTTTAAATCAATTAAACATTTATTATGTATTTCAATTTTGTATTCTTTGAAACACACCCCAAAAATAATTGAGAAGCACTGCTAAGCACTTGCAAAACTTGATTATCACATCATACCATGCTAATCTTAAATCATTGTTAACGAAAATTTTATTTTCTTTTTTAAGCCTAGACTACATTACAAGCAATACACCGGTAAATGGCATTACAAGCCATTACATTACAACACAAATAAGAATTAGAAATATCTCATCAAACAGATGAATTCTCATGATGTCATCAAGAAAACAAGATGTTTAGCATTCAAATGCAAGTAATATGACTGTAAAATGGAAATAAATCAATAGAAAATAAAAATTGGACCACAGTTAGAATTTACTTGAAGCAGATTGTTGATATAGTTGATTTCATACACTCTACACGATTGAGAAATTTTATGCATCATGTGAAGGAAAATGATGAGCTAAAATACATTCTTCTGAACATTTCTTGCGTTGATGCCTATAGGCAGTGCATGATACAATTTTTCTTTTACCCATTTCATTGCTCACCGATAATTTATACAATATTTATATCAAAAACTTATGAAACCAAGAGTTTGGTGCACCAACAAGATGATATTTTTCCACGCCTACTGATTTTTTGCTTGAATAAATTTGATTTAGTCTACACATTGAATGCTTGTGTTTCACTAATGACGTTACCCAATGTTTGACACCTCCCACAATAAGTACACTCTTACCAGCCAACTCAAGAGTACGCATGACACTACTCCCCTGATTCAATGTGCTCTCTGGTCATAGGGAGCTATTCCACCCTCTCCGTTGGCCAAGCACTATCAGCGTCCTACCGAATAGCTTTCACATCCCATGACTAATCACAACCTCCTTCTATCCATCTTGCCTTCCATCCTTGTATCAAGAAATCCTTCTCTCCTGCCTTCCACCCTTCTATCCTTCCCGCCTACCCCAAAGGAAAGGGATCCTCCCGAAAAGAGCCCGACTTGAAGGGCCTTTCCATTCTAATATGAATAATTCATTGTGCCGGATCAAGAACAAACTATTATCTTAACTAGAACAGAAATAACGATATCCTTATCAATAAATGTTGAAATAATTTTACCTTTCCTAACACAGTAAATCTAGCTCCATTAAGATCGTTCAATCCAAAAACATCATTCAACATAGTTGCGGAGAGTAAAGATGTCAATACAATCTTTGGTTCATTGGCAAAAATGTTAAACATTTTCCCAAAATTGTAGCAATTAGGGAAGAAATATGCCCCAAAACCTGCTAATTCATCTTCTTGTTAAAATCATCAAAAAAGAAGAAGCATTTTCAATGAAACAGAAAATCAACATAAAACTAAATATAAAATCAATTAACTATTTACGAGATTCACAAATGCAATACCTTGTTGAAGAACATTACATCCTAGCCTGGAGCTTTATTACAAATGGGCATGCCGCATCGCTCAATACATCTAATCTTCCATCCTATATGCACCAAAAGTCCAAGACCTCAAATTCTAGACTGATTGCTGCCATTAGTACATCTTGTGTTATTCTCCTCCTGGTGTTGGCGGTAGCATCCCTAGTGTGGTTGAAGAGAAGCCAGTACGGAGAAGTATTAGAAGAGTGGGAAGCCAGCCTCACAGGTTTAAGTACAAAGACCTACATACTGCAACAAGATGAATTGAAACGGACTGAAGCGCATATTTTAATACACCAATAGGAAAATAGACCAAGCTTACATGCAGGCTGCCATATGAAAAGACTAATCAAAATCCAGGATGTAGTAATCAGTGGCAGTTATGTTAGGCCTTTTTTCTATTATTGAAAGGTCTCGTGAAAATGGCCTCCTCCCTAAAAAAAGTGTTTTTCAAGTGTCCTGCCCCATGCTTTTCAGTGTTGTCGCGTTGCTTCAGCCCATATCGCGTCTCCTACTTTGCAAAACCCAGAAAGATTTTCATTTTCTAAGGTCCACGGGAGCAAAATTTAAAAATTCTGCCACAGTGTCGAAAACCTACGATGTTTTCAAAACCCTGTGTTGTTTTTGGCTTCTCTGTTACCTTTCGGTCTGTCGTTATTCCTGTGTGTTTTTGATCTTTTGCCGAAAACCTGTGTTGTTTTCGACCTTTTCCTTCCAGCTTGGTGCACATGCCTTTTGGTGTCGAAAACTTTGTGTGTTTTTTACTTTGTCTTAACTGCGCATGTCCGACCATGTGGTGGGTCTAGCTTCTTCCCTATTGGCTGTCGCATGGCCGCATGTCAGACTTTTTTGACATGCGATCATGCGACTGCTTGCCACCTAGCCATGTGGGTCCCAGTTCTATTTAGTGGCTTGTGATCTACTTTGCCTTAGTGTGCAAGTGCGATGTGTGGTGGGACCTGGTTTCCGGATTGGGAAGAGGGTCCTGATGTGTTGAAGCATCAACGGTTGTCATTAAAGCACAAAGGATTTGTCAAGGCTTTGCACTTTTGCGATAGCCGTCTGATCCTCTAATGGTAAAGCAGTTCCGTGGTCCCGGGAGATGCAGAGGAGGTGGGCATGTGGCAGCCTGTGATTGGCTGTCGCATGGTCGCATAGCCCAGTTTTTGGCTATGCGATCATCTGACCGCTTGCCACGTGTCCCTGGGGCCCATCGGTAGAGTGGTGCTAGTTGTAGTCATTTAGCAGATGCGGTGATGTGGCGGCTTTGGGTTGGCTGTCGCATGATCGCATAGCCTAGTTTTTGGCTATGCGATCATGCGATTGGTCGACATGTGTCCATGGCAATGCGGTGGCAGTTGTAGTACCTCTTGCATCGACAGGTTGCATGTTTGCGGCTAGTCGCATGTTCACGTAAGCCAGTCTCCCAACTTGCGAACATGCGACAAACCCTGTTGTGGTAGCGGTCTGGCATCGGCAGTTAAGAGAAGGCGGTGGGAAGTAGCGTGTCACATGTTCACATAGCCCATTTTTGGGCTATACGATCATGCGACAACTGTTTGGCATCGCCATTACGGAGCTAGCCCGAGGCGCTTGGGTGGTTAAAAACATGAGGCCCGCGAGTGCATGGTGACCGTTAGGATTTAGTTTTGAATTTTGCATAGGGTTGCAAGCCAGGAAGTACCAGAAAATCAATTTTTGAGCAGCCAAATAAGGTGGATGTGATTGCTAAGCATTACGATGTGGTCCAGGTTGCCATGGTAGTTGCAGAGGAATGTCTTGCCATGGGGACATAAATGAAACAATACCCTAAAGTGTTGCAGGGGTCAATTTGGCCGGATTCCTTGGGCGATTTGATGATGTTTCGGTACTTGGACTAGTACAGGGCTAGTTGACTATTATTTTTTGACTATTTCAGCTTACATGCTGTGGTTCAGTCCCTGTCTTGTCTGTGTTTACTCCTTGAGGGGGTTAGGTGGATTTTGAATTTCAAATGATCATTGTGTTTGAAATGTAACCCGGGTATAAAGGGATTTTCATGATCATTTTGAAGCATTGGGAGTTAGATTTTAAAACTTTTCCGGTTGTGAGTCTTCTACCTAGTCAGGATTGTAACATTTTAGCATTTGGTATTTTGTTGATGATAGAGAAAAAGTTGCAGGTCTAAGCTGTATTTTTCAAGCTTGACTCCTCTGGTTTGATTGTTTATACTTAAGGATTCTTCATACTTAATGCAAATACATGACTCTTATCTCTCCTTTGTGTCAACTAAGATAGGTTCTGAACTTTCTAGTTCTCTGCATATTGTTTTATGTGTATGTATCCATTCTTAAGTTCTAATCCAGGATTAGATGAAATGATGCTTTAGATGGCACATAGATCTATCTAATTGTCTATGTAAGGATATCTTATAAGTAGTAAAGGGGATTGTAGGTGCGTTTATGGTTTTAAATCTCAGCTATTGTCTGGTGTGTGTAGCATTCTTGTTCTAGGAGATCTTGCCCAATGGATGAGGCACTAGCCTAAATGATTATCTCATTATCAACAAATACTAATTGTTGTTGTTATGATCTCAAAAGCATAAATTAAGAACCATTCCTTAAGTTTTCAGTATTTGGTTGTGTGTGGTTCTACCCATAGTAATGGAGAGTCAATGAGTGTGTGGTTAACACTTAGCACTTTCTTACTATCCTATTATCTATTATTCAAGCCTAGTTCTTGGTGTATGAAGCATATTTTATACTAGGTTAGGTGCACCTGCCTTGGTTTTGCAGAGCTAGAAGCAGAAGAGGGCAGTCTTGTCCCTATAGTTGGTCCAATCACCCTAAGACCTCATAACATTTTAGAGTGAACCATTCCTAAAATCCATCTGAGGGTATACTGGCAGCTTGTTAGAGCATAAACGTCATTTTGGACACCAACAAGATGGCGACTCTATTGGGGAAGAAACAACAAATCCTATTAAGGAAATCATAATCTCTAGTAGCCATTGAAAAGAGTCAAATACAAGCATTAGCATTTGCAAAATTTTCTCACTTAGTTGTGAGTGGCAGCTCTGATTTGTCTCTGTTTGATCAGTGTTCCTTCTGATAAACAGTGAGTTTCCTAGTATAGTTTTGTGTTGGTTGGAAGAAGAGACAAAGAAAATATTTCCTCTCTAAGGAGGTGGTGGCTCTACATGACAAAGTTATCTGATGGTGTTTCAAGGTGAGCTCAGGATCTACCTTGCCTTCCAGTCAACAAGGTCTTTTGCTACAAACATCCAGGTATTTTTTATGAGTTGAAATGTATCCCTATCAAGTGTTAAGCACTGCATAAAGGGATGAGTATTAGTGGGTAGTTCTCTATTGATTCCATCATGAGTGATGCTGATTATGAAATTCTTCTCATCAAGATTGCTACTCTTAAGAAGAAGATTGCAGAGAGCAATGCTGAGATCTGGTAGTTAGAGGAGGACAAGAGGTTGCTAGCACTGGTGTTTCCTGATGATGATCATGAGGGGACCAGTTGTTCTGATTTTGATTCTCATTGTGCAGAAAGTGTTGATTATGAAGCTGATGCTGAGGGCAATGCATATGAGAATGTTGAAGATGGATCTAAATTTGATAATATTTCCAGTTTGTCTGTAGATTTTTCTTCTATCCAATATCAAAGGGTAGCTTTGTTGTCCCAGTTTGATGATGTTCTGTGTGAAGAGGAGAATACTGGATATGATGCAGATGATGATTCCTGCATAGATTGCTTGACATGAAATGATCTAAGGCCAGAGATGTTTGTCCTTGTCTCTGACAGGGATGATATTTGTAGTACTAGGGGTGAGGCTGAGGAAAATGATATCAAGGCCCAAAGTCTATTGAGCAGTGAAAGGATTTCAGCGCTCTTGGCTGAAGAATTTCAGAGGTGTGCCCCTGCTTTGGATTTTGATTTGCAACTCCCCTGTGATATAGCCTTTGACACTGATAATGAGGCCAGTGTTCAAAGTGATAGTGATGATTCTTCATCAGAGATCCCCTCATGTAGTAACCCTGCAGAAGAAGAGGTAGAAGGACATGATAGTGTGTTTTCCTATCATCAAGATTGCAGTGATGAACAAGTCTTTTGTTCAAGTTCTTTTCCTTCTTTTGCTAGATATGATAGTGAAGAAGACCTCCACTTGGTTCATGATGCAGTCAGTGAGGACACCATGGAGGAACTAAGTTGTTCAGTGGCTGAAGCAACGTGTGAAGGTAAATCTGAAGATTCAAATCCTTTTCAGCCAGGTAACTCTGAAGTAATGCATGGTAATCAATATGTTGCATTTTTTGGTGCATTACTAGATCAATTTCTTCTTTCCAGTCAACAGGAAGAAGTAAATGATGTTCCTTATTTCTTGAAGTTTGAATATGAATATGGTGGTTGTGACTGGAAAAGCATGGGTAGTTATCAACATAGCTTCATTCTTTAGTCCATGGTTATTCACATATGCTTGCAGCAAGGTGGTCATGAAATTTTCAAGTGGCTGGTTGCATATGTAGATGAAAATCAGACCTTTGATTCAGGGGGTTCTTTGATTTCATTTTGGTGGACTGGGGCCATCAAATAAAGTTGTAAACCTTGTAATTCTATAAATATTCTTTCCCTTTCCTGTTGTGTGCTTTTCCTTCCTGTTCCCTGCATTTTTTGAGGTCCCTTGTTTTGTCTAGTGGGTTGGTCTGCTCTCCCAGTGATTCTGAATCCTTGCCATGCCTGCAGGAGGCATGCATCCCCAACTACAGCCACTGTTAGGCCTTTTTTCTATCATTGCAAAGTCTCATGAAAATGGCCTCCTCCCTACAAAAAGTGTTTGTCAAGTGTCCTGCCCCATGCTTTTCAGTGTTGTCACCTTGCTTCAGCCCATATCGTGTCTCCTACTTTGCAAAACCCAGAAAGATTTTCATTTTCTAAGGTCTGCGGGAGAAAACTTTAAAAATTCTACCACAGTGTCGAAAACCTATGATGTTTTCGAAAACCCGTGTTGTTTTCAGCTTCCCTGTTACCTTTTGGTCTGTCATTATTCCTGTGTGTTTTTTATCTTTTGCCGAAAACCTGCGTTGTTTTTGACCTTTGCCTTCCAGCTTGGTGCACTTGCCTTTTGGTGCTGAAAACTTTGTGTGTTTTTGACTTTGTCTTAACTGCGCATGTCCGACCGTGTGGTGGGTCTAGCTTCTTCCCTATTGGCTATCACATGGCCACATGTCAGACTTTTCTAACATACGATCATGCAACCACTTCCCACCTAGCCATGTGGATCCTAGTTCTATTCAGTGGCTTGCGATCTACTTTGCCTTAGTGTGCAAGTGCGATGTGTGGTGGGACCTAGTTTCTGGATTGGGCAGGGGGTCCTGACGTGTCGAAGCATCAACGGTTGTCGTTAAAGCACGAAGGATTTGTCAAGGCTTTGCACTTTTGCGACAACCGTCTGATCCTCTAAAGGTAAAGCAATTCCGTGGTCCCGGGGGATGCAGAGGAGGTGGACATGTGGTAGCCTGTGATTGGCTATTGCATGGTCGCATAGCCTAGTTTTTGGCTATGTGATCATGCGACCGCTTGCCACGTGTCCTTGGGGCCTATCGGCAGAGTGGTGCTGGTTGTAGTCAGTTAGTGGATGCGATCATGTGGCGGCTTTGGGTTAGCTGTCACATGATTACATAGCCTAGTTTTTGGCTATGCGATCATGCGATGGGTCAACGCGTGTCCATGGCAGTGCGGTGGCGGTTGCGGTACCTCTTGCGTCAGTAGGTTGCATGTTTGTGGCTTGTCACATATTCACGTAAGCCAGTCTCCTGGCTTGCGAACATGCGACAAACCCTATTGTGGCAGCTGTCTAGCATCAGTAGTTAAGAGAAGGCAATGGGAAGTAGCGTGTCACATGTTCGCATAGCCCATTTTCAGGCTATGCGATCATGCGACAACTGTTTGGCATCGCCATTGCGGAGTTAGCCTGAGGTGCTTGGGTGGTTAAAAACATGAGGCTTGCGAGTGCATGGTGACTGTTAGGATTCAATTTTGAATTTTGCAGAGGGTTTCAAGCTAGGAAGTACCATAAAATCAATTTTTGAGTGGCCAGAGTAGGTGAATGTGATTGCTAAGCATTACGATGTGGTCCAGGCTACCATGGTAGTTGTAGAGGAATGTCTTGCCGTGGGAACATAAATGAAATAGTACCCTGAAGTGTTGCAGGTGTCAATTTGGCTGGATTCCTTGGGGGATTTGATAATGTTTCGGTACTTGGACCAGTATAGGGCTAGTTGACTATTATTTTTTGACTGTTTGAGCTTACATGCTATGGTTCAGTCCCTGTCTTGTCTATGTTTACTCCTTGAGGGGGTTAGGTGGATTTTGAATTTCAAATGATCATTGTGCTTGAAATGTAACCCGGGTATAAAGGTATTTTCATGATCATTTTGAAGCATTGGGAGTTAGATTTTAAAACTTTTCCGGTTGTGAGTCTTTTGCCCAGTCAGGATTGTAACATTTTGGCATTTGGTATTTTGTTGATGATAGAGAAAAAGATGCAGGGCTAAGCTATAATTTGCAAGCTTGACTCCTCTGGTTTGATTGTTTATACTTAAGGATTCTTCATACTTAATGCAAATACATGACTCTTATCTCTCCTTTGTGTCAACTTAGATAGGTTTTGAACTTTCTAGTTCTCTGCATATTGTTTTATGTGTATGTATCCATTCTTAAGTTCTAATCCAGGATTAGATGAAATGATGCTTTAGATGGCACATAGATCTATCTAATTGTCTATGTAAGGATATCTTGTTTGTGTTGTGCATGGATTCCTAAAAAAGGGGATCTTGTAACACAAGATCAGAGATTAAGGCCATTGCCCCACCTTCAAGAGACTTTGAGGAATCCACATTCAGAGAAGTGGCACAGCACGAGGTCTCACCTCCAACAATGATGATACCTTTATCTTTATTGGTTCTTGAGGTGGCATTCCTAACTTTCTCCTTCCAAACTTTCTTTATTTTCTAGGGAGCTTTAGCTGGGCAATTTTTGGCCCAATGACCTAATTTTTTACATAATAAAACATGTAAGAGAATGAATTTCAAACTCTATGGGTTGTGACCACACACAAAACTTTGAACTAATCTTAATAGATGAAATAAAATGAGAATCTTGATGAATAATGACACAAATCCTAGCAAACACCAACTATTTTCTAAAGGCTATAATTTCATAAATAGAAATAAGTTCCCCAAAAGAGTTTGATATCTCTTCTAAAACATCTTTGGTCTAATACGCTAAATGGATCAAAAGTAATTGGTCCCAAACAAAGATGGTACTAAAGGAAGAATTAGTGAAATATAGATGTAATTCCCATCTCTTAAGTGTTAAGGATGCCTAAAAGAGTTAGTGAGATGTAGACCTAGGTCCTATCTCTTAGGAGACAAGGATGCCTTTCTAATAACCCAAGGTCCTCCACATAGGAGCACTTTTAACTCTTCATCACAAATAAAGGTAAATCAGAAGAAACCTTTGGACATCACCAGGACATCTACTTGGCCCTTGTCTTTCCTTTTCCTTTGGATGAAGGAACAAACCACCTCAATGTTCATGCATGGCCCCATAAATTTTCCAATCAGAGATTGAACCATAAGATAAATTCTTTGATCAATATTTTAGTTCAAGACAAAGATTGCAAACTTAACGCTTGCCAGATTAGAAAGATTGACAATTAGAGCCAATGAAGGTTTATGGCTAGATTTAACCCAAAACATAGTTTCCCATGATTTCTTGCTTTTTAAAATAGTCTCTTTTCCAGGGGCCTCAGCCTTGGCATCAAATCCCACCACACATTGCACGGGGAAATTTTTTTTTTCTATCCCCATCCTTAGCCTAAAAATTAGTCAAATTGGTCAAATCTATGCATCCTAAAGCCCCCATTACGCACTATAACAATCTATCACTTATCTCATATAGTATGAACCATTCTTGAAACTTGGCACAAATAATTTATCAACCTATCGAGAACATTCAACTCTATCAAGAGATCTACATGCTTGTTGACTTGTTTGGTGAGTGATTCAATTTTTATTTTTTTTTTATCTCTTTTTTTAATCTTTGGTGACGTTCTTTCTATACTTCTCAAGGATTTTTTAAATTAGAGAAGTGATGATGGGGCATGATCACTTGATTTCTCATCACCCGATTTCTATTTGTGGATTATTCTTTAGTAAGATGATGAATAAGCTTAGGACATGATTATGCAAGATCATTGAAGACATACGAGTCTAGTGTGAACAAGGGCATTCCTTACTATCTGATGTGTTTTTATCCTTGCAAATCTTATGTGAGTTATTCTTGTTTTATCATACTTTGATGTTTGCATCCACTTGCCATAATAAGACCAATGATGACAACTTAATCAAAATTGTAACTACGAGATTGAAATAGTGTGAACATGTATTAATTTTTTTAAATATTAAATATATAATTATTTATGAATGATATTAATTGTTAATTTGTATTTTTTTAACAAGAATAAATGTAAAAGATGTTGAGAGATATTATTCTCAACATTTCTAGTTCATTTAAGTCATATTGAAGCACCTCCTATTTAAAGCAATATTAGGTGCCTCTTGCATACTAAGAGTATGAGGAGTACCATATATTGCAAGCCATCTATAGACTAAAAAATAGATTGATGGTATTTTGGATTATAAAGCATGATTAATTAATTTAACTAATTAATTATGGAAAAAGATCATTCTCAATTTTATAGTCGCAATGGTGTGAGCTTGAGTGTGTTCACAAAAACTCTTGTCTACTATCTTAAATTTGACAAATATAAAATTTTCATGTTAAAATATAAATATTAATCATAAACATAACATTTTCAAAATAAACACAACATAAAAATGACCTCATCGAAACTATAAATTTTAGATAGATGTATGAATATTTTTATAATTACAATGTATAACATTGAAAAAAAAAATTAATAGATATAAAGAATCAATGATTAGTTGAAAGTATATTTATTAGATAATTTATTAAATTTATTTTAAATATATTTTTTATTTTTTATTAGTTATTTAAATAGTGATAGAATTTTAAATTTTAAATTTAATAAATTAGATGGAATAAAAAATTATCAAGAAAAAATAGACAATATAGATACAATGAAATCTAAATATTTTCTCATGTAGTAAATATAATTTCAAGACAAAACAATATTGTTTTCAATGTTTCAATTGATATTTGTGAATATTTCATTAGATAAATGTATTTAAGATATCTATACTATAGAACATATATAAAATAAATAATATTTAAAACAATAATAAATAATATTTATTTTATAGTAAAATATAATTAGAAAATAGGGGTTCATCACTAAGTGTGTTGTTGTAGTGGTGGTCCTGGTGGTGGTGTTGTCCTCAGCCAAGTTCAAATCCCAAGTGAGCTATTATTATCGTGGGCTTGTGCCTTCACTGATTTAATGTGTTTGAGGGTTTGTGCCTCAACTTTGTAATTTGTAGCCTCATTTGTTTATAACTTCAATCGGGCAAGTCAAATTAGATGGCCCTACCATGTTCTGTAATGCTGTGATTTTTTTTGCTGAATAAGTGGTTGAAGCCAAATATTTGATATTAAAAATAAATAAAACCAAATACCAGAAGGTTCTTGAAAATGTGAATAAGAGATAAAACTAGATCTAAAATCTAAATATGATCAAAATGGAGTATTAGTCCACTCCTATTCAATCTACAGAAAATGTATGAAGAATTTGAAAATCATTAACTGGTCTACTAAGTCCAAGCCTATGAAAGACACTGAGTATGGAGATGTTATCTATCTCTCCTCGACTAGAGCTTGAGGTTCCCTCACCTTGTTCCTCTAACTCTATAGAAGGGATTTGATTTTCTACTTGTTCCTCCTCTGCATCCACATCCTCTTCTAAGCTAAGAATTTTCTCACTGCAAGGTTTTTGTTAAGACTCTGAGAGAGGTAAAGGCTCTACACTCCTCTTCCAAGGAGGTGCCCCATCTACTCTTTTAACCTCTGATTTAGATCTTATTTATTATTATCTTTGTCATTTGTCAACTCAAATTTGGCAAGTTTCCTAGTGACCAAATTTCCTCCAACTGCTAACTTGTATTACTACACTTAGCTTGTTGATTTATATTGTTAGCTTCAGTGTTTTTAAGTTTAGCACTACCTTTGGGAATGGATTTCCCTCAGGATTTCCCCCATCCTTCCTACAGGTATTCTTTTCCATACCTCTTCTAATTTCTTACTCTACACGTTGAGGATATCCTATCTCAACTCTCATTATGGGTTGGCTTTTTAATCATACCAAAATGCCTCCATTTAATGCTTGTTGATGTGACAATTACTAACTATTGATTTTTTAATTTGAATTTCACCAAAAAAAATTCTCTTTTTTGGAGATGGAGCCATCACCTTTTTAACATCGTTTCAAAATTTTCTTGATATGGACACCTTCTTCTCCCTATTTGGCCAGTTCATTTTCTACGTGATTACCTTCTCTATATACATGGTTAATTGTCAACTGATCAAATATACTTAATAAGGATTGTATCACTTCAAGCATTGCATGTAGTCTCCAATTTGGGGTTTCTTTAGTTATAACTGCATTCACCACCAACATTGAATCCCCTTCTATTTCAATTCTTGTCAACCTCAGTTCTAAACACAGAGATATTCAGGCTGCTAATAATACTTTAAATTCAGCCATGTTATTTGTATCTTCTTCCAAGGGAAGGGCCAATATTGTTAAGAGCTCCCCTTGGTTGGAGTGTATAACACACCCTTCTCCCGAGGCTATAGGATTACCTCTGGAGGCCCCATCAAAGTTTAATTTATGCCAACCGATTATTGGTGGAGTCCATTTACAATTTTCCATGTTCCTAATACTTGATTGTCCTCCTTTTCCTAAGACTTGGGGGGCCTTGAGACCAAACCAACTTTTCAGCATTAAGTCATCCCAATTGGTGTGAAACTTGGTGGGAAAGATTTGGGCTAAGATACATGAATTCATTGTTTCTACTATTGCTACCTCAATTTTGTTTATCAATGAATCTTTGGCCATGGTTTTTCTTTTAAACACTATGTTGTTTCTTTCTTTCCATACCTCCCAAATCAAAATTAAAGGGGATGTGATCCATAAGTTGCCACAGAGGTTATGATTTATTGAAGTCATAGTCAAAAAGAAAAAGAAAATGAGTGCTCCTAAAAGTTCTATTTTCCCTCCTTTATTCTCATTCCATGTAGTTCAATTTGTTTTAGTTGATTGATAACTGAGGACTAAGCTTCAATTTCTCATAAATGTATTTGGGTATTTTTCTAGTTACAATAGGCTATAATTGTGTCTGAAAATACTTCTAATTTTATATGGTACTCACGAGTGCTTCAATTTCTTAGTTATTGTTAAAAGGATTAAATCAAATATGGCATCTTCTTTAGTTAATAATGTAGTTGGAAAATCTAAAGAGGTTTCATTTGTCATCAACTTCAAAAAGGACTTTGAATGTCTGAGCAAGAAACTCACAAATATAAGAGGCTACCTCATAGATGCAGATGCACAGAGTGCAGACAATGGGTCCGTGAAAAAGTGACTGTTAAAAAATCAGTTGGAGAATGGCATTCCAAATTGTAGCATATAAAAGAGGTATCTTTTACAAACATGAAATTTCTATAGTTTATGATAATAAGGCTTAATAACTTCTGGATATAACTGTGTTAGCATTTTTTTTTAGCATCAATGTTTTGGAGAAAGTTCATCCTCAACCAAAGACCCAATTATGTAGATTCTTAAGTTGAATTATGATTCTCTCCTTGCTCATATTAAGCCTTGTTTTGCATTTCTTTTTTTCTTTCTTGAGGAAGATGAAATATGTTTCTAATATCTCATAAATCGGTAGGCAACAGAATGATTGCTCAAAGAGAGGACCAACTAGATATTGGATGGAGCTATATATATCTTCTTTACAGTCGATGTTTGATTGAGAGAGTATGGAGCCATTATTACCATGAAAATTATGGTGTTAAGCTAGGTACAAGGTACAAATTGCATGATTTATTGCTTGATTTGGCCATTAGTCTATGACAAGAAAGTAAACGTGTATTTAGTTGAGACGAATCTTTCAAGAGAATTCTTGACTAAAACAATAACTCATTAATTAATGTTATCAAATTTCTATAATTCATATAACTATTTTACTTGGTTTTAAGTTTTTATGCAATCAAACTCGGGAAAAAGTAAATCAATAACCTATTAATCTAGACTTAAAAAAACATTTTGTTAATTCATCATATATCACTATGAATTAACTCCAATGCTGCCTTTGCTCTGTATGATTTCCCTATTGAAAAAATTTCTTCAAGTTGTTTCGCTAATATACAATTCTCGCATGAATTGACTAGTTGTTTAATGGATGGTAATTGTTTCACCATATTTTCTTCTGCAATAAAGTAAAAAATCATCAAAATGAAGTTGAAGATACCTCAAATGTCAAAGCCATGTAGTTTAAACTTTAAAGGCACTGTCTTGGAATTAAACTCCTTTCTTCTTTGGTACAAAAATATTCTTTTCATCTCCACCCTTTAACTTCATACTCTTCAAGATATTCTTGCAAGCAAAATAAAAAACACTGAATAAATGAGAAGACCCAAAAAAACAAATACAAAAATAGAGCAACTCTGATGAAACCTGAGTGTTGAAATCCTAGTCTTTGTTGGTCTTTTGTCCTTGATGCCATGTGTCTTGTGGATCCAGCTGGCTTTGCTAAGGTGTAGTGTACCGTGCAGCTAACCTTGAGTTTTATTTGGGTTATGATTGTGTTTTTGTTGACCCTTGGTTGTCAACTCTTGGCAATAATGTATCCACATGTTCTTTTGCCATGGTGGACATGAATCATTCTTCATTATCATTAAGTTTTGGTTATCACTATTCATGCAGACTTTATGTTATCATTTTTCTTTTGCTCTTTCCCTAACTGAGGGCACCATCATGATCATTTCTGAAGGTTGCTACCGTCTCTTTGCAAATGCTGTGATTATGGGTTTGTGCTATGTTGTTTGCCTCTATGAAAGGAATTCATTAATACCACTTTATGGTATTGTTACAAAAGCACATCACTGAGTTTTGTTGTGGTCTTCAAAGCATTTGATGGAATACTAGTCAAAAGAAACCATATTCACATCAGTCAAGAGTAAGTCTATTTTTGATGATAACCAGGTATGTGTTTCCTGTTTCAGCAAGTTCTTCCTTGTTTTGACTTGAAACTATTGAAAACAAGGAAGTATATTTTAGGAGAAACGTCATTCATATTAGTTTTCTTAAACAACTTTGCACATATGTTGTTTTAGTGGTTGTTTTAAAAAAAAGGGTTTGTGAAATAGTTCTGGGTCTACATCTCCTATTGAAATGTAAAATATTTCCTGTATCTTTTCTCTACTTGTTGGATGTTTACCTGGACTACGATATCACTATGAAAGTGATTATTTTGGCTGCATTTAAGTTTCAATACTTGGGTATTCTATGCAGGTCTTTTAATAACTAAAAGTAGTTATTCTGTTGAACATTACTCAGTTTTATGTAACAGCTCAATTGAACTATTTTTGAGATATTTTTTTTAGCGAAAAAAATTATGGGAAGCTTACCTGAAATAGTTCCACATTCAGTTGTTTAAAACAAAAGGACAGTTTTACATGAATTGATTTTTTATTATTAGTTGTGATATCCGAAACAGTTTTGGTTCTTTGAAATATATACTTCGTATTTAAAAAGGAAGAGTGATTTGTAAAAGTAGAAAAAATGAGGAGAAACTATTCTCAGATATGAATAGTACTGAATGTTTCTATCTTAAGTAGTTTTATATGTAAGGTGTATGCACTGTAAACACATACATTTACATATACAAACTATATGGTTATAAAATCATTTGTGAAGAAGAAAGTGAAGGGCTATAAGCCTAGGAAAGTAGTAGGAGTTGCTATTGTATGAAGAAGAGTATTTTTCAATAAAAGTACAGGTTCAATAGGAGTGGTTTTTTTCCCTATGACAAAACCGTAAGGTTTGAGGGTTTCCCACTCAGAAAAATTTTTGTGTTGTCTCGTGAGTTACTTCTTTACATTTTGTTTCATTCTTATAAAGATTTCAAATCTGTCATGTTCAGAGAATTGCAATTTGTAATTGTGCTTGTTTGGATAAATTTTATATAGTCCCGATTCAACCCCCCCCCCCCCCCCCCCCCTCTCAAAACTATCACCACTTCCAACAAGTGGTAGCAGAGCTAGGGTCCCTTTCTATCTATAGGGATTATCTAGGGATTTTTGGAAGTAAAAATGGCTCAAGCAGATCGTGCATCTCTGAGTAGAGCTCCAGTGTTTGATGGCAATGATTATGTGTTTTGGAGAGTAAGAATGGAAGCCTTCATTAATTCTTTACACATTAATATGTGGGAAGTAGTTGAAAATAAATATGATGTTACTAATATAGTTCCTATAGATTCAATTGAAAAAACCAAATATGAACTTGATAAGAGAGCAAAATTTGCTATTTTGTGTGGTCTTACCAAAGATTTATTTGTTAAAGTTATGTACTGTAAATCTGCAAATGATATTTGGAATAAGTTAAAAACTATTTATCAAGGAGATGAGAAAGTAAAGGAATCAAAATTGATAACATTAAAAACTCAGTTTGATAACTTGAAGATGAATGAGGAAGAAAGTATAGCTGCTTATTTTTTGCATGTTGATGAAGTAGTTAATGCTAGAAAAGGATTAGGAGAGACTATTGAAGAACATGACATCATTTCAAAGGTAGTTAGAATAGTTTTACCTAAATTTGAAACTAAGATTTCTACCTTAGAAGAAAAGAATTTTTTTTCTAAAATGACCTTACATCAACTACAAGGAACTTTGACTGCATATGAAATGAGAATCAGCAATCAAGTTGCTTCTACATCAAAAGAAACAACCTAAATAAGGCTGAGAAATTAGATGAAAGTGATACTGATTTAATTAGTGCTCTAGAAGATTTACTAGTCAGGAAAATGAGGAAGAAGTATCAAGGCAAACCTAAATGTTTTAGTTGTGGTCAAATAAGACATTTTGCTGCAAAATGTCCTTATGCTGATCAAGATAACAATAATGAGAAAACTAAAAATTTTCCTAGAAGGAAACCTTGGAATCAGAATCAGAGGTTCAAGAATTTCAAAAAGAAAAGTTTGTTGTCAAAAGAGGATTCTAGTGAAGAATCAAGTAATTCTGAAGAAGGAGAAGTATCTTTTATGGCTGAAATTATTAATGTTTCTAATTTTGAAACTATAAAAGTAGAATCTTCATCTGATTTAGATGGAGATATTGGTCTTGAAAAAGAACTTCTTTGTTCTTTACAAGAACTTAAGAAGAAAAATAAATTGATATTAGATTTTGAAAAAGAAAATAGAACTCTGAAAACTAATTTAGAAACAGCAAATCAAGTGGTTGAAGATCAAAAACAATCCCTTGTTGAAAGAGACAAGGAACTTGTTATGTTGCAAAAATAGATTGAACAAGCTAGATTAAATGACAAAAAGAAAACTTCAAAGAGAAATATGAGTTATTTCAAAGGTTATTGTTTTAATTGCAATATTTTTGGTCATAAAGCATTCAACTGTAAGATAAATAGATAAAAGTATGGTTTCAAGAATCTAATCAGGTGTTTTAAGTGTTTTCATTATGGACAGTTTGCCAATTAGTGTAAGCTTCATTTAAAATCTAAACAAGTATGGAAACCCATTGAAAAGTCTTTGATCATTGAAACAACTCTGTTTGTCCATAAACAAGCTTCTTGGGTTTTGGACAACAGCTGCTCTCATCATATGACAGGTTGCAAAAGCAATTTTAAGGTTCTAGAAGATTTTGATGGTGGATTTGTTTGGTTTGGAGATAACTCAGGTGCTTATATCATTGGACAATAGTCCTTAATATAGATACACCTATGCATGATGTTTATTATGTAGAAGGACTAAAACACAATCTTCTGAGTGTTAGTCAAATTTGTGACAGTGGTTATTCAATTTCCTTCAATGCTAAAGGATGCTCTATTAAAATTAAGAACAAAGTTATTGCTAATGGTCTAAGGACATGAGGTAATCTATATAATCTAATTGATTCTACTGTAAAGGAGTCTTCACCAATTAATACTTGTCTTGTAAGTCAAGTAGAAGAGAATTGGTTATGGCATAAACAATTGGGTCACCTAAATTTTGATAATCTTGCTAGGATCAGCAAAAAGGTTAGAGGTTTACCTCTAATTAGAAAACCTGATAAAATTTGTGAAGAATGTGTTAAAGGTAAACAAACCAGAATATCTTTCAAAACTAAGGAGTACATGTCTAATAGGCCTCTAGAAATTGTTCATACAGATTTATGCGGTCCTACAAAAACTCCATCCCTAAATGGTGAAAGATACTTCTTGTTATTTGTAGATGACTATTCAAGGATGGTCTGGGTAACCTTCTTGAAACATAAATCTGAAGCTTTTTCACGCTTCAAAATATTTAGGAAAATGGTAGAAAGTGAAACAAAACCTAAGTTAAAGTGATTACGGTATGACAGAGGTGGAGAATTCACCTCTCAAGAATTTGTCAAGTATTGTGAAAAACATGGTATTAAGAGGCAATTTTCAATTGCTCGTACACCACAGCAAAATGGTGTTGTTGAAAGGAAAAATAGGATAGTGAAAGAAATGGCTAGAACTATGTTAAATGAGGCAAAATTACCTAATAAATTTTGGAAAGAAGTTGTTCATACAGCTATGCATATTTTGAACAGAGCTCAAATCAAAGTTAGAATAGCATATACTCCTTATGAACTGTGGAATGGAAAAATTGCTAATGTTAAGAATTTTAAAATTTTTGGCTGTAAGTGTTTCATTAAGAAGGACAATGACTTGTTAGATAGTTTTAATTCAAGGTTCGATGAAGGTATTTTTCTAGGATATTCTACACAAAGCAAAGCTTTCAAATGTTTTAATACAAGGTTGAATAAAGTCATTGAAGCAATTAATGTGATATTTGATGAAAGTTATTTATTATACAATAAAAATGAAAGTTGTGTTGACGAAGAATCTTTGAAAATAAAAGAACATGTGTCTTGTGAACATAATACGATTGACATTGATAATCAAAAACATTCTGGTCATTTTGATGAAGAACAGTGTTCGAATTCTCAAGAGTCAAAAATTCCTTTGAAAACTTCATCTAGAATCATAGCAAAAAGGCATCCCGAATCTCAGGTAATTGGGTTTGTAGAAGGAGGAATTCTAACTAGAAGAAAAGCAAAACTAGATGAACATGCTCACATTGCAGAACATTTCTGTTTATTATCAGATTTTGAGCCAAAAATTGTAACTGAAGCCTTGTCTAAACCTTGTTGGGTGAATGCTATGACAGATGAAATAAATCAGATTGAGAAAAATCAGACATGGGAACTTGTTTCTAGACCTGATAACAAGAACGTTATGGGTGGGAAATGGATTTTTAGAAATAAACTAAATGAAGATGGAAAAGTAATAAGGAATAAAGCCAGATTTGTGTGTAAAGGTTATGCTCAACAGAAAAGTATTATTTTGGCGAGACTTTTGTACCAGTTACAAGGTTAGAATCTATTAGAATTTTCCTTGCATATGCTAGTTATAAAAAATTCACTGTTTATCAAATGGATGTCAAAACTGCTTTCTTAAATGGATATCTTGATGAAGAAGTATATATGGAACAACCAGAAGGTTTTAAGTCATCAGATAAACTTGATTATGTATATCATCTTTAAAAGGCATTATATGGCTTAAAGCAATCTCCTCGAGCTTGGTATTCCAGACTTGATAAGCATCTTATAGCAAATGGTTTTACATGAGGAAGTGTAGACAGTACTTTGTATATTAAAAATGTTAATGGAGATATCCTAGCTGTGGAAGTTTATGTTGATGATATTATTTTTGGTTCAACTAATGATGCATTGTCAAAGCATTTTTCTGATATCATGGCATCAGAATTTGAGATGTCTCTTTTAGGTGAACTGACATTTTTTCTTGGTCTCCAAGTAACTCAGCTTGAACATGGCCTGTTCCTATCACAATCAAAATATGCAAAAGAGATGTTAAAGAAGTTTAATATGATAGATTGTAAACCTATTAACACACCTATGGAAACAGGGTGCAAACTTACTAAAGATGATGATTCACCTTCAGTGGATCAAACTTATTATAGGTCTATGATTGGTAATCTGTTATATCTTAATGCATCCAAACCAGATCTGATGCAAGCTGTTTGTCTTGTATCCCGATTTCAATCTGCTCCCAAACAGTTTCATCTTAATGCTGTTGTCTGGATTTTTAAGTACATCCAAGGTACTCTTGATTTTGGTTTATGGTATCCTCATACTGATGATTTCACTTTACTTGGTTATACTGATTCAGATTGGGGTGGTTCAGATGACAAAAAGAGCACTAGTGGTGCTGCATTTTTATTAGGTCCTTGTTTGGTTTCCTGGCATAGTAAGAAACATGATTGTGTCACTTTGTCTACTTGTGAGTCTGAGTATGTTGCTGCCACTACTTTTTGTACTTAGTTGATTTGGATGACATATCAGTTATCTGATCTTGGTATTCAAGTTCCTAAACCCATTTCTATCATGTGTGATAATGTGAGTGCTATTTAGTTAAGTAAAAATCTCGTTATGCACTCCCGCACCAAACATGTGGCTATTAAACCTCATTTTTTATGTGATCATGTGCTTGCAAATGAGTTTCAATTTCTTTATGTTGCTACTCAAGCACAGGTGGCTGATATTTTTACTAAAGCTCTTCCCCGAGCCTCTTTTGAACAACTTCACACTCGATTGGGGGTTGTTTCTCTTTCTCTACTACACTGAGTTTTTCCCTTATGGGGGAGTCTGGGAGAGGTTACTGCTTCCTCTTCATAGTCTATTTTCTAAGTAGTCTTTTGTGTCCTTGATGCAAAATGGGGGACATATGTGGTTATTTCATGCACAGTTTCGCAAAGTTTTTAGTATTTCGGTATGTTCAGATTTCTTATGAAAAATTTTCAATATGTATTTTAGTTTGTTCAGATTTCTCATATCAGTATGTTCATATTTCTCTGTTGTGTTCATTCAGTTCTTCAGATCTTTCAGTAATATCTTCATTCAGGTATTCAAATATTTCAGTGATGTATTATGATGTTCAACTTTCTGATGTTCATTGATTATCATTTAGGTATTCAGATATTTTAGTGTTGTATTATGATGTTTAGCATTATGATGTTCATTGGTTATTGATCCTTTGATATATGAAAATTTGTTATTGTTTTGTCGTAAGGACAAATAGGGGAGATTATTGGTCTTTTGTCCTTGATGCCATGTGTCTTGTGGATCTAGCTGGCTTTGCTAAGGTGCAGTGTATCGTGCAGCTAACCTTGAGTTTTATTTGGGTTATGGTTGTGTTTTTGTTGACCCTTGGTTGTCAACTCTTGGCAATGATGCATCCACGTGTTCTTTTGTCATGGCAGACATGAATCATTCTTCATTATCATTAAGTTTTGGTTATCAATATTCATGCAGACTTTATGTTGTCATTTTTCTTTTTCTCTTGCCCTAACTAAGGGTGTCATCATGATCATTTCCGAAGGCTACTACCGTCTCTCTGCAAATGCTATGATTATGGGTTTTTGCTATGTTGTTTGCCTCAGTGAAAGGAATTCATTAATACCACTTTATGGTATTGTTACAAAAGCACACCACTAAGTCTTGTTGTGGTCTTCAAAGTATTTGATGGAATACCAGTCACAAGCAGCCATATTCACATCAGTCAAGAGTAAGTCTATTTTTTATGATAACCAGGTATGCGTTTCCTATTTCAGCAAGTTCTTCCTTGTTTTGACTTGAAACTATTGAAAACATGGAAGTATATTTTACGAGAAAAGTCATTCATATCAGTTTTCTTAAACAACTTTGCACATATGTTGTTTTAGTGGTTGTTTTAAAAAAAAGGGTTTGTGAAATAGTTCTGGGTCTGCATCTCCTATTGAAATGTAAAACATTTCTTGTATCTTTTCTCTACTTGTTGGATGTTTACCTGGACTGTGATATCACTGTGAAAGTGAGTATTTTGGCCGCATTCAAGTTTGAATACTTGGGTATTCTATGTAGGTGTTTTAATAACTAAAAGTAGTTATTTTGTTGAACATTAGTCAATTTTATGTAACGGCTCAGTTGAACTATTTTTGAGATATTTTTTTTTTAGCAAAAAATATTATGGGAAGCTTACCTGAAACGGTTCCATATTCAGTTGTTTAAAACAAAAGGACAGTTTTACATGATCTGATTTTTGATTATCAGTTGTGATATCTGAAACAGTTTTAGTTCTTTCAAATGTATACTTCCTATTTAAAAAGGAAGTGTGATTTGTAAAAGTAGAAAAAATGAGGAGAAACTATTCTTAGATATGAATAGTACTGAATGTTTCTATCTTAAGTAGTTTTATATGTAAGGTGTATGCAATGTAAA
The DNA here is from genome assembly GCA_027943335.1 of Chamaecyparis obtusa. Classification (NCBI taxonomy): domain Eukaryota; kingdom Viridiplantae; phylum Streptophyta; class Pinopsida; order Cupressales; family Cupressaceae; genus Chamaecyparis; species Chamaecyparis obtusa. Next base: position 313,163 of record BSBK01000424.1, read on the forward strand.
CACATACAATTACATATACAAACTATATGGTTATAAAATCATTTGTGAAGAAGAAAGTGAAGGGCTATTAGCCCAGGAAAGTAGTAGGAGCTGCTATTGTATGAAGAAGAGTATTTTTCAATAAAAGTATAGGCTCAATAGGAGTAGTTTTTCTCCCTGTGACAAAACTGTAAGGTTTTGAGGGTTTCCCACTCGGCAAAATTTTTGTGTTGTCTTGTGAGTTACTTCTTTACATTCTGTTTCATTCTTATAAAGATTTCAAATCTGTCATGTTCAAAGAATTGCAATTTGTAACTGTGCTTGTTTGGATAAATTTTATATAGTCCTGATTCACCCCCCCTCTCAGAACTATCACCACTTCCAACAGTCTTGTGTATTCAATTTATTGATAAGGAATTTATTTTGCATAAATGCGAAGTGGTGGTGAATGGATTGGACGAGATTGTTTGGCTGGAGATGGCGTGAAGTGACTTGGTTTGTATGTGCGAACAATTAATTAATTTGCACATTGGAAAGAAATGACAATGCACACAACACTAAAATTAACTCTTTTTATAATTCTTTCTTAATAAAGAAGTACATAACTCTACAGCTCTCAAAAAACAATATACTCTTTGTCACATTTTCTTAGGACCTAGCCCAAAGAATATGAATCAAATTTTTTTTTCTCTATCATAAATATAACAATGACTGTAGAAGTGGTTACATTTAAAGAAGTAAGATGGGAATGAAAATGGGTCATCAATATGACTACATTTATTTATTATTTTGGTAGAGTTGTTTTAGTGGTGTTGAGGATCTGGACCTCCAGGAATTTGTCTCTTGCATTGTTTGGCTTCATCTTTCTCAGCCTCAACGATCCAGACTGCCCATTTTCTTGACTGATAGCTTCTCGTTGTATTTTCTCACGAGTCAGCTGATTTAAAATTCACAAAACAAACTCAATTAGTCTTGTTTGTGATATGGGAAAAAATAAAATCAACTGGAATTCAAGCAAACCATAGACAAAGTTTGGTGACTTGTGAATTGCACAACAGTAATGTCTTTGTTGTTCTCTACCTTCTCATATTCCATGGTTAATTTGCCCCCTGCATTTAAAAATAGGAGAAAATAAAAATGAGTTTTTTCAATTGTTAAGTTATTATTGATATCAGTAATTGAAAATGCTTGCCTCCAAAATCATTATTTTAACATATGTAAATTCATATTTAGAGATTATTACATTTTTGTTTTTTTGGGGGTGAGAGGTAAGCTCAAGTTAAGTTAATCGAATCAAATTGAATGCATTGTTTAGTATAGTCATGTTTGGTTCATAAGGTCGTGTTCAAATGGTAAGCCATGAGATTTTTATGTTGGAAATCTATGTTTGAATTCTTCAAAAATGATATCTAAGTAACTTCTACATTGATTTGAGTTGATTAAATGACTTGTATAACTTCCAAACTCAATATATTAAATGAAGAGGAGGCCTCTTTATAACCTCGAACATCTTATAGAATAAAAACAAACCTATAAGAGCTGTTAAATTCTTCTCTATTAAGGGAAAATAACTTACAACTAAATTCAAAGTCTATTCCAAACAAAATGTATATAAAGAAACAAAGGAAAAGTTGTGCTTACTTTTTCTTGCTGACTTGCCATAGTCACGAGAGAATGTTGGGTGAAAAAATGAGGCAACAACAGTGTCACAACTACAAAGCGTCTATAACTTAAAGCCATTGATCTTGCTCTACTTTTTCTCTGACAACAATCAGAAAAAACTTCCAAAGTTTTTAGAAAAAGCTTCCAAACTCTTTAGGATCTGGCGATCTGATTATCTGCTGGGCATATTTGGTAGAGAAGGTACACGCCTTATAAAGCTGGTAAAATCATAACTTCCCACAACAGACATTTGAATTGTGAATGCAAAAAATAACTTGAAATCCAGGAAATGCTTGATGATGTGGAAAGCTCTTAACCGCCACCAACTGTTATTATAGTTTGATAATCCTTGTCTTCACTCTATATTTAATTTAATTCCTCCCCACAAGTATTAAAATAACACAGTGCTTGCTTGTTAGGTAGTTCAGATGATGCAGTATTTTTTGAATTTAGACGACGCCAAAAATCTCACAGAGAAAATAATGATAACAACCTCACAGAGAAAAAACCACTTGTGATTGTCGGTAAGTTGTTTTACTACAGATGCAAACCTCCAGTTTTATGTTCTCATTCCAGTTTTTTGTTTTTTAATGAATACTTTAGCCCCTCACAGTGAAAGGAAAAACAAACTGCTTACCATTAGGGGTACATGCAGACTCTTCACCACATAATTTGTTCATGGTGGCATTTGTGCTGTCACTTTTTACTGAGGTGGTGGCTCAATAAATCCATTTTTTTTAAAATTATTTTAAGCCCATAGAGTGTCTTTGCAACAGAGTTTTAAATAGTTTTGCTTGTCATCTATAAATAATAATCTATCCGCATGCTTTCACATACATTTGTATATATACAAGAGTTGGCAGACCAGACTACCTTTTGTTCGTGGACAATGTTGGGATATTGTAAAATGGTAAAACGACGTTTTAGTGATGTGGAGAAAACAATCACTAAAACAAAACAATATTCAATTTTCTTATAATTATGTTCATCGAAAACTGTAAATTGTAATATGATTTGGTAATCTCACACTCTTTCAAGCTCACAAATATCATTTATGGGAGGATCTCTTCACAATGGACGGGGATATCTTATCAACCGATTTTTCATCAAAGTTACTATTGAAGAGTCTCAATCTCCAAGGCATTGATCCCTTGTTCAATCTTTCATTTAACAAAAATCTTGTAAAGACTGATTCCATCTCACAAGTGACACATAAACTCATCAACGGAAATTTCAGAAAGTCAAACATAAATCAAAGCTTATTATACATAAAGACTTTTCTACATAATATAAATCTCATTTCCATAATTAAGGAATTACAATAATCTGAAATAATGTTGAATATCCTCTAAGTACAATAATGAGAAATCGACCATATTGTCAAGAGTACATGAATCGTCCAATAATACAACAAGAGGAAATAAATACATAAAGGATGTTGACCATACTATTGCACATCATACATCAAAGTATACAATACAATAAAGTACATGACCAAAAGGTCAAAATGATACAAGATATCAATACATATGTCATCAAACTATCCATCATCCATCTGCATGATCCGATCTCCTATGCCATCGGACATCTGTCCATCTACAAATATCAAGATGAAAATGTGATCCAGGGTATTTTTTCGCCCAACCCCAGAGTGGTTAGCTCCCTCGGGGCTCATCTTGAAATGAAGAACACACCGACCCTGCTCGAGTAATCTATCAACTCGGCACTGATGGATTGGAAAGAAATCTAGTGCAAGCTGTGAACTAACTATTTTTCTCATACATAAAAGTAGAACTAACACAAATATGGTAGAGAGAATGAAAATAACCAACACAAAATCCATTATGTGTTTCTATAGCTTAGGCCTAAACATTTAATAACCATATTTCTACTGGCAGGTAAAAGAAAAATAAATTTACCCTTCCCTATTTATCCATATTCAACACATGTTCCCATGATATCTTGCTCAAAATAGTATAAGTAGGACTAAAATAATATATATTCATGTTTCCAAATCAAACTCCTTTTTCTAATTCACCCCTTTTAATGGTAGTTTCATTTTTCAATCTTCTATGATAAAGTAAAAATGGTTTTTCTATCAATAAAACATTTACTTCTTATTGAAATAATATTTATACCCAATCTCAAATACAAAGTGATAAAAGAAAAACTATATTTCAAAATTTATGTGAACATGCAAATGCTATAGGAAGTTCATATACCTCCTGTCACAGTTTGAATGAGAAAAAACAACATGTTTTCTAAATTTCAACCATAAGTTGATAAGATGATAGTCAGACAGATTTTTTATGCATACTGATATTCAATCACTGTCTGGGCTTTTAACAATGATAACTAATTTTAGTTTCAAAAGTTTATTCCAATTTCTTCCAATCTCTAAATTTTTATATAAACAGATCTATAAAAATAATTTGCTACAGGAAAAATGGTTTACTCATTTTAAACATGCAAATATTCTTTTTGTTTAACCAAACAAGTTTCTCAAAAGGTGTTTATAAAAAACAAGTCAATACCAAAATCAGAGATAGTATAGTTCGAAGCTACAACATGGAAGAAATTGAAATAGTTTCACATAAGCTAAAGTTTCCATCTTTATTTTACCTATGTCATGAAACTTAAATACGTTCAATTTTCATCTTTTCTTTTCTAATTATGAAAGTACTTTAAAAGAAAAATACCCAATAATATTTATGCGGTTACCTTCTATCTTCATGTCGCATTCTGATCAAGATTCTCTTTTCTGTAATTTCTCCTTTCATAGTTCTGTGCGTGTTCCAATCTTTACAAAGACTAGATTTCCTTCCAATTCGCTTGGGCCAACACCCTTTTTGTTCTCTATTTTTTTGTGCCCCTTCTTCTATTGCGTGATCCCTCTTCCAATTTCTTTGTTCATCAGCCTCTATCTTCCAGCCCAAATTCCCTTGTTTGTATTTTTCTTCTATGCATCCCCTACCAGTTTAATTCTCCTTCCTTCCTCGTGCTCCTTCTCTCCTCAAACTGTCATGCCTCCTCTTGTTTTCCTCATACAAATATATATTGATCCTTTCGTTATTGTCCTTCCTTCTATTTTATCTATGTATTGACTCCCCCTCTTCTTCTCTGCTTCGTATACTTATTTCAAGGTTTTTTGCCAATATCTATTATTGTCATGTTTTCTATTTTGCGCAATCTCTCTTTTCATGCACATATCTTTCTATTCAAATTGGCATGCATGATCCTTACATCCTCTGAATTCTAATCTATGTTGTGCATGCCAAGTGGGTTCTAAACTATTATTTACCTCAGTGAACAATAAGTTGTAGTGGTTAGATCCCCTATGTTTTCTCCTAGCCGTTTATGCATTGAAAGTTGTTGAAAATGGTACCCGATCTCTCTCCAATCACTCCTAGGTGGATCCTTTAAAAGACATGGAAAGAGGATTTAACAGTTATATTGATTTTGTTTCATCATTTCTTCCAATCTCCACTCCTTATCTCTGACTCAAAATCCTATAAATCATTCGATCACACATGAATGACTTCACATTCCTGTGGGTGCCTTTTAAATGCAAGGCTAACTTAATTTAAACATAAGTTTTTACTATTTAAAAATATCTCTTATTTCATGGTTAATAGCTTCTTATAATGTTTACGTTATTTCATCAATTAATAAAAGATTCAAAATACATTTAAATATAATCATTTATATATCCATTTTTCACATGGCTAATTTCAAATTATCAATTTTAACATAAAAAAAAGTTAAACAAATTTTGTTTATTTCCAAGTAAATAAAATTAACACATGGTTAAATAACTTATGAATTCAATTTAACTTAACACACACTCAAATTACTCAAAATTTGAATTCATGAGATAAAGAAATAACTCATTAAATATGAAAATAAAAATCTACGTGGTGTAAGCTTGCGACCAAAATTATTCTCATTACATCCTTACCAAGGAGATAAATTCCTCTACCTCAATCACATTTCCATCTTCATCTCATGTCATTCATGCTCAAACTCAAAAGATCATTAGTAGGATAGTCCCATTAAACCCATAATCAATGAAAACTTTAGTGGTGATTATTCGTCATTTGGCGAATGTCGCATGTCGGCATCCCGCAATTTGACAAATATATTTCACAAATGGGATCGACCCTATCTCCCCGAGTTTATTAAAATTGGGTTCAAAGCCCGGGCCCATCACCCATCATTTTATTTAATTTTGTCCATTTCTTGGACATTATCGCCAATGGCATATATTTGTAGGATGATATTTTTTTTAACATTCACCTATATTTTTAAAGCGGCCCCAAATGGATGGCCTATATTCACCAATAGTTTTATATATATATATATATATATATATATATATATATATATATATATATATATATATATATATATATATATATATATATATATATATATATATATATATATATATATATATATATATATATATATAGGTGGCCCCAACTTCGCCAGCCATTTTACAGACACGTGTCTCAAATCGATGCATTTTCGCCAACTTTATTAATCATACCAAGGTATTGGATGACCCATAATCACCTAGGAAATAACACAAGATGTGTTATAATTATGCGGGCTTCGCCAAATATTTGGACACTGACCTAATACCTCTCACCCAATTCACCAAAAAAATTAGTATAAATACATTCATAGATTAGTGTTATTGTACACAATTTGGATCAGTTCAATTTGATCGATAGCAAAGTTCAAACTGTTGAGTGTTGACTGCTTTGGCAAGTCGCGACTGTAATTGAATTTGAGGCAAAGGTAAGTGATTATTATTCTATGACTATGTAAACATTGTATATTATAGTTCTATTGTCATTTATCACTTCTTCAACAAGTAAACATTTTTTTTTCACTGGTAGACTGGTAGCCTTTATTTCGTTGAAGAATCAAGATGTTGAACAAGAATAAGGGTAAGGCTCTAGCATATGGGGAAAGCCAAGAGAGGCCAGCAAAATGCAGAACCTTATCATCGTACTTTGGTCATGGTGTTGAAAATGTTTCTGACCAAAATCAAGAAGCTACTTCATCACAAGAAGATTTTCAAGATTCACAACCTGAACCTACATGACATATTGAAGAAGTTAGTGAACCTGATATCTCAGATCACGATGAACTTGAAGAAGATTTTCAGTTAATTACCAAAGTAGCCATAATGATATAATCGACTTGGATGAGACTAAGAATGTCAGAGAAGATGATGGTGTAGGGAAGAAGAAAAGAAAATGCAAATCAAAGAATGATAGGATGTGGGATCTGTCGAGGAATTTTCAAGTAGAATGGGTGTCAAAGTATCCATTCATTGAACAAGTGGACAATCCAATTGAAGGGGAGCCTCAAGTAGAATGCAAATGTAAGATTTGTAGCCAGATAAATAAGAAGGAAAAGAGGTTGCAGCTAAAAATTGACACCATAGAGAAGCATATGGGTAAAGTTTACGAAAAGAAAACTATAGATGGAGTTCAAAAATCAGTGATAAGATGGAAAATAAAGGAGGAATCTCAGCATGTTAGGAATGCAGAATTATATGAATTTTAGCATAATATAAAGACGAAGCCTGGTGAAGTTAAAGGCTCTATTGAAGCTTTTTTTGGAAAAGCATTGGAAGTAGAACTAATGGGAAAAGTTGTTTAGTTAAGTGTTGTGTTTAATATTTTAAGTAGAGGGCATCCTATGATAGACTACCCATTTTGAGTGCTATATTACACATTCTGAAAGTTTTTAACTATCCTAACAGTCATTGGTCAGTAAATAGTGGATGGGAATGGGCAAGTTGTCTTGCCGAGGTTGAAAAAGAGGATTTGAAGGAAAAAATTAAAGAGTCAAATTTTATTGCATTGTCTTTAGATGAGGTTACAGTAGTAGACAATACTTCTTGGGTATGCATGCATGTTTATACTGTACAAATTTTTTTTCGCTAACCTCATCTACTAACTATTGCTAAACTGAAGGATAATGCGATAGCGAAAAATTTATTTGAACTAGTAAAGAGTTCTCTAATTGGATATGGAGGTATAGATGACATGACGATTGCCAAAAAGTTGGTGTGTGTTGGAGCAGATGGAGCTTCAGTAATGCAAGGCCATAGGGGCGGTCTTTTCACAAAGGTACAATCTTCTTGTGCACCCTACATTACTCTCATTCACTGCATGGCCCACATAATGAATCTAGCTTTTGGAGTTTTCAGCAAGCATGCTCCAGTACAAAAAAAATTGAAGTTTTAATCAAAGAGCTCTACCAATACTTCTGTCAAAGTCTAAAATGATTGAGGGAATTTCAACACTTTGTCGAAGGACTAATCGATGGAAACAAGCTTCTTAAGGATAATGATACCAGATAGATCTCTTTGGATGGACCAGCACATCGATTTTTTTCAGAATATCAATCGTTGCTTGGTCTAATGAACTCAAGTCATGACGAAGTAGGGAAACCAAAATTTCCTACACTACTGGCAATGTTAAGTAATGTAGAGACACTCTTAACATTGGCAGGTCTTCTCTCCATGCTTTAGGAAATGAGAAATTTAATGAAAAAGGCCTAGCAAAGAGCTATGTATTTTACAAAATATGCTGCACTACGTAAATTGACATGCATGATGCTCAATAATCTCTATCGATTATGTGTCGATGATGTAAACTTTTCCAGCTGGCTGAAAATCATAGATTTGGACAATCCTAATAAATTTTTTAAAATTGGTGCAAACGAGGAGTTCTGTGCAGAAGTTCACAGAATTGAGATACTAATGCACTACTTTGCCAAGATCGAGTCTCAGGAACCAGGAAAGAACCCCAGGAGGTGAGTATCAAGTAATAAAGGGAAGACTTTACCAAGATCGTTGAGTCTATAACAGCTTCTATGAAGCACATTGCCTTTGATCTTTCCACATAGATTAGAGCAAGATTTCCTCCAGTCAAACTACTTGAATCCATGGCTATTGTGTTTCCTCAATAGTTGAGTCTAAATAGTTCGAAACATTTTAAAACTAAGCTACTAACTTTGATAGATCATTTCTGCAAAACCAAAGAGTTAAATGGAGTAACTCTAAATGGAATTTTAGATGCAAATCATTTGAGAGAGCAATCAGGTCATTTTTCAATAACAATGAGGGAACAATATAATATTATGAAGAACCCTAGAGAAGATGGATCGGTATCAAGGCTTTGGAAAAATCTAGCTGAGAGTGAAATGTTGATTGATTCAATATCAAAATATTTCAAGCTTGCTGATTTATGTCTGACCATGATATTGGGGTCAGTGGAGGGTGAGAGATTTTTCGATGCTTTGGGATTCCTAAAGTCAAAGATAAGAAACAAACTAGACAAGAATCTGGAAAATTGCTTGAGGCTCTATACATCCAAGTATGAAGTCAATACTTTTCCTTACGAAAGGGTACTAAAAGTGTGGAGGAAGAAATGTCAAAGAAGAGGGTTGGGAAACATTTCAAACACAATTGGGACTGGGAATGCCATAGACAGTGATGTCATTGAATCATTTACTGGTACTGCTACTGCTAGCAGTGAACATCAATTAAGTAGAGGTATGCAAAGTGAAGAAAACATATCGAAGAACCAAGGAAGCTATGAAGTTGATGGCGATGAATCTAACAATCTCAATAATGATATGATGTGGTAGCTTGAAGTTTAATCATTGTAGAAGTAGCAGGTCCTAGGTATTTATTAAACTTTTTCCTAAAGTCTACTGTTAGTTTCTGTATCTCATCATCAATCATGCATAATAGCATATTCCAAATTTCCAATGTCAGAAACATGAATGTGGTTGATAATGTCATCAAGATTCAAGATTCAATTCCACAATTAATAATGGTTTTCATTTGCATTATTCAGCTCATATGGTACAATTCTTGTAGATTTTTCATTATTTTTTTGACAACATATCAATTCATATGTTACAATTCTTAGAGTTAGAAATATTGATTCTCATTAATTTAATTACAAATATGATACAATCTAACAATTCATTCATTAATACTAGTAAGAACACAACTCTATGATTCTGTTTACAAAAGTCAATGACTAAATACCCATTGGCAATTTCGCAATTCACACATTGCCCAATTTCAATTTCATTACCCTAAGCCAATGACCCTGAATTCCCTTTTATAGAAACAAGGGAGCAACAACAGCTTCAGGTCAATTTTCCTAATGTGAAGTCTAAAAATCCAAATTAGTAAGACAACTACAAGTCTACAAAATATCTACAACTTTAGTTGTACATTTTTTCATTTGACAGGCTGGTTTAGTAAATTAGCATTGGCAATAGCATCTACAAGACTGCAACATTGATCCTCTTCAAAAAACAAAGTTCAAACTTGTTACTTTAAACTCAATTCTAGACTCTAGTATTTAGGATAATATCAAAGATATATACTAAAGATATAGAGATGATTGAAACTAAAAGTACTTTCACATACTATGATTGATGAGATCAAGATGATTTTGTCAGTTTCTTTAGTATGCTCCATTCTTCATCAGTATGAAGGGAAAATTTTGTGATGTTATAGTAAATGACCTGCAACCTCGTCAACCACCCATACTTGGAAGAGTGAATTGAAAGCAATGTTCCTTCCATTACTACATTCAAATTTGTGAATGTTTTGATACACTTTGCAATGCCTTCATGAGTTATGTCCTGAGGAAGGTTGCCTAAATCAGACGTCATTGTGTCCTCCAACTTTTTTTTGTAAGCTTCTCTTCCAATGAAACTCATTGATGAGTAATCAAGACCAGGACTCGGCAAACCAAGAGATATCAATTTGGTTGTTTTACTACTCATCTTGGTGAGCTTTGGCCCAAATAAGGCAAGAGTTTCTTCTGCTTGTATTATTTTCTAACATTTGTAAAAGACAGAGGTCGCCTTTATTGTTGCACTACTACGGTCCTGAATTCCCTTGCTTTCCAAATGCCTATCACTAGTTCTATTGATTTCTTGCATAATCTGCTTTGCAATTTTCTGTCTCTGAAAAAACTTTTGTTCTTCTCAATGTGCTCTTTTAGCTTCCCAAAAACATCTGTAAGAGTTTCATTTAGTTCAAACCAATCACACAACCTATCACCAAACATCTTTATTTTCCCCCAGAAGAATTTTTTTATTTTCTTGACTGTATTATTTACATGGTCATTCAATATTTTTTCATAATTTTTAATTGTATTATTTGCCTTATTTAGGTCTTCTCTCATTTTTGAGAACTGGTGTTCACTATGTTGTCTTATTTGCTCTTCTTTCTCTTCCCACTCTTTTGCTTTCTCTTCCCACTATTATGTTTTTACCCTCTCATTCTCCAATTCTTTCTTTAACTTATTGTTTGTATGTCCCGCATTCTCCAAGTTTTTGTATAAACTTAATGAAGAGGCTTTTTCATCCTCAAGTTTTTTTTCGCTCTATTCCAATTTTTCCCTCAAAGTTTTTAGTTCTGCATCCATATGTTCTTGTTGTCCAATTGCTTCTTTAGAGGATGAATTTTTTATCCTTATCTCTAATTCTGTGCACCTATTTTTTGCTGCTTTCTCAATTGCCTTTACATTTTCCAGGTCTACCTTTAACTTATCTATTGTGCCCTGAAGCTTTCCTTTCTCTCTCTCCAACTTCATCAGTGAGCTATAGACCACTTGGTTGGTCATTTTCGACACATTTATCTTGTCCACATTTTTAATTTTGGATAAATCCATTTGGAGGGTGCTAACTTGAAATTGAGATGGATCTAACTGACTCTCTGGTGGATTGTTATCTCTAGTTGGGGGCATAACAACCATGAATTCCATCATATCTTTATTTGGGTCATATGTGGGAAATAACCTATTGGATGTAGGTTCTGCATCACAACCTGCAGCAACTACTTCCATCTTCATTGTCTTACTATTTTGTCTATTCCTATTTTTTGATTGTTCATAGTTAGTTACAAAATCATTGTAATGAAAATCAGGATTTTGTGACACAATTGAATGTTTGAATGGTGAAATAGCACTTGCACTGATGTACAAGCTTCCACCTATGTTTCTTGTGGTTTTTCTAATTCCACCATGAGGATTAGCAACACCCTAACCCATTACAAGTGGAGTTTTTGGAATGTTCTGGGGGTTTTGTCCTGAAGGTTGGGCAATTGTTGAACTCACAGTCACCATTGGCATTATTGTACTA